>QEPC01009013.1:554962-570740 GCA_003113815.1 Sphenodon punctatus | reverse complement strand
GTCTGTTTATTTTCTCAAATAGTCCAATGAAGTAAGCATGTCCAAAACCAAAATGCCACTGGGAACTGTTCTCTGCTTCTCAGGTCATATTTCTCTTTGTGTGTCATTTGACAAAGGAAATCCAGAGAACTCAAGACTTTCCAACTCTTCCTTTCTCCTTCATCATAGGAAGGTATTGTATTGGTGGTTTCCCAGCAGTTCCTTCCAATCTCATCTTCATGCTATTGGATTCCTGAATCTGTTTCAGTCAAGTTTTTGTCCTGAGTGTGTCACAGAGTCTGCCCTTGTGGCCTTGTTTGATGATCTGCACCTATAGATTGATATGGAAAATGCTACCCTATTGATTTTGTTAGATCTTTCAGCAGCCTTTGAGACAGTTGATCTCGAGTTCTTGTTGACATGACCTGGCAGAGGTGTGTGGGGCTGCTCTTTGGTTCCATTCCTTCATGTTGTGGTGGTTTCAGCAGGTGGTGATGGGTAATTTCTCATCGCTCCTCATGGCTTCCTATGCGGGGTCCTGCAGCATTCTATTCTGTCTCCCCTCTTGTTCAATTTGTATTTGAGGCCTCTGGGCAAGATCATTCTGAGGTTTGGGGTTAAGTGTCATTTATATGCTGAGCTCTCCCTCTCCTTTTCATCCAACTCAGGTTCTGCAGACTCAGTGCTTACCCAATACCTGGCTACAGTCAGGGACTGGATGAGGGAGAGCCATTTGAAGCTGAAACCTGACAAGACTGAAGGGAGGATGGTTGGCCGGCCTTGTGACTTGGAGGGGATTGGGACTCCTGTTATTGATGGACAGAGATGGGCGAATGCGGTTCGGAAGTTCGGAGTTCGAACCGAACTCAACCAGTTCAGTTGACCAAACTGAACTTCCGAACCGAACTCGATTTTCGAACCGAACTGAATTTTTGAACTCGGTTCTGTTCTCCCATCCCTATAAGATAATATTCCATTTAGTTCAATGAGGTTTGAATTTCTGAACTCTGTTTGGAAGTTCAGACCGAACTCAAATAGTTCGGTCGACCGAACCGAACTTCCAAACCGAACTCGATTTTCGAACCAAACCAAATTTCCAAACTCGGTTCTGTTCACCCACCCCTATTGATGGAGTCTTCCCCGACCCATGTCAATCAGGTTCACACAGTCTTGAAGTGTTTCTGGATCCTTCACTGAACCTGGATCTTCATGTTGTAGAGGTACCAGGAGCACTTTTCATGAACATCACCTGGTGAGGAGACTTTGGCCTTTTTTTTCTGCTTCAGGTCTGGCCACTATCATCTACACTTTCATCACCTCAAGGCTAGATTGCTGCAATGCGGTCTATATGGGGCTGCCCTTATGACTGTTTGGAAGCTGCAGCTGGTGTGGAACTTAATTGAAATGTTGCAACCTTTCCATATGACATCCATATCTTGCACAGTCTTTCACAATATTGCCATCCTCCTCATTTCTTGATTGTGCATCTCTTTCACAGTTGCAATTGATGAAAAATATTCAAAACTATTAACTCTAGCAATTTGTCTGAGTGGAAGCTGTACTCCAATGAATGGCAGCATCATACATCTTGAAAGACAACTAATGTGTATGCAGATAAAGGCACAAGAGATAATATTACCAGAATAGTATACCCGCATTCCAAAAATCAGGGTCAAGCTCCAACATTAATCTTATAAATGTCCTTCAAATTTTGAAACCCAAATGCTAACTTGAAATCCAAGGTTCACTCTGGAATAATTTCCCTATTTATAGATGACTTTCAGATCCTCAAAAGGAGAATACTTTACAACTGAGAAGCTAAAGCAATCTTAGCTTTCAGGAACGAACCAGTATATTTTTATTTGACAGCTTGAAGATGTAATAGGAGATCATGTCATAGTTTACCAGAATGGTGATATAGAGCAATTGTATTAGTCCTTAAAAAGTTCATGTACTATCCACGGTTGTACGTAAAACCTATCATATATTGCTCTGTCAATTAATTTGAAATTCATTCTCTCCCACATTTAACCAAAAAAAAAAAGGCAGAATACATTGGAGAAGCTGGGCAAGGACTGCATAAATATGTTTTGAAAAGAATAACTGTTTAATGTGGTGAAAAGTTATACATCCTTGAACTATTGTAATGCTTCGTTATTTTGCTTCTGATGTTGCTTTTAAAATCTATTACAGTGGAAGAAATGGATGAGCTAATTTTTGCAGTCTGTCACTTTAGGTGAAGTATTGCACTTGCTGGCTATACAGTATATATGTTAATCAGCATAGTCATTGCCTTTGCCATTACTAGCTATATACATTTGTTTTCTGTTGTCATTCTTGATTACATATTTTTGAAACACATCACCGCAAAGGCAGAGGACAGTCAGTTCTCTTGCTGTGGTAGATGTCTTTTGATGCAAGTTTTTGATCAGAGGTGCAGCATATTTGCAGATAAAACTATTCAGATTTTCACATTTGTTGATAGTTTTAAAACCAACTCACTCAAATGTTTGTGAAGGTGTTTGTTCTTACTTGCAGACAGTTGTGACTTTTAAAACATAATAAAGAAACATTAAAGACACAATTGCCAAATCACTTACCCCAACTGAAACAAAAAGAGACTGACAGTGACTACTCAGGAAGAAGACTTCATTCCCACAAGATGTTTAGCGTGTGAAAAACCCTTTCCACCTAATTTATTTTTTAATGTGTGAAAGGGTTGGATGCAGGATGCACTGGGAGTGTTGTGTATTAACTCACAAAATGTTAAAGCGAGGTTTAACAACGGGTCTATCAATCACATACATTGAAGGGAATGGGATTGATCCACCTATCAGTCTACCTTAACTGTTTCAGGAGGGAATAGAGGCGATTCTCCCCTGAGGAGATGAATTGAATTCCCAACTGTCTGCATTGCTGACAAGAAAAACAAAGACTGCATAATAATATTATAACAAAGGCTGACATAATAAGTGGCTATGGCAGCAGACATTGCAACTTTAGAAGCAGGGGAGCAAACGTTTGATGCAAGGTGAGGGAGGGGAGAAGATGTGGGAACAATTAAAAGGTGCAAATGGAAATTCCTGCAACAAAGAGTATTTTCAGACGTGACGCTACCATGGGTAGTCACGCTGTACCATGGTGTGGCCACTGATGGTGGTGTCACATTTGTTCCTGCCCGCCAGATGTTTACCGTGGGCGTGGGCAAATGGTTTCCGGACCATGGCAGGATTAACTCCAGGTTGTGAGCTGGGCTCCCTGCCAACTCACATTCCAGAGTTAGTTCTTCCATGGTCCGGGAAAGCCATCCCCAGACCTGGGTAGAGCGGGCCATCATGTATGGTTGCCCTCGCTACCTAATTCCGGCCACTGGTCAGAGTTTTTCTGGGTGGGTGCAGCAGCCTCATAGGCTGCCACACCTGTCCATCAGGGAGGGGATGGGGCTGCACTGAGCAGTGGGGGGTGGGACCATGCAGATCACCTCAGCACTTTGACCCTGCCCTTTCCCCAGCCCTGGCTGCCAGGATGTTTGTTTGGTGACGGGACCAGATCAAGCCCAGGGTGAGGACTCTCACCCTGGGCAGGATCAAGGCGTGGCGGCAACTAGCATTATATACCAACAGCAGAAGAGTCATGTGTGAATGTAGTCTAAGTAGTCGGAGAGGACTGCAGCCAAATAGAATAAGTGAACTAAACTGTTATAAACTACTTGAAGCAGAAATCTCAATACGTATAACTCTTTTAATAATATATTTCAGCAACACATGAAAATGAAATCTCACGACTTTAATTTACAAGCTACATTGAGGAAAGTCTATTACATTGCAACACACGCTATTGAGGAATAAAAGTTTTATGATCATAGGAGCCAGGTGATAAGCTTAGCTAAACTGGTGTAATTTAATGTTCACAATGTGTCTTCCATTTATTAAATTTAAACTAATCTTAATCATCTAGTTATGTCATGACTTGCGGGGGTATTTTGTTAATTATTTTATTCTAAGAATTAATATCATCTTTTTGTTTTTAAAAAATCCAGTTTACCTCTTTTATGAGGGTTTTTGTTATTGTTGTTGTTGTTTTGCTTAGTTCCAGTAGCAAACATGGGTGTATACTGTGAGGTTTTTTTTTAAAAAAAACAACGTATACAAATGTGGCATTGTTTTCCCTTTTTCCTGCCATTTTTCCCTTTTCAACAAATGTTTAAAAAAGAGGTACAGGATGTGGAATGTATTACTGAGGATTTAGCAAAAACAAAGTACGTGGAGAACAGTGAACACATTAGCTGAGCTTATTTGGTAGAGAGGCATTTTGACATGTAACATTTGCTGGCTAACCAGCAAGCATCCAAAATTCCAGGAGATTTGTTATCATGCATAAAGATTTGATTGACAGAAAAAGAGTATTCCCTTGTGAGCCAAAACCTGCCATTTCATTTTTATTACAGAGAACATAGCAAGTCCGTGAGTATTTTCTGTAATGGGCATTCTCAGATTTTATCAATATACAACCAAACCAAGAATGTACGAGAATTAAAAGCCTTGCTCAATGTACAAGAAAAAGCAATCATATCATCTTCATGGAATATCCTGCTTGATCTGAGCCTCCTAGATTAATTCTCCTTCTGTTTACCAATGAGTGCCAGATTACATGCTTCCCTGCCTGGCATCAGCATTTGGACCCTCATCCTACAGTTAATTATGCCTGAGCAGAACACTGTGACCATGTGGGGAGAAACAGAGGTTCCCATGAACAGACCTCTCTAAGAAGGTTGGGGGCCATTGCGCCAAGTTTTAACCCTTGATTTGTTACCTTCCGTGCGGTGTTGCCCTGAGAGTTCCTCAGCAGAGAAGGATTGATAGCATATTTGCAACCTGTCAATTAGGACAAAACCAGAGTGAGAACTTTTCTCAAACTAGTGTAGTGATGGGCTGATAATGACCGCTGGCTGTAAGTTGTTGAAAGAGGAGTGCTTTTATTCAGTCTGAATATTATCTCAGAGTCTTCTTACAAGGCCTTTTGTAGGCTGCTGGCATCCCTTCTCAGACTGCCAGTCCTTGGCCATCCAGCTCCAACGGCACAGACCTCTTGCAGGTGATCTCTCAGCCTCTTCCTCTTTCTTCCTGGAGAATCCCCGAGGGAAGCTAAAAGCCTAAACTTTACCTCTTTCCTACAGAATTCTCTGACTAGGAACAGGGTGAAGATGCCCTGATGCCCTCTCAGGACCCTCAGAGCCCTGCAGGGTCCTAGAGATGGTCATGTTTGGGGCCTCACTGGAAGGGAGTGGAGGCCCTGTATCTTGCACTAGTAAAAACAAAAGCCACTCTGGGGGCCCAGGAAATAGAGAAAATAGTAGGTCCTGGGGCAGTTGCCCCATGTTGTCTTGTAGTAAGGCCTGCTTTGGCTGGGAATTCCTGCTTTTTCTATTGGCACCTGCAAGAACGTACCCAAAGCACTCTGTCAAAATGTATAAGATGCTTTCTCTCCCAGGTTAATCCATATTATCCTGGTTTAACTTTGGGAAATGCTCACCGTCAAAATGTTACTTCTTCACTTATTACTGGGACTATATCCTGCTATTACCATACAATCCCAGGTGTCACCACATATTTCTTAGCTTCTGCATGATCCTCTTCCTGAAAACCATGATGATGCAGCCAGAGAGAGGTGGTAAAGAGAGGCTGCTGAAAAACTGTGGAGTTCCCATGTCTCGTGTGCTCTGAGCACAATACAGTTACCTGGTTCTTTGTGGCTGCCACAGTTCCAGGCCATATCTGTAATTACCTGAGTGGCAAAAACTGAAACAGTCCCAGCCAATGTGAGCTATCTGGCAACTAGTAAATGCATTTTTACACTAAAGTGGAAGAAAAGCAGAGTGATATGTACAGCAGCAGATGTGGTGGATGTTATTGAGGTAGTGGCGTTGAATCAAGAATTTGGCCTTTGCAGTAAATCACATGAGGAAATCAACATCTAACGCATGCGGCCCTGAATAAAATTTATGCCAAGCTCAATAACTACCTGGCATTTATCTTACACAAAAAAATAAACAAACAAGCTAGCATTTAATTAACATGTATCTGCTAAGGAAAAGAGGAAGTTGGTCCTTGGGTATTTAAAAGGATTGAAAATCTGGAGTCCTGGGTTCCATTTCCAGCTGTGCCATTAATTCTAGAGGCAGGTTGCCAAAAACTTAACTGAAACAACTTTCTCTATGGAATTCATGTCTGATCCTTATTAACTTCTCAAGGCAGGAACCAATCTCTATTTAATGATTGTTCAGTGCCAGCCACAGGTACATTTCCGGTGTTATATATAACAATCAATTATTATTAATTATTAATTGTTAATTCGTATTGATTATTATTATTATTAATAATTATTATTATTAAATTAGATTGACTCAGAAACATGCAATTCCCATGAACTGCATCACAAAGGGTACCAGGCAACATACTTTGGTGGGTTCTGGGCAGTTGCCAAAGGTAGTACCAAAATACACTGTCCATTGGGCAGCTGTTCAAAAGTGTTGGAAAGAGAGACCAGAGAGTATGTAGCAGTGACTCTGTCTCCCTCTCACCCATTTTCCCTCTGATTTTAATGTTATCTTTTTTATTGTTCTGCTTGTTCTAATGTTCTCATGGGGTACAGAGGGAAAGCTGTAAAGGGGGTGGGGAGTCAGAAGGAAGTGGCATTAGATAAGTCACATCCTCCCTGTAAGAAGTTGAGGACAGATATTATGAGCATGGTAAGGAAATTGGGGGTGGGTGCAGAACAGGGAGGGGGCATCATCATGTGAGAGGCAGGGGAATGGAAGAGTGAGAATGTGGAGAGATGTTGTCAATTATGCTTAATGTTTTAAGTTTTATTGGATTCTTGTGTGGAAGGATGTGAGGTTGGAAGGCTGGCTGTTTGGAGGGGGTTAAAGTTGCTTCCTTGTATTTTGATGTTGTGTTTTAAGTTGTTGTAAACTGCCCCAAGTGCTTTTTAGAAAGGGTGGGATTTAAATTCAAACTAATAGTGATATTACTAGGGACGGGACTCTGGGCAAAATTTCGGTTTCGGTTCTCATATATTTGGGTTATTTTTGTTTCGGTACTATCGGATCTTTTGCATTGATTTTTGTACCGGATTTTTAACATTGTGTTTTTTCAATGGGGGACAAACCACAATGCTAAAAATCCTGTACAAAAATCAATGCAAAAGATCTGATAGTCCCGAAACGGAAAAAGAACTGAATTTTCAGATTAATCCAAAATGGCCATTTTCAGGTACTTTCGTTTCTATCCAAAACTGAAATTCCCATCGGTACTATCGGATCTTTTGCATTGATTTTTGTACCGGATTTTTAACATTGTGTTTTTTCAATGGGGGACAAACCACAATGCTAAAAATCCTGTACAAAAATCAATGCAAAAGATCTGATAGTCCCGAAACGGAAAAAGAACTGAATTTTCAGATTAATCCAAAATGGCCATTTTCAGGTACTTTCGTTTCTATCCAAAACTGAAATTCCCATCCCTACTATCATTTATCGGGTACTGATTAGTACTTGATTAGTACATGATGTTAGTGGGTCAGGTCAAGTACTGTAGTTCTGATGGGGAGGTATACCCATTTTGCCGGTAATTGTTTCAGCCCTAATTGGGAGTAACTAACTGGTGTAAATGGAGTTAAGTCAAGGTAACAGAGATCAGAACCGGGCTGGAACTCTCAAATTCAAGAGCTTTCTTGTTATGAGGAAGTTTCCCATCTCTAGTACCCTGCACTCTGCTTGCAACTGCAGAGTCTCTACAGCAAGAGTGTTCGGTAAGTATCATAATCCCTCTCATTTCAAGCATAACAATATGAGAAGCCAAAGTGTCTGCAAGAGTATCTTTGTAACATATTTAACAGTGTTCAAGTGCAAATTAACTACTTCCTTTGTTCAATATTTATTTCACCTGCACTGAATTAGGAACTGTGAATGCCCTGATAAATGGACTGATTTAAAAGAGTTACTTGCACTGTAACTTCTATAATTTGACTTTCTTACAGCAATGCTCCTTGGTGATTTATGGTGCAATGTCATAAGCCTCTGAAAATAACAGTACATTAGGGAAGGAGTGCTATTTTCCTTCTTCCTCCAGGTAGGAAAGCTCAATAGTGTCACAAAAGAGAGCTCAATAACGCAACCAGTCCTCACAATAAGAATGACCTGCCTGAAGCACACAGTTACCAATTGTGTCAGCATTTCTATTTTTCTTCTATTTTCTGCTTGACATCTTTACAAGCAGCATGTAGCCAATGGACAAACACCACAAGAGGATATCTATCACCTGCATGCCCAGGTGTCCTTGAAAAGGAAGGTATTGGCAGATTGCATGTACAAAGCTGTGCAAACAAGCAACAAGGCCACTTGATGAAAATCAGACTTTGAATAATCTAGGCCAAGAATTCTCAAAATTGCTGCAGTAGAGCTGAAAGGAGTACCTAAAAAACAGGTATACCCGCTGAATATCGGGTACCCAAATAGAATATTTTTTCAAAACTTTGTCTGAGATTTTGGGAATTTGGGGGAGTTATTTTGAATTTTGGGGTAATTTTTATATTTTGGTATACTGGCTCTTGGTATTTTGGTATTTCAGATATTTGAGTGGTATTTGGTTACCAATTCAGATACCTAAAAAAGTACCCCAAAATGTGGGTATGACCCACAGATACCAATTCAGGTACCTGTTTCAGCTGTATCCTGCAGCTGTCAGGAAGTAAGATGAGATTAGGATAAGCGGGATAGCAGCTTTCCCATCCTCCCTGAAACAATTAGGGCTGAAAATAATACACACACATTTGCAAAGATTATTTGCCTATTTGGATGCACTGCTGAATAACTGATCAACCTTCACATGGGTATGTGTTTCAGCTCTACTGCAGCCAATTTCTTTCTTGCTTTACTTAATTTTGTTCATTTCAGTCACTTAGATTTAGTTATTTTGGTTTGGTCATGCTGGTATTTTGGTGTCCATCCATTCACTCATTTTTGTTGTTACCATTACACTCTGCCATGAATGCTGATCTAATCTGTTTCCTAAAATCTTGCTGTGTCAACACAATATTCTTTGCACTGCTCTGTCGTCCATTTTTATAAACATACTTTCATGGGAAATTGATAAACATGTCTGAATCTGAAAACTTTCTGAAGTTTCACTTGCTCACTAGCTGAATGCTTAACCATGGGCATCTAAAGCAAGTCCTGTGTACAATATTACTGTGTATTTTGGGGCTGTCCTAATGAAATATGCTGTCTCTGAACTATGCATTATTGAAGCCTCTAATCTTCTGTCAGAGTCAGTGGGCTTTTCAGTCTAGGCTCTAGCCTCTTTGAGAAGGGCACCCTAGTTTCAGGACATGGATCTTATACGTTTCTGCAGGAGTTTACAATGTTGGATAAAGGCAAAAAGGCAGGAACGTGCAGCTTGTTACCATAGCCATTAGGATGGCTCCCAGCTAGCTGGCTGGGAGGGAAGAATACAAAAAGAATTCAATTTCAGTCCTGGAAACTATATTCTAAGGGGCAAAGAGGCGGGGGACTGAGCCCTGGGAAGTTTTCCCATTAGGAGTGTGCACCCCCCAAATGTGAAAGACCAGAAAAAAGCTTATATTGGTCATTTTGAGATTGGAAATGAAAACCAGAAAAAAACCTGAATGGTTTATTTGTCTTTCATTAATGTCTTTCCTGGCCCACCTCCATGCAAACAAGGAGGGAATTCCACTGCCAAGGTGAAACCATGGAAAACATATGTCATGTTGTGCCTCAGTTTCCTCAAAAGGAATTTGCGCTTAGTGGTCTAAACCTGACATGATCTGCTCTGGATATAGGGGGCTCTTTTCCAATATGTGGAAACATAGTTTACACTATGCTAATAAGCCAGCCAGTTCAGCTAAGTATTGTAAAGACAATTTATTTGTATAAATGAAGCTATGAGACTTAAGAATATTATAAAAATATGAAGCAACAGTTTATTTAAGTTCAAATAAAGACATAGTACAAAAGAAACCGTGTCAGTTAAAATACATGACATTAAGAGGACATTTAATTTCAAGGAACAGCTCTTATTACAATTTCAAAGATCTTAACATCTATAAGATATAACATATGTTCTAAATATTATTGCTATGGCTGACTCAATGCATCATATTACTATACATTCATATTACCCAGTCCTTTGCCCCATTCTGCCAGATGGATATGAGAAAAGCTCCAAAGAAGGAACTGTTTCTGAAAAATCAATTTCTCCTCTCCCTTCTTATAGAGGGAAATGCTTGGAGGTCAGCTAAAAATGATGTCAGGTCAAAACTGCTGACAGGAAGGGTTTTCTCAAAGTACATAGTAAGAAGCCTGTTGATACATTCTAAAACACGTGTCTATCATCTAAGATAGGATTAACAATGAGTAAACTCCAAACAAACAAGGCCTCTTCCTGCCCTGCTTGGGAATCACATATCTTGAGACTGGTCAACAGAAAATGTTGATTTCTTTAAGAGACAGACTTGATTATATCTTCTATTCCAGTATACAGGCTGATTTTCCAGTAACTGGTCAAGAGTTCAGTAGAAAGGTCACTATAGGACAGCTCTTTAGGAAGTCATCATACAGAGAGGCTAATTCTGATTTCTAATATATTGAAACACAGGATACATGACACACAGTCACCCCCGATGTACTTGGGGGACTTCGAGAAAGGTGCTCCTGGCTGACTGCAGGGGTTTATCCAGATCCCAGAGAGTGAGGCAGTCCCAAATATAGATTGGGCCCAGGCCGTATAGGACTTTATAGGTAAGCACCAACACCTTGAATTGGGCCCAGAAGACTACAGGCAACCAGTGCAAAGAATGGAGCACTGATGTAATTTGCTCACAGTGTTCATCCCCGTAAGGAGGCAGGCTGCCACATTCTGTCGCCATGGGTAGCCCCACATAGAGCGCGTTACAATAGTCCAGTCTTGAGGTGATGGAAGCATGGATAACAGTGGCCAGGTCAGAGTCTGAGATATACAGCTGAAGCCTCTGCACCAGCTCTAACTGGCGGAACTTGCTCCTCTCCACAGCTCCAACCTCAGAATCCAGGCAGAGCTGGAAATCAAGGAGTGCTTCCAGACGACAAACCTGAAGGACCAGTGGAGGGTGAACCCCATCAATTATGGGAGATTAACTCATAAGCGCTCCTGTTTCATATTCAGCTGCAGAGAGGCAGGTTAGTCCAGTGGTTGGGTTGCTGTCTGGAGACAAGGGTTACGCTCCCGGCTGTGACAAGCTCTGGTCCAAGAATCATGGCTTCTGGGAGGGGGGAAAGCGGTTTCTGGGAGAGGCTTTGGCCACAGCAACTTATTTAATTTAATTTAATTTATTTATTTATTACAAGTTAAGCTCTGGGTCTAGCAGTTGTTATTAGCTAAGTCAGTTAGGGATGCAATGTCTTCCTCAGGGTGTTCACAAACCTCCAACTGATGGAAACTGCAATTGAATGATGATAGATATAACAATCCATAATTACTCTGTCTCCTGTACACTTTGTCTGAAACTTCCAGTTCTGGCCACTGTTGGTGACAGGAGCTTGACCTAGATAGACCATTGCCCTGGCCTGACCTGACCTGGCATGGAAGGTCTCTAGTTCTTCCTAAATCCTAACTTCTTTCTTTTTCTTTTCTTATTTACGCTTTCTCAAGGATGTAGCTATAATAGGAACAGGTGATACAGCCACACTGAGGTCCTAAACCTTGGGCCCATGCTCCCTTGTGTATGTGGTCCTCTGCCACTTGTAGGGGGGCATTCAATCTTCTGCACCAGGGCCCAGTCCAGCCTAGGTATCATCATTATCATTATTATATAGCACCAACAGTGTACCTGGTACTGTATGCCAATGCTCATGCACTTCTTTCCATGTTATATAGCATGACTGTCCATTTTTAGTTGAGCTACGTGATCTGCTACAGAAGTTCCTCCATCTTGCTTGTTTGTTAGGTTGTTTCTATTATCTACGTGTTATGTTTTATAGGGAAAAGGATGTCATACAGTATCTAGAAAATATTGTTTAATTTATAGGAAGACACAGGTCCGAGAGATGATGTAATTCTTGTGTTCCTGAAGAATGGGCAGCTTTTCATACAGGGCCAGCCTTACTGTGGGGCAGTTCAGGGGGGCTCCCCTGGAACCCGCACCTGGGGTGGGGGGCTGCTCTCAGGGCCCTCAGCTTCTGGCCATTGCTCCCGGTGACTGTCTGACTCAGCCAGGGAGTGAGGGAGAGGCAGAGGCACGGTGGTGGAGGGCACGGTGACAAATTCGATATGTTACTGTGGTGCCCGGTGCAACCTGGGAGCCAGAGAGCAGGCGTGGCGCTGGGCCGAGGTCAGTGGTGGCGGAGTTTCAGTTGGCATGCTGGTGGGGTGGCAGATGGGGTAAGTGCCCCACAAAATGTCTGGGCTTAGGAATGGAGGGGAGTGCCCCTTCCACCTGTCCCCAAGCCTAGGCAGCACCCCCAGACCAAGCCGAGGAGTGCCCCCTGAGCTGGGGAGGTCCTGTAGGCCTGCCAGCAGCAGAAGGAGGCCCCACATTTCTCCCACACCCTGGGCCCCACAATCTCTAAGGCCGGTCCTGTTGTCATAGGTCATTAATTTACTCCACTTAAAATCCTGGTCCCAAGCATAGTCAGATGTGCATAAGGGAGTTTTGTAACAGACAGATGGGGCTGGAGTCTTCCCTGCAGACTCAGAGACTCATACCATAGCCTCAAATTAATAACATCACAACCCCTGCTTGAACTAAGGACCATTTCGCATGGATGCCCCACCCCCTCCCCCAAATGTGCAGGTGGGGGGCGTCCATGCAATCACTGTGGTGGGGGGATGGGGATACGTCCTTTTGAATGTCGCAGCTGGTGGGTGGGAGTACATGCATGCTCCCGCACTCCACCCACCTCTGCCCATCACCAACGCACGGAGCAACAGGCACCAATGGTGGATGCTCTGTGCATGGAGATTGGTGGAGGTGAGTGGGGGTCTGTGAGAACGCACCCCCATGCACTGCCTACCCACTACACTGCCCACCCATCCCCCCATGCACCCGCACCCATTTGAAAAGGGCCTATGTGACCTGCTGCATTAATTCCTACATCCTTTCCATTGGTTTACTTCTATTCTCTATATTTCATATTTTATACCAAAAAGAATATGATACAATATTTATTATTTTGAAAATACTGTATATTTATAGGTAGACAGAAAAGGAGCTTGGAATGAGCTGAATGGTAGCAAACATAGTGGACTCTCTCCTGTTGCCCCTGCTGTGTCTTGACTCTTCAGAATCAGCATCAGAAACAGCGAAGCTCCAAGCTCTGACGTCAGTAGAGGTCTTTTGCCTTACTGAATTTTCCCTGCCCCCCAAAGTAATAGAACACCCACAGTTCTATTGCATTATGCCCACAGGGGTATGATGGGCATGCATTTTAACTCTGCATACCAGCTACACTAATCTGGAATAAGAAATATATGCTCATTTCCCCCCTATATTTTCAAGCCGTGTTTTGTTATGCTATTTCTGAGACAGGAGACTTAAAAGCCTGCCTTGCACTGTTTTCATGGGACTTTTCTAAGGTTAAATGTAAGCAGATTTCTTATTGTGGAACTAATCCTTTCAAGGCACATTTAACTCTCTCTCCAGGGAATGGATCAAGAAGCATATTCTTCAAAGTTCACCAATCATGTTAAAAATATTTCCTTCTCTTCCTGGTGTACATGATGCTTCCCCAGAGGGACAACGGGACCTACCCATAAGCAGAGATGCAAATATTTACCAGGTTGCTTTTCTATTTGTGTTCTGTTGCAGCACATTATGAATGTATAAGTCATAAACCAAATCAAAGACACAGATAAATGTTTGTGTTTATCATGGAAGCATTGTTAGAGAACATGAAATCAATGGGGTTACAGCTACAGACGGACAATAACAGAAAGATTCCTTTTTACATCTCAATATGTGCCACACATATAATGAACAAATACAATATATTAGATCTTGCAACATCTATCTTGACTATATGCAACAACTCCCAAGTAAGATCCAGGTGCTTCAAACCTTTAATATATTCACCCTCATAATCACAACATTTTTGTGAACTTGTGAAGTAGTGATATACATTTAGCAGACAGAAGATGGAGGCAGGCTAAGACTCCTTTTTATACATCACCTCAAGTGTAAATTTGAGCCAATACCCACTGTAAAAGGGTATATGAAGTGAATCTGGTTTATGGCTTGGATACTTTAACTCTGCGGAGTCTGCTTCAGTTCAGAATCTTACGTACAGGGGTAGTTGTGTTCCACTCATAGCTACTGCATTCTGGGGGGGGTAGCACTATGTGCACCTTGAACAATGGGTAATTCCCCATTCAGAACAGACTAAGTAATTCACCAAAGGGTAACAGGCAAGTTATAGTAGGCAGTGCATCAAGTAAACACTTGGCAGATATCCCAGACTAACTGCCTCATGTGAACAAGCCCTATGTGAATTTCTTAAATACATACCAGAAGGTTGGGCAGAATGGGGAACTGAACCTACTCTGCCAAAATCCCAAACTAGCGCTCTGCCTATTGAACCATTCTTCTTCTGGGCATCTAACAGTAGAGAGTAATTCCTAAATTACACATGATCTCAAACTCAAAACCTTCAAGTCAAGACTGAGCTCCTATTGACGTTAATTTTTTTGAGGGATCCATCCCTTGTCATTTATTTTGGGGTATGGAAGAGTTCAAATTTCTTCGAGTTCCCAGTCCATTTCTGTTGTTTTTTCTGACTGGTATAAATGAAAAATCTGGAATGGTAGCAGAAAGGAGGATCTGATGTGTATATGGGGAGTCTGCCTTACTTCAAACTACCATGCCAGAAGGAAGCAGCAGACACGCCCAGTGAAAGGGAAAGAAATGTCAACTTAAAGCCCTCTGTCCACAAAGAACCTGCTAGCTTCTTTTTCTCTCCCCAGATTCAGGGGGGAAAGAATGTAAACATCAGACTCTTTCAGGACCAGATTAACCATTACCCAGAATATGCTGCAGTCAAGTTGATCCATCCTAGGGAACTTCACCTTCAGTGTATATGCATCAGCATGGCCATTTTGAAACCGACAGAGGGGTGCGTGGGGCTGCGGCTGTGTGCACTCAGTGGAGTGCACATACACTTCTGGTGGGTGGGGGAAGGTTTAAATGGTGGGGGATGGATGGGTACTTGGTGTGCACACCCATTCATCCACTGGCCACCCATGCTCCTGCCTGGTGCAAACCAGGATTTTCTGGTTTGCTCCATATGGGGCGGTGAGTGGAGGTAGGTGGGGTTGCGTAGGTCACAGGAGCATATGCTCACCCACCCTCACGTTTACACTGGTGCTACCACACATGTCCACTGGGTGGATTTCTGTGGTAGCATCATGTATAAACAACACATATCTAAGGCTGTTTTTACACGGACGGAGGTGGGTGGGGGGATGGGTGTTTGGTCGCAGTGGGTGGAGGTGTGTGTGTGTGCGTGTGTGTGTGGGTTTACACAGACACACACCCACCTCCACCCACGGAGCCTCATCCAGTTTTTTGTAGGGCTCCGTGGGTGGAGGTAGGTTTTGCGCGGGAGTGTGCAAGCACCCCCACCCATCCTGCTTGGTGTTCACCCAGGTGAACACCAAATGAACACCCATCCCCCCACCCACCACTGGCCGTTTACACAGAGCCCCCCCCAACACCCGCCCGCCTGAACACTGAGTGCAGGCGGGGGGGGGGG
>QEPC01009013.1:467772-536621 GCA_003113815.1 Sphenodon punctatus | reverse complement strand
CCAGGCTGGGCAGGGTGGGTGGGGGGTGTCCCCCCTTCCACCCGCGCAGCCTGGGAGGGGGAGGGGGAGGGATATTTCATTGGTTTCAATGGGGACACAGCGCCCCATTGAAACCAATGGATTAAATCCGGTACCGGTATACCGGATTTAATCCGGGAATCTGGTTTTCCCAGAACCGGTAACCGGTAAATCCGGTAGCCGGTAATGGGCCCGGGGTCCCACCCCTAGTAATACCTATTGCCTTATTATTGTTCTTATTGAAGTTATGGGTTTCTCCCCTATGTTTGTAAGCTAAAACATCTGCTCTGAAGTAAGAGCATAGATTGAAACTGGGAACCCTCCTTGCTCTTTTGATTTATCCAGGTTCCTGTAGTAAACCAGTTTCCCACATTCTCCCTGTCCTGAGTTTGTGCTTGTGAAGTAAAGTGTCCAGATGATATGCAGATTTTAGAGGGCGCATATGAGAAATACAGGTTGCAGGGCTGCATTGGAGTCAGTGCAGCCCTGCAACCTGTGTTTCTCATAAGTGTCCTCTAAAATCTGCATATCTGGCCATCCTATTGTGAAGGACTGTGACAGTGGGCTCAGACCAGGCAGGTTTCATGTTGCCCAGTCAGGCTGGGGGCGAGAGCCCAGAAGTCAGGAAAGCACAGTGTTTTCTGCACTCCATCATGCACACATATAATCCCATTGCGTGCATGTGTCACCCCATGAGCACATAAGCAGCTTTAGAGGATGGGTCCGCACCATGACAGTATACTTTCCATTCTGCTATTTCCCTCCAGGTTGGCCTTCCCCCGTGCATTCCCTATTGACTTTTGCAGGTGAGATGTCTGCGGCCCTGAAGCTGTGGCATTCGCAGGCTGGCCAGGTTTGCGAATGCTAATAGAAAGTGCACAGACACAGGCGTGCTGTCAGCTATGCCTCTGCCCTCAAGTACTTCTGCCCCCATCCCCCAAAATGGCTTATCACTATGTCAGACCTCCATTCTCCACCATAACTCTTTCCTTCCCACCCTTTCCTGCACCCCCACTTCCCATCCCCTTCCTTTCCTTTCAACCCCTAGTCTCAGAGTGGCTTATTACTAGACCAAATCACCATTCTCCACGCCCCCTATTACACCCCTCCCTCCACTTCAATGCATTAACTTGCTGTTCTGCTCTGCCTCCTCTATTCATGTTGCTGGCTCCAGGGCAGGGATGGGCACAGAGGGATCTCATCCAGATGTCACAGCTCAACTCTTCTTCCAATGACAATGTCTAAGAGGTTCTATATGATGCAGAGAACCACTGGCTGTCCATTTTTTGGGACTCACATTTTGTTTGGGACTCACATTTTGGGGTGGGGGGGAGAAAGCATGACCCTTTGTTTTCTCTATTTATCTTTATAATTAAACAATCTATCTATGAAGAAGATATGATGAGAGAATCCTCAAAAAACACTCCATGCAGTTATACAAGGTGTCTGTGTACATGGGTGTGCACAGACACACATACTTACGAAGAAATGAACCTGCTTCCCAATGATTTATCTAATGTCCTCCTGTGTTGTAATCCTAAAATCATTCTTTCAGCAGATACCCTGAGCTACCAGGAACTGTATTTTTAATCTCGTTCCACCTTTCTGAGAAGCATTATCCATGTATCTATTAGTTTATCCTCATACCTATAGTCTAGAGATGCTCTGTGACACCAATCACAGTTGCATGTGGAATTGCCTTATTGCATTTGCAACTTTCTACTTACTGATTAGCTACTAAACATACCTGGCTTTAATATATTCCAAAACCTTCTTTTCTTATGTATCACCCTTCAGGGATAGCCATGAGACATATTTTGGCCTGGCCACTGATGGGGCAAATTGAGGAACGAGATGACTCTCTTGCAGTTAACTAGCTGAAGTAGTGATGGCAAGAATTTATTTATTTATTATATTTTTTATTTTGCCCTTCCCTTAAGGGGCAGGGCAGGTTACAAAACACACAATGGGGCCGAATCCCATGCCCAGCATGCACCGTGTGCAACCTGTCTATTGGGAGTGCATTGTGCTGTGCGGATCCCACAATGAGGAGGGTTGGAATTGTGGCCAATAAAATCACAAATTCTCACTCAGATAAATCAATAAAATCCCCTAACATCTTTACATATTAGAAGGAAGACACACCCCCCCCCCCCAATCAACACACAACTCCGTAATCCAGAACCTGCGTGTCAAATGTCTGGTCCAACAAAAAGGTCTTGCATGACTTCTGGAAGAGAAACAGGATTGAGATTAGATGAATCTTCTAAGATTAGTTCCATCAGAATGAAAGAGTCTTAAAATATTAAATTATTTGTCCAAAAATGTAATAAAAGGGGCCGATCCCATACCCCACGGATCCTACGTAGAGCCATGAACGCGCAGTCGTGCACAACCCTACGGATCCCCATTGCGGGCACACTCTGCCCTGCGGAAACTATGCACATGGGATCCGTGGGGCATGGGATAGTGGCCAAAGTCAGGTTAGTTATTTCAGAACTAATGTTTTGAAATATCAGCACAACATGACATCTGGATAAATTATTAAAATATATATGACACACAATTGTCATAAGTTGATATTGTTTTTGTTCTGTCTCTGGTCTCCTAGAGTGTCATCTTTAGCCCAGGCCACTCTTCTTCTTCCTCCTCTCCCCCCTCAAAGAAAGACTTCACAAGAAAGGGAGTTTCCTGCCACCCTTTCTTCAGCAACGGTGTGATTGGATTGGAATTCAAGTTCTCAAAGCAAGTTGTTTTTTCAAAAACAAGTGATTTATTTTAGACAAATGAGAAATATAAAGAAAATAACATTACAACAGTAAAGGTCCAGTCACATGATGTTTTATATGGGTGTTGAGTAGCCAGCTGATTCACCATTCTACAAGATAGAATGATTCACCATTCCCCAAGTTAGCTGTATACGTGCCCTCAATAGGTGAACAAATTTGCTCGAGAGTGGTGTCAGTGAATGGCAATTGGCAAACATGTGGCAATGACTCATTGGAGTGACTCACTGTGCATTTGTCACTCCATCCCGCATATGATTATTGTTTGCACAAGAATCAGTTACAGGTGGATTCAACGACTTGCAACCCTGACATTCACCTACACGTCTGACATTCACCCCGACTGAACCACAGTCAAGCAAGCGCCGCGTTTGACTGTGGTGCACATCTGTTGGCTCGCTGCCAGATGTGCACCACAGTCAAATGCGACCCGTGTTTACCTCCGGACGTGAGGAGGTCGAGAAGTGTGGTGAAAGGCCACCACGGCCGTGGTAATGTCTGGCTACTTACCGTTCACCGTGGTCAATGGGATTCACCCCCTGCCCATCAGGAGAGGGAGGGCCGCTGGGGAATGCATGCTGCACCGCGCGGCCCCGCCCCCTCTGGGGGGTTGCTGCTTTAGATGTTATGGTCGGGCGCTTTCACCACAGGACGTGAGGTGGTTCGGACCACTGCCAGGGGCAATGGGGCACACGTCTGTTGGCACGCCCCTTCACCCCCAGCCGTGGTCCGAACCACCCCAAGGCCCGTGGTGAAAGTGCCCAGCTGTAACGTCTGAAATCACCCCCAAACAGGGCCTCAAACAGCAACATTCAAGTCAATTGTTGACCCCATTCAGACTTCCTACTGGGTCCCTTCCAAAGTCTGGTTTATGGCCACTTCTTCCTAGAAGTGTCAGAAGAGCTCTCTTTTACCATCAGAACTGGGTCATAATTTCAGCAAAATTCTGGGGTGGTAGAGATGGGTCCCTAGGCTGTTTTGGCTGGGGGCTCAACTTTTTCCCCTTTGGGAGGGAGAGGATAGGGACAGCTGCTGGGCTGGTGCACAAGGGGAAGGGCTAGATCCACATAGCCTATTGGCTAGAGTTGAAACAAAAAATAGGGGCAGATTTCATCTCCAATGGTCCTTCCCTGGGTTCAACAGAAAGGGGACCAGACATCACCATGTCCTCATTCATCTGGAGCTCTGGATTGGCTGCTCCTGCTCACCTGCTTCAATTAGATTGGATTGGTTACTTTTTATGCAATTCCATTAGCTTTTGTGCATGCACAAAAGACAGTGTCTTTATTTTTATGCAAAATGGTGTAGCTTTAGAATTGTGGAGCTTTGGAATGGAGCATGGAGATCCATTGCAGTGAAAAATCTGCATGGACATTTTTGCACTGTTCTGAATCTGCAATGAATCCCCAAAGATTCAAAATTGCTGCTCCCCTGCAGAACCTTCTATTGAATCAAGTGATTTCCTCCTTTATAAGAAAGCATGTGACACAAGCAGCAAACGAGAGCGTGCTGCTCTAGGTGGGCATGGGGACAGTGCACACAAGATGCCATCTGCCTCAGAGTCCATCCTTAACATTGGACTGGCTTTTTGATTGGAGTGTTTTGGAAGCTAGAGCATCTTCCTTCTGTGTCAAGATACTTCAAATTATTCCACTGGCTCTTATCTTCCTGCAACGTTTGGGGATAACCAGCTGGGTCGGTTATGCATTTTTCACCAAGGTTTTTCTGATGTGTCTCCTGATGGCTGCACTGTTCAGCAGCAATGGACAATTCAGATAGATGCGCCTTATCATTTGCCCCCGGACTGGAAATAAGGCACAGACACAGTAAGTTTGGGTAAACTGGCCGCAACTGTTTATTAAACAACCAACATAACCGGAAACCAGTTGATAAACGATAACCAATTAAAAACCAATCAAAACCAATTAATGTGAATGGTGGACAAATCTGCTTGCCAAATTAATTTCCAATTAATCCAATTACCCAATTAGTCAATTACTGTCAATCATCCCAATTATCTCCTGACAGAATCAAATCGTATAATTGCCAAATTAAGGAACCAATTAGTGCTTCCCCTGATAATCAGGCCGAATTGATAACCCTGGATGAGATTATAAGGAAAGTGATTGGGCATTAAGTCCAACCTTCTGATAGAACTTCCGTCCCTAATGCCCCTCACTCCCCGCGTTCAGTACCATAATGTATGACCACTTGGATTGGAGATACCAGTCCAATCCCCGTTTCTACTGGACCAGAATTGATCCAATACCCAAAAGAACTGCTGATCAAGTGACCATGTCAGGACCGCTTAGATCCTTCCCATAGACCCCCGATGCCAGTCCTTTTCTGGGATAGCAGCGGGGCACCCATCCCCTGATTGCTTTCCAGGTCCAATCTCCTGGATGCATATCAGCATCCACATTTACCTGATATTTTCCATAATGCCAACCAATTCAGATACCCATTTAAATGCACCATGGTACTGAACACCGCCACCTAGTTCAGCAGCAAAGCTTTCTCGAACACCCCCTAACTCACCCAGAGCTACCACTTCCAAACACTTACGAAAGAATTCCTGCAGATTCCCCAGATACGTGTCAAGACCCTTCTCAGACAGGTGAACCCCGTCCGACCAATACAATTCTGACCTAGTCCATGAAATATTCCCATGCACAAGCCAGATTCCCCCTGCTTTTGCAATACATTTTTTGATCTCCCTATTGACCCTTTTCCTTGATCTGTCCACCGCTCTTGGACACATAGCTCTAGGCCACTTTATCCTCTGCAACATCTCCGTAAAAACCAAACATGCCCAAGGGAACAACTCCTTCAACCTAAACCAATCCTATTGAACCATTATGGACAAATCCAACCCAGTCCCTCTGGGTCAAATCATTCTCACCCAACTAAATTACTATTATCCCTGGGGATTGTACCACACCCCCACCAAGGAGCAATGGCATCAGCTGGGGCCAGAGCATGCCCCGCTTACATTTCCATACTACCATTGCCTGGGGGGATAAACCCAACTGTGAACCCCAGTGTGAACTGTTTAGCCCTCTTCTCAGCCCAACTAACTAAACTATGACCAATAATCCAAATTACCTTCTTTCCCGCTTGCTTCATCAACCCTGCAAAGGATAAAAACCGTCTATCACTATTGATGAATCAGCTAACCTCATCAATCTACATTGCAGGAAGTTGGAAAATATATGATCTAAAGGCTGCGGAGCACCATCTCCTGACTGACTTAATATTGGAGACTGGAAAACCTGCTGCAGCTGTGGTAGATGCCGCTCCAATTCTAAAGGAGTGCGAACTAAACCTCCCGGATATACCCAACGCATCCACACAATGCCCCATGGCTGCCGTAAACTGAAAATGAGTTAGGGGCTGACCAGATATAAACAATGGCCCTGATCCCAGAGGTCTTTCCTTCAAAAACTCGACCATGCATGAAACTGGACAAATTAACCGTTCGTTGGACTTGAAGAGCACCAGTTTGGCACCGTTCCCTGTCTGGTCAGTCTTTGACTTCCTAATGCACAATTCAATCCAATCCACACCCACAAACACCCCCCATGTGTAAGGCCCGACCTGAGCTGTCCAGTCGAGAATTAATGACCAGCTCGCCAACCCTCAGTGCTGCAAAAAAGGCAAAAACAAAGGGAGTTTGGAAGAGCCTCACCTCACCTGAATCACTACAAATTCCAGCCAACATGGCAACCAAATTGGCCAACAGCTTAGGCGACACAGGCATCCTGGCATCGGCCCTACCCTTCCCCTGCCTTCTCCAGGCCTCCAACATAGCTCAATATAGGCGACCCCGATAACTCAGAAGGGCCAACAATTTTTGACAAAAACGATAAAGCAGACCACTTCACCGCAATTGTGCCTGGCGCCAAACCCCTTCTTCACAACTCCATCCCAAATTGCACCACCTGAGGCAAAGGGATCGGAAATGACACCGACCAACCCCTTCCTACAGCAAATGTACAAAATTCCTTCAAAGCTCTATCATACAGCCGCCATGTAGCTGGGGAAACTGAGCCCTTCACCATTTCTGTCAGCTCTAGAATCCAAGGCTCCAAAGCTCTTGGGGAAGCAAGTCTTGCTTCTCCCTGGCCATTGGAGTGTGCTTCCAAAAAAGATGAAACTGGAAATGAGAGAGGGCATCAGCAATCTCGTTGTTCACTCCCGGCACATGCTTAGCAGAAAAAACGACATTATGCTTCAAACACCATAGAACAAAACCTCTTACCAATCGCATCACTCTCTCAGATTTTGACGACAATGAATTAACCACATGTACGACAGCCAAGTTGTCACATCAGAATAATACCCTCCTGTCCCTAAATCTGTTGACCCACAAATGAACTGCCACCACTATAGGAAACAATTTGAGAAATGTCAAATCCCTCAATATGTCCAATTCACGCCAATGAGCAGGCCACTGCTCTGAGCACCACCTGCCTTGAAAATAGATTCCAAGCCCCGCTGCACCAGCCACATCAGAGTGCACTTGCAACTCAGTCTCCAACAAATATAACTGTCTCCACAGGCTGATCCCATTGTGATGCTGCAGAAACTCCAGTCACACTCCCAAATCATCCTTCATATCCTTTGTGACTCTGATGTGGTGATGCGGCTTGGTGACTCTAGCTGTCTTGGCATAAAGGCGAGACAGAAATATGCGCCCCGGCGCTACCACCCTACACACAAAGTTCAATGTTCCCAGTAATGGCTGAAGCACCCTCAAAGTTACCTTGTTGGCCCACAGACATGAGACAATTTCATTCCTAATTACCTCCAACTTATCTTCTGGTAAACAAGAACACTGACATACAGAATCCAATTCTGTACCTAAGTAGGTCAAACTGGAAGCTGGACACTCAGTTTTCTCCTCAGCCAACGGGACCCCAACCAACTCAGCAATTTTCATGAAAGCAGCCAACAAATCGCTGCACTCCCGCGACCCTGCCCTACTGATGAATATATAATCTTTGAAATAATTTGACATAGAACGCGACCCCGTCTATCGCTTGACAATCCACTTCAAAGCCGAGCTGAATTTTTCAAAGGCGGTGCATGAGATGGAACATCCCATGGGCATTGCCTTATCATAGTAAATACTGCGCTTAAATGAAAATCCCAACAGGTCAAAATTCTTGGGGTGCCCCGGCAAGAGGTGGAAAGCAGACTTAATGTCACTTTTTGCCATAACGGCACCCCTACCATAATCCCTAACTAACTCAACCGCCCTATCAAAAGAAGCATAGTGGACCAAACACAGCTTGGGGGTTTGCTTGTTCACTGAAAGCCCCCTCGGGTAAGACAGATGATGAATCAATCTGTATTCCCCAGGGGCCTTCTTTGGTACTATGCCTAATGGTGACAATCTCAAATTCCCCATAGGCAAGGATTCAAAGGGGCCAGTCACATGGCCTTCTGATAACTGCTTCTGTATCTTTTGCTCCACCACCGATTCCATGCCTATCACTGATTTCAGATTCCGAGCCACCATATGCTCCCTCTTCCTTTCAAACGGAATTTGAAAACCAAACCTAAAACCATTAACAACATAACGTGCCTGATCCAGATCAGGATAATCTCATAACAAGCCCTTGAACACCCACCATTTAACTGGCGTTGGCACCCTTACTCGCAGTGGACTGGGTAGGCCCCCCACCTGTGCCTGCATCGGGTTGGAATCCACGCTTGCCTCTCTGCCCTGCCCCTCACCTGCGCTGACAATTGATGGACGGGTGGGCCCCCACACACTGCAGGCATAAGTGTCTAAACCTGCAAAAGGAATTATTATTATTATTATTATTAACAAACATTTATATAGCGCCAGCAGTGTACCTGGCACTTTACAAAGTAATAAAATAGACATGGTCCCTGCCCCTAGGGCTTACAATCTGAGAGACAGGAGCTGGGGGAGAGACTTAGGAAGGGGAACAGAGGGAGAGACAAGGGGTCTAACATTCATGAAGATGCGAGGTCTCAAGTGCACATGCTTGGCTTGGTTATGGAATGAAAACACTTGCTAAGGACTGTGTTCCCTTCTTATTCTGTTCGCCACGAAAATTATCCAATGGTTGGGCATCTCCCTTAACAATAATATGCCCGATATCTGTGCCCACCACATCCTTTCCCTGTAAACACTCAATCCAAAGGTCATGGTCCTTCACATCCCATCGCACCCCGGGTGTAATGGCTGCATGTTGATGGAATGCCTCATCATATCTGAGCCAACTGAAGCCTTCCCTCGTCAGATATGCTCGCCTAACGATGTCAAAATATTTCCATAAGGCTATCGCCCTTTCTGGAAAGGCTTGCATAACTACTCCCACATAGACAATGAAAGCTGACTCCCAGTTGGCCCAATTTCTATCTATTTTCCACCTTTTAGCTTTCCCATACTCTGTCGGCTCAGGCCGCGCATTAGGGTCAGGAACTGGGTCACAAAAAAGGATGGCAAACAAATCGATGTAATCGCCCTTCCAGATATTTTCCCTCGTGGACTGCAGCAGGTGGACCCCAAGTGGGACAGAGACCCTGGCATATCCGCCCTGCAAAGGAGGGACCTCCTTAGCCTGTGACCCTGCCAGGGCCATCCTGCTTTGACCAGGAGAAACTGTAGCCATAGCTGGTGGGGCCGAGATGTTTGCCCCTCCCACTTGAACTGCCTGAACCCCACTGCTCACCTCAATCCCGGCCGGCCCACCCGGAAGCACTGATGCCTGTGGGCACCATACATTATCCACCCACACTAGCCTGTTTGGGTCCTGCTGCACCAGCAGTTGGCCCGTCCCAGCATTTGCCTGCCCAGTTGCTACAAGACCCTGCTGCACTGCAGGTGTCCCTGCCATGGATCCCACAACTCCGCTGCCTGCCTCCTCACTATGCCCATTACTAACGGGCACCTCTCCTGTCTGAGCAGGCTAACTGCTTCTGACCACTCCCTGCCCTTGCATCGTTGAACCCTGAAGGGGTACCACATACACACCATCACCCACAACCGGTGTCATTGAAGCTGCAACCTGCTGCACCACAACCACTGGCATTGATGGTGCTGTCGCCCTCAGCCCTATGCCTCCCTCCAGCAGCTGGGTGATCCTGGTGATCTGTTGCTCCATTCTGTCCACTTTCCTCACCAGTGCCTCCATCGCCGGCCTACCCTGACCTGGCCCCGCTGCCTCACTAAACTGGAAAGAAGGATCGGGTGAATTGCAGCTCGCTCCACCAGAAACCTGACCCCTCCATACACCCAGCCTCCAATAGCCCAGAAGCTGTCAGACGGGTCATAATGCTATCCCACCCAGCCATCCTTGCCTCTATGGACTGCAGAAAGGCCTGCCCATGGCCCTCCTGAATCCAGAAGGGGGGGGCTGCAATTGGGCCCCCTGGACTATAACAGCAGAAGCCCCAGGACGTGCATCCACAGACTCCCTCCCAGGCGTAGCTGGCCCCACAGAAAGACCAAGCCCAGCCTCCTCGCTGGGCCCAGCAACCACCTGAGAGGTCCCATCCACCTGCCTCAACCCCTCTCCAAGAGACCCCACCGAAGAAGGGGGGGAGGGGCTCGTGGGGCAGCTCCTGTTCTCTGCCCCTTGCCCCATCACCTCCTTGACTTGCTGTCCCCCTCTTCCACTGGTCTTATCAACCCCTTGGCTTTTCTTAGCTCTGCCCATGGCACCATTCCCACACTGGGGGGGGGGACACACAATAGTGTGGGAGGGGTGTATTCCCCCTACAATTCCTCAAGGGTTCCTGAATGAATACCCCACCCCCGACAGCGACCCCCCCCCCACTTTACCCTCCCTGAAGAGCCGGGATCCCCCCAACACAACAGAGAGTCGTCGCTCCCCCCGCCCAGTCTCTTCCTGATATCACCGCCTGTGCCACTCTCAGCCTCCAGCTGCTCCCGCCCTCCTGAAACCACGCCGCCTGCCGCTCTGTAATCACCGCTTCCTTTGAACAGGCCAAGAGAGATAAACGCAGCTGCTTCAGGTGCTTGCCGGCAGCCGAATGAAGGGCTGCATGGCACCAGCACACCACGTGGACACTCCCTTCCAATCCCAGAGGCGCATTTTCGCGCCATGAGTCTTGCAAGCTGCACCAGCCTAATTCACCATGCAGCTTGCAAGACAGTTTCCCCGGCCCGGCCAGCCGCTCAAAACCTTCCCACCAGACCCCATGCCTCATTCCCCTGATTAGGGCGGGCACACATTCCCCCCTGCACCACACAAGATGCTTAGCAGGTTTTTTTTCCTTCACGACCTTGGAAGCAGAGGCATGTATGGGCAAATACATCTCCAACTGCAGCATGGATACATCTGCAGGCAGTACTAAAACTGGTACAGCTTTCTGATCCACATCAGATAAGCCACACAGAGCACATTCATAACTGACAAACACTGAGCTCAGTCACATTTATCACAATATACTGTGTGCAAAGGCATTAGGAAAATATCATGATGTTGACCAAATGAATTATTTGATGCATATTATATTACCGACCCTTCCACAACCACCAGGATGATAT
This sequence comes from Sphenodon punctatus, assembly GCA_003113815.1. Taxonomy (NCBI): domain Eukaryota; kingdom Metazoa; phylum Chordata; class Lepidosauria; order Sphenodontia; family Sphenodontidae; genus Sphenodon; species Sphenodon punctatus. The sequence goes on along the minus strand of QEPC01009013.1, from coordinate 525,266 downwards.
AGGAAAATGTATTACCATTTATATGGTGCATTCTGTCTAGTATTAAAATGGACATGAATGGTACAATTTAGAAGTTAGGAAAGCCAAGAGTGTGTTTGCAAAATAATCATTGCCGTTCCTCTCACTTTCAGGTAGCCAAGTTCTGCTGAAAGCTGAGGAGACACAGTTGTTTAACACTCTATTATTCTTGACTGATAGGTCCACCCAGTCCTTGCTATGCTCTATAAAATAGCCTTGATTATTGGTTTGTCATTTTCAAAACAACAGGAGGCTTGTACAATATTTATAGCACGAGGACTAATCAGTTCTCTCCGCAGTGTTGCTGAGCTTTAAAATCTGGGTTATAGCTGAGAAGATTTTGAAGTGTGCTTGCAGTTTTTATTCTTAAATGTTATACTTTTTGCATGCTTTTTATTCTGGAGCATCTCACAAATACATTGAAACATAGCATTGTCAGGTCCACAAATTGAATACTACCATTTGGCAATGTAATATGGCAAGCTTATTTTGCATGTTGTCAGATCATTATGCTGTTCATTGAAAAGATATTGGTTCACTCCACATGATGAGAAGACTGTGACCCTTTCTTATAGAGTCAGACCTCGCTATTATCATTCATTCCCTTGTCACCTCAAGACTTGACTACTGCAACAGGCTGTAAGATGTCCTTGATAAATGTTCAGAAGCTGCAGAACAAGGCAGCTAGTATTCAGAGGGGGATGGGTCACTGAGATCATGTTACAAAAATACTTTAGAACTCATACGGGCTTCCAATAGCTTCTCAGTGACAATTCATTCAACATGCTGATATTGACCTATAAAGCCCTAAGGAGCTTGGATCCTAGACCAGATTAGAAAGAAAGACCATAAGAACATTAGAAGTACCGGGTACAATGCCCAGTCCAACTAGCCCAGCATCTTGTATCCAACAGTGGCCAGCTCCAGCAGCTCAAGAGAAGTACATGTACAAGTCATAGAGTTTAACTCATCTCCAGCTAACCCCTCTAAAGTACCAGAAGCCCCAACTAGTATGTCATTATGGCTCTATCCGCCTCTAAGAATTTATTCAGTTTCCATTTGCAGCTAGTTATGCTGCTGGCTTTCAGTCCCGGGCCAACATCTGGTGATGTGGGCCTGAATGTGGGGGTGAGTTCCAGGCCACAGCAGTCCAACATGGGTTCACGTCACATTTTTTTTTTTTTTTACCCAGTACTGTGTCTGTATGACACAGAGAATTTTTGTCTGGAAAAATAATTAAGAAGCTGTTCACATAGAAACATCATCCTGAATATTAGAACAAAAAGCAATTCCACTCCATTACCTTGTGCAATGGTAAACAGTTATTAATCAATTTGCTTTGAATCATCGTTGCTAAGTTAACTAATGCTGACATGCAGTTTCACCCCTTTCATGACAGTGAAGCAACTGATGAAAGGCAAGATCCATATAAAATGCTATAACTGGCACAGCTTTATGCTAGCTTGCTTCAATATGCATATGATCCACCTATGAGGAGCAGGCTGGAAATCAACCCGTACCTGCTTGAGGTTCAGATTGCCTTCATAAACATAAGTTTATAGATTTCTGTCTCATAAAGCTGACTGCAGCCATTTCAACTCCATTTGTGGTCTAAGAATTATTACTCCCGCCCCCCCCCCCAAAAAAGAACCACCCTGTTTCCTTTGACACAGGTAAATGAAAACCTAGCTCTATTAAACTGTAAAAGTCAAAGGCATTTGTTTTTATATAGAACAACAGTGGACAGACTGCATAAACTAAGTAGCATCTGGTTAAATGGCAGCCTGCCATTTTGTAATCCAGCACTGCTATTCTACAATAACAATATTTAGATCTATACATTTCCTTGGCCATTATTGGTGTATGCTGCTTGAGCGGTGTTTATTTGGACAGGTGTTTTATATTCTGTGACAGAGTCACATTGGGTCTTTTTACACACACCTTAATGTGCTGGTCTTTTAATCTTCTGGGTTTACAAGTCCACAAGTAAGTTCTGGATGCATTCTCCACACACACACTGCCCTGAGGCAGTTCCTGAATGTATTCTTCACACACACACACACACACACACACTGCCCTGAGGCAGCCTAAAGTAGCTTCAGCTGTAGACGTGAGGGGCTGCCATAGAAACCAAGTGACCACAGCTGCCTGGAGCAAAGCAGTTTACCAGGAGAACTTTTTATACACAAAAGTTCTGGGAGAAGTTCTATGCAGAAGTTCAAAGAGCCAGATGTTTAAGATATGGGTGAGTAATCTAGACACACAGAAAGTGCAGGATGTATCAGCAAACATGCAGGAAAAATGTGTGTGTAAAAACACCCAGAGACTTGCAGGACCAGCACCCTGGGAAAAGGGCTCTGACAGTGTGGGTCCTTTAAGGGTCCCCTCCTGTGGCCAGGGGAGCTAATGAGGCACCTGATAGTCACCTGCGTGGGAGGCAGCAGGATAGAAAGTTGGAGAAGCACAGTGCAATTGAGAACGGGGAGTGAGGAAGAAAGTGGAGACCAGTCTCGGAGCTTAGAGCTCACATGGCTATGGACAGGCTGTGAGGAGCAAACAGGCTCTCTGTAGCCTGAAGGAAGCCTGCAACAGAGGGCTGAGAGAAAGCCCTGCTAGCTAGCACCACCAACACAGCCCAGAGCCAGAGCATAGGTGTGAGCAAGCCGGGTTATGGGGCTTTGGGAGGCGCCTTTGGTTGGGCTAGAGCGCTCCAGGGGACTCAACGAGGATAAGGCCACATTCACACCTGCAGTGGCGGCAGAGGAAAGATGCGGCAGCGGGGAGGAGCTAGACGGCAGAAGAAACGCCGGTGTGATCAGGGATCTGCCGCGGCTTCCCTTGTGCATGTCAGGGCAGGATTTTACACCTTGACATGAGCGAGGGAAGCCACGTCAGATCCCCGCTCACACCGGCTGTTCTTCTACCCTCTGGTTCCTCCCCGCTGCTGCGTCTTCCCTCGCGGGTCTTGCCGCTGCAGCACCGTATCCGGTGTGAATGCAGCCTGAGAAAAGCCCCCTTTCCCAGGAGGATTGGGAGGGACTCCCAGTAGGGGAGTGAGGAGGGGTAGTTTTGAATCAAACTCAAGCGAAGTGCAGCTCACCCAACCCAGAGGGATGCCTGGGGCTTGTGCTTTGTGTGGCAGAGTTAGCTAATCCCCCTGAATAAGGGCATGAGAGCTAGCGGGAGAACTGCATCTAATAGACTGCCACATAAACGTTCTTTGTGGACTTTTCTGTAAACGATTCCTGAAACAGGATGTGCCTGGATGATTTTTGTGTTGTGTAATGTGCGTGTAATATTGAAGCAAGTACAGGGCTGTTCATTTGCCATGGTTATCAGATTTAATTCAAATTGGTAAATGACATGACATGGAAAATGCATTGAAATTTCAAACTCCAAACATGTTGAGAGGTTTCAGACACACCAATTACACAATTAATGTGCAATTCACTTCAGGAATATAAGCATTTGTATGATGCAGTACATTACCAGTGAATCAATTGTTGTTTTGAGATGGACAGGTTGCCTCGGTGCTGCCCATGCCAGTTCACTTCATCTCCAGGTGGCCTGTCTGTCTAAAGGCACCCTGCCAGATATACAGGTGGAGCACGCTGTGCCTGCTCTGGGGCAGTCCTGGCAGCAACAACGGAGTAGACTGGCCAAACCGGTCCAAAGTGGAGCAGCTGTCTTTCTGATGTGCTGACCCCACACACTGCTGCTTCACTTCCAGCCGGCCATTGCCTCAGGCCACACCATAAAGTTGCTGGCACCAGCCTAGAGCTTTGGGCAATCATCCACAACTCTATGGTGTATGAGAGGCAGTGAAGGGGCAAACCATGGCCTGGGGAACCCTCTGGGTTTGTCTAAAATGGACCCAGGTTGGGCTGGGAGCAGGTGGATGCAGGGGTGCACTCCCGGAGCAGCTCTAGGAGCGGGCAGGCCCGGGCATGTCTGAAAACACCCAATGTCCAGTCTGAACACACAAATCTATGCAAAATCAGAACACGGGACTTGATGCAGAACTTTCTAGGTGACATTCTTTGACCTGTTTTCTGATAGTCAGAAAAGATAATCAAAGAGGCTGAGATCCCAAACCTCCTGCGCATGGGATCTGCATGGGTCCCACGCAGCTTGCACATGGGAAAATGTTCCCACCATCGACATGTGCGGGGGTCATGCGCACGAGTGCATATCGCATGGTGTGCACAAGGCAGGGAATCAACCCCCGTGAGTTCTTTTGGACATAAAACCTATGATTTTCATTAAAATTATTTGGTTTCAGGTTTTGCTTTAATTCCAAAATGCAAGTTACACCTGGTTAAGACTTCTCAAACCCCTTGAGGGATCATCATCCCATTTCAGCCCATTTGAGCAAACCTATGCCAGTTTAGGGTTGTTGGTTGTTGTTTTTACTTCATTCAAGGAGGGACTGTTTAGTTTAAAATGGATAATACTTTTAGATCAGGGATGGAGAACCTTTTCCTTCCTGAGGGCTACACTGAAAATGAGTACAAGCTCTGAGGACCACATAGAAGTTACCAGTGGAGGTGCTTAAGGTGTGTGCTCAAGAAAAGGAGAGTCTAAATCATGGATCTGTACCTTCTTATCTCTGCTCCTTTACCCTGACTCAAGTTTTCAGTGCTTGGGGATAGTAACTAGATCCATAATCAAGTTCCAGGAACTGAAAATGTGCTGCATAAAAACTTGCCATGAGTAGCATTTGGCAGCTGAGCCTATGTTTTCCCATCGCCCAGCAGTAGCGAGTGCGACTATGTTACAGTGGCAATCCAGCCACGTGCTGCTAAAGAGGCTCCCCCCACAGTCCCAGAAGTCCTGGGGCTTCCCTGGCCCCACCCCCTTTCCTCCCACAAGGGAGGGGGAATGGATATCACCTGGAGCCAAGCTGTTCCAGTGGGGCAGAGTTATGATATATGATATAAAAAGCTCATATACAAGGCTTATGGTATAGGTTTTATGGAAAACTCAAGATAGGTAACGGTAAAAGACCCATAGGCAGAAAGAGAAATTTAGGATTAGAAACACTCAAATGGAAACCAAAGAGAATGTTTCCACAAACTCCTGTTGAGAAAAAAGCTGTTGGGTTTCATCCAGCTCCGATACATGTCTCTTATTGAGAAGAGGCAAATTTTAGAGGTAAATTAAAAGTACATCAGATAGAGTAGCTAGATTATCTACAGATTGGTTGAAAGGCTGCAGAAGGGTGGCCAGAGATGCGAGGCAAACTGCAAACTCATTTAATATACACTTTAAAAATACTGCTGCTGAATGTAAGCATCAATTTGGTAAAATTAACTTCAAAATAAAAAGACTTCGGGGAGTCCGCTAAGCTGAGAAAATAGTACATTTGATTGGGGAAATACAGACCTTAATGAAGTGTTTGGCTTACTAAATGACACCATGTCAATAAAATGGAGGATTTGATGAGATTGAACCAGAATTTCAACAACAAAAATACAACAAAATCCTTGTCTATCCCAAGAGTCTATTTTCCCCATCTGTCACTGTGGGAATTGGCTGTTCGAAGTGCTTTGGGTGGATGTAGTTAGTTACATTGCTATTCTTTGTTTTTCTCCAAAGGGATAGTCTCTCACATAGGCGGTTTGATTCTCTTCTGCTCAGGCTATCTCCATGAGGTGAATAAGCTTATTGCTACAGAAGTTTCTCTGCCAATTAATTTCAGTCTAGTCAACCAAACAAATGTTTTATCAAAGGTGGGCTTGACCCGCATTATGCCTATCTGTCATTCTCTTTGTGAAGGAACAAGGAAAATAAACTTTCCATTTAATTTCCCAGCCAATTCATTTTCATGCCCCTTCACAGGACCGGTCTAGTATATCTGCCTTAGTGCCTTACTTGTCTTCTAGGATGTTAAGAAGAAAGTTCATGAAGCCAGAGGATGCAGCAGCTTGAAATACCATGTGATTATCCATGATGATGGATGCAATACCCCTGGAGAACAATTAAATATGGGAGCAGGAGCTGAAATGAGAACAGGCACCAGTGGCAGCTCAGGGTGTGCATTTCATTGAATCCCTAATAACTAAAATGAAATTTCCCAATTTTGTTTTAGTTATTAGGGAAACAGAAATGAAGTTTAGTGGAAAGAGAATTCTGCTTGTTAATTTTGTTTTTGTTTTGCCTCTCAGGTTGGCTGACATACGCCTGAGAGGCAAAGAGTGTTGCAAAGAACCAGAGTGGAGGGGAAAGGGAGGGGAGAGCAGGGGACTGGAGTCATGGTTGGTATCTCCAATGCCCAAAAAACATCACAAAGACTTCATGGAGCACTTGTGGCAGATCGAGAACCCCTGCCATAGGGCTTTGTTTGACTGTGTCACAACTTGGCAGTTTTGCAGAGTAATTAGCAAGTACACACATGCCCTCCTTTGTGATTCTTTCATTCCAAACACCCCTCATTTTTTTCCAGGTGGAGTGTGTGTGGCAAACCACATTTCTGAAGCTGCCCCGCAGCATGACTGTGTTATGTTATGTATGCCCCATTGTCTGTCACAAAAAAGGCCTTTGTGACAGGTGCCCAACGTATCCACTCCTCCAGCATTGCCATCACTGTCTGCAGAATGTTCCTGGAGGAGTGACTCAGGTCCATGACCACCTGTGCACTGCCCTCTCACATCTGTCCCCTATTCCCACCTCCTGCAGCTGCCACCAGTGAGTGGTGAGGGACATATATGCATGCTGTGCATGCCTGCTGCTCCGGATATCACATGTAAAGTGCGCAGTGCACTCCTCAGCCACTGCCAGCTGTTTCAGTATCTGTTCTCCAGCTCCGCAGTTTTCCTCACTTTTTAGGACTAGAACTGAAACTCAGTAGTCATTTTTTCCAGAATTCACTAAGGATCACGGTACTCGGTTCCGAATTTCCAAGTTCCAAGGTTCTGAGGATCAAGGTCTGGTACTCAGAAAGTTTGGAACCCTCAATCAAGTGATGGATGAGCGCGTGACCAGAGTGGTCCAGAGAGTTGACCCTAGCTTCTCTGAACTAGGAAACAAACCTTAGTGCCATATTTGGTAGGCACACTGCACACTACACTGTGGATTTCATTGTATTGTCCACAACCACCCCCTGATCCTTTTCCTGAGTGGTAACTCCTAGCTTAGTACCCAGAATTTTGTGCGGATGGTTTCGATTATTTTTCCCTACGTGCATCACTTTGCACTTGTCCACATTAAATCTCATTTGCCATTTAGATGCCGAGGCACGCGGTGTTGTAAGATTCTGTTCCAGTTCCTCACAGTCTGCTCGTGTTTTAACTACCTTGGCATATTTTCTAAATTGAATTAATTTGTTAAAACCAATACATTTCTATTATTTATTATATAGGTTAGGTGATTACTGTATTTATTTCTTTGGTTACAGAAGCAACTAAAAGTTGCAATTGGGGATCAGGACTCTGGATAGGAATTGAAAAGACAGGCAGTCTATGATCTGGGAAGCTTATAGTTTTATTGGCATGGTAACAGGGTGCTGAAACAAGCAGAAGTGGGAAGATGATGATGTAAGTGTTGTACTATAAGTAATAGCCATCAGTTTAACTTTCATTCTTGGAAAAAGACAACTGAAAACTAAAATCACTATCAAATTGGTGACAGGGGAAAAAAATTAAACTAACTGAAATCAACTTGGAGACATTTTAAAACCAAATACCTCTTGTACAGAGAGGTGTCATTTTTTACACAGTCAATTAATATAGAAAGCTACCTAACACAAAAGTCAATTCTGAAGAGACATCTTTCAGGAACTAAAGCCATCTTCTCTTGTAGTTAATTGGCTGGACTCATGGCTATTTTTTCCCCCTAGAATAAATTGTGTGTCACTTTTTTGGGACAACATAATAAGAAAAAACTGCGCTCTTACCCTGGGATTCAGCTAGAAAACAAAAGATGCAATTATTCTATGGGAAAGTTGATACAATATCCCTCACCCCACTGTTGGAAAGAAACAGTGGGCATTTTTGCACACAACTTAAAGTTCCTGGTTTTTCAATCTTCTGGGTTTACAAATCCACAAGTAAATTCTGGATGCATTCTTCACACACACACTTGCCCAACGCAGTTCCTGGATGCATTCTTCATACAAACACTGCCCTGAGGCAGCCTAAAGTAGCCACTGCTGTAGATGTGAGGTGCTGCCATGGAAATCAAATGACCACAGCTGCCTGGAGCAAAGCAGTTTAGCAGGAGAATTTTTACACACAAAAGTTCTTGAAGAAGTTCTATGCAGAAGTTCAAAGAGCCAGATGTTTAAGATCTGGGTGAGTGATTTAGACAAACAGAAGCCCCGTCGCCACGCGGCCCTGCCCGGTACGGGTAGCGGCTCTCCTGGCGGCGGTTTTTGTCCCTCCCCCCCACTAGCTTGGAGCGAAGAAAGCTGTGGGTGGGGCGCACGGCCGGGAGCTCAATTGGAGGAAGCGGCCTGGGCGAAGTCTCGCGAGGTGAGACTTCGCGGCCGCCATCTTGGGTACAGGCGCGAAGCAGCCATTCCGCGCCTGCAACGAACGTGGAAGCACCCTCCCACCCTCCCTTTATGCACTGTGGGTTGAACCGGTCGTTGAGCTTGTGCCCAAGGCCAGGAAGGAATTTTGGCCTCCATGCTAATTGGCACTATGCATGTTGGTTTTTTCGCCTTCCTCACAGTGATAAGTTATGATTGGCTATGGTGGAAAGGGTATTGTTAAAGAATTTTGTCGCACCGCATGGGTCCTGCGAGGTAGTTAGCTTAGAAATAGGGACAGTCTGCTGCCAAGTCATCTCCTTAAGAGGTGGGCTCTGAGTGATAGCTAGAGCCGGCCGGCCAGCATCACTTCAGAGCAAGGAAGAGGGGGACAACCCCCGGGGCCTTAGGACAGAGGCGGTCCAAGGCACGGGGAAGCATCTCCTCGATTCCTTCTTAGGGTCACAATTGGCAAGGGCCTCCTGATCCGGCTAGGGGCGGCCGGACAGGGGTGACATTTGCAGCAGCTGTAGTTAGCGTTAGGGCGGTACTGAGGAACTTCAGACCGCTCAGGTTTATGTTAATAGTATTAACTGAGTTAATAGCTAAGGTTAGCAGGACTAGAAGGGGCATAGCCCCCTCCTTAATTGAATAATTTAATAAATGGTGCGGCCTATTTTAAACCCAAATAATTGGTGTCAGTGTCTTTCTTTGGGGTGTGGGACAAAGTTCAGTATGTAACAGAAAATATGCAGGAGAAATATGTGTGTAAAAACACCCAGTGTTTGACTAGCAGTCACCAGTGCACACCCAAGCAAGGAGACAGCCACGCAGCCTAAAGGAAACGGGGTAGCCTTTATTTATGCCCATGTAAGTTAGCCCTACTGGTGTGGATGAGGAGGAAACACATTGCAGGGTACACAAAACTCTAAACTGCTATTGTTCATGACCCTTCTTAGATGCCCTTAGTTATTAGAACAGAACCAGTCATTGGTTACATCAATACAGCACATAAGATCAATCATGTAGCCTTCTAACCAATTCCATCCAGTTATCCTATGATGTTGCTGTGACATAGACACTTACTCTTTGATTATGCTAACTAACATTGTTTTGCTAAGATTAAAACATTGATTTGCTAGCAGTACCACAAACGGACCTTGAGCTCAAGGAGTATAGCTTTGCACAAGATGATTTGTTCAAGCCAGGATCCTTACCTTAATTCAAGGACTCTGCATTGCTTGTATGCCCAGGCCTTGTTGACACAAAAAGACTTTCCCATTTTAAGCAGATCAGCTTACCCTTGCCACATACCACTAGAGATGTGCGAAAGCAGTTTGGATGTTTGGAGTTCGGATCGAACTCCATCTGTTCAGACGTCTGAACCGAACGTCTGAACCGAACTTGAAAATGGCCAAACAGTTCGGTCATGTTCGGGTGAGTTCAGATGAGTTCAGGGGCAGGAAAAATGTGACTTTGGGTGGGAAAAACATGTCTGGAAGGGGGAGGCAGCTGAGGAGCAGACTTCCTGGCACCAGGGATGGAGACCAGGGGTTGTTTCAGGGCCAAATGATACCGATACAAAAAAAAATCTTCACATTTGGTATCAGTATCTATAGCACTATTTTCAAATTTTCGGCCAAGTTCGGCCGAACCAAACTCCGTTGAACCGAACCCAAACTCGGGTTTCAAACCGAACGATTGAATGTCCGAACCGCGTTCTGTTCACACATCCCTACATACCACAGTGAAGCATATTTTATTTATATGATGAGTGGATGGAATACTGCTGAAATTCAGCTAGGCCAAGCAGACCAGTCTTCAGCCAAGCTGAATCCGTAACAGATGTTGGGTACAGCAGATGGATCTCCCTACAACCCTCCTATTTGTTTTTTGTTTTGTTTTTTGTCTTGCAATTCATTCTAAAAACACACCAAATTGTTTTTTCAACTTTCCATGCAATACAAAACTAGTTCCCATCTTTGGTGTTTTGGGAGCCTCAAAGAAAAGACAGAGAAAGAGGTATCATTTCAAGGGTGAGCAAGTTTCCAATCCCAAGAGCTATGTACCAAAACCTTCGCATGACAGAGAGCCATAAGACACGTCACATGTGCACCCTTTTGAAGCATCTCCGAGGGTAAACCTCTCCTGCTTTGTGATTGGCCAATGGAGCTGATGCCCTGTCGTCCTGGCTGATAAAATTCTGAAGAGGAGCTGTGATTCAGCTTCTGAGACTCAGATGGAATGACAAGAACTAGGGCAACATTCACAACTGCGGCAGAGAGACCTGCAAGGGAAGACCTGGCAGCAGGGAGGAGCTGGAGAGCAGAAGAAGAGTTGGTGCAAACGGGGATCTGCCACAGCTTCCCTCGTGTATGTCAGGGCAGGATTTTGCACCCTGACATGTGCGAGGGAAGCCACGGCACATCCCCATTCACACTGGAGGGAAGCAGTGGCACATCCCATTTCGCACCTGCTCTGCTTCTGCTCTCCGGCTCCTCCCCTCTGCCACATCTTCCCTTGTGGGTCCCTCCGCTGCAGTTGTGAACGTGGAGTAGGACACGGGACACTAAAGCAGCATGCGGCCTATGATTGGCTCTAGCCAAAATCCACACTTGAGTTACCCAACAACTGCATGTCATTCTGGGCCACAGTTTGCCCACCCCTGCATTATATCTTGAGAGAATGAGAGCTGAGCCAGATATATGCAGCCACTAATATGACAATTTTGACAACATTGTATTGGGACCCATGTAGTGGATTCCAACCACTATTTTGTGCTATGGGGTGTTGCCTAGGCTCCTGAGTTGATAGGTTCAGGCTTGAGGCCTAGGTAGTTACTCATAAGTTACACATATTAACATTTATAGGGTGATACATTAATGTTAGTTGCTTGATAATAGAGTGATTTGCTTTGAAGTAGAAGTTTTATATTTAGAGTTTATATATTTAGATTTTTGGTTTATACAAGAGGATTTTAATTTGAAGAAGATTTTAGTTTTCAGAAAAGAATGTTGCAGATTTCTGAAATGGAGTAAGCAGTTAGAAGCAAAAGTTAGAATGAGTTGAGAACAACACAAATTATAGAACCTGGTACCATTTGGCAGGATAAGATAAGATGAGTTAGTGCGAGGTGACTTGGAACATCACCTCAAAAGATCTTGCTTGTTCCAAACAAGAGTGACCGCAAGATTGTAATAATGTTGGTTAGTTCCATTGACGTATGTGTGCGTGTCAATTTAACTTAGCCTTATTATTGGTTGAAATTACTTCAATTTTATTGGACCAAGTAATATCCTGGGTGGATAGGGAAGGAGAGTTGAAGTTTTTAAAAACCCAGGTAAAGAGGGGAGACCATCTTCAGCTTCATTTTTCCATCTTTTCATTTCTCCTTTCTACTTCCTGGTTATTCTTTGAACTCTTTATTTTACACTTCTTGGTCTGGAGCCTATCAACTTTTGTATCCATTCAGGAGCTGGTCTCATTGAATAGAGGGTAACTATAACATAGCTTCTTAAGGAATGAATAAAAGGCCAAGTGAAGTTTTTAGACCAGTACCAAGCAACATTCATGAATATTGGCAACAATTGTATGCGAGATCATTGATTTTAAAAATATATGTTTTGATTGCTTATATATCTATAATTGGGGTATTCATTTATGCAATTGTTGACTCCTCTTGGGAATTTCATTTGATAATCATACAAAATAAAACATCTGAATATTCCTCAATATTGTTCAATGTCTCTGTATTAAATTAGCTGTTGTCCAACAGGAGAACCCATTAATAAGTCCAAATACTCCAAATCAAAAATTGCCTCCAAGAAAATTGATCAATAGTCCTGTTGGTAACAAGGGAAATGGTTGTATATACTGTTATTGTTTAAATCCTTTTATTCTGTGTCAGAACTTTGAAATCCTACCTAGGATATTTCTGGTTATGTACTTTGCCTGAGTTAAGCAGCTTAAAGGTTGGCTGGTAGATTCATGAATAAACTATGCTAATATTGTACCTTGCCTGAACCTTGAACTAGGGTGCAGGAGATCCTTCACACTATGGCCTATGGAAACAAAGACAGAGCAGGGATCCCCTTCTGTAGACAGCTGGTTGCTGAGAGACAGAACATGGCAGAACTTGCACTCAAACAGGGGCGACACTAGGCTTCTGGTCTAGACTGGGCTGCCCAATATAGGGCTATCCTGCTCTGTTTCTGCTATGCCCTCTGCTCTCTGTAGAGCATTGTGACACCCCATCAGAAAGGGGTGGTGACAGGGCTTAATTTGTGGGGAGGCTTTCCAGAGCTCAGGCCTGGCAATTAATTTCAACTAGGGCTGAAACTCAATGTTTGGAATTACTCATTTTTTACCGAGTATGGTGGTACTCAACCCACTTTTACCGAGTACCGAATAACCATGGAATTGGCCTGGTTCTCGGTACGGTTCTCAGTAGTCAATAACTCCTTGATTGAGCAGAGGGGGAAACGGAAAAGTGGCAGGGAAGGAGGTCAGGGGGCAGCAGGGGCCAGAGAAGGGGGGCAGGGGTAATGGGAAGGAAGGGGAGCCAGGGTCATATACCCTCTTACACGGGCTTTTACTGATCCTAATTACGGGGACTCAGTACTCGGTACTCAGAAAAATACTTGGTACCGAGTACTGAATATTCAGCTGCATTACCGACGACTGACTGAACACTTGGGCCCAATCTTCAGAAACTGGGAAATACTCGTTAATAATTTTTTACTATTCCATTCAGCTTTAATTTCAACAACTATATAATATGGGTCGGAGTCCTGGGAAAAGTTTTCAGTAGTAGTGTGCACACCAAAATATGAAAGACCAGGAAAAGGTCAATTTTGACCATTTCACAGTTGAAACCAAATCCAGAAAAAATCTAGATGGTTTATTTGGTTCATTGACTTTCTTGCCCCACCCTCTGCACCAGGAATCCTACAGATTAAATCAGAAGAATTCCTGTTCTATATCCTGATGTAGAAAAGCAGGTTAGTCCAGTGACTGGGTTGCTAGATGGAGAATACAGTTCATTTCCCTGTTCTGACATGCTCTGGGTTCAGAGATGTTGCTTCTGCAGCAGAGGGTTTGGCTTCTGGGGGAGACTTGAGACCTGGCTATTATTATTAACTATTATTATTATTATTTTACAAATTAATTACTGTGTGCAGATTCCCTTTGCTCCACCCCTTTCTGGCATGGACACTTCCTTTTCCCAATGTGGTTATTCACTGTTTCTAACATGGTCATGACCCTTACGGAATATTGTGACATTGTGGCACTCCAAAGAGGTGGAGCAGTGCCAAAGTTTAGGGTGGGACAACACAGAATTAAGTTAATTTTCATGAGAATCTCGCAGCCCTGGCAAGATCTCACGAGTTTCTCATGTAAGTAAGTAATTTTTATTTACGTAGCCATTAGACAATTGTAAAAGAAAAGAAAATAGAATACAATAGAAATACAAAAAATTTAAAATACACAGAAATTCAAGATTGTCATGAGGAACTTGAGAGTCTCACGAGAAACTCAAGAATCTAAAAAATGCCCCCAAATGATCTGTGCATGTGCAAAATGACCGTGCATGCATAGAAAAGCCCTGGTGGCCATTTTTGCACATGTGCAGATCATTTTTTTGTTGTTGCTATTTTGTGGTTCGCGAGAATCTTGAGATGAGAAAATCTTGTCAAGAAGCCTGTTTGCGACGAGATTTTCAAGAAGGGTGAAATCTCATTTCAGCCCTACCAACATATCTACAGCAGAGCTCCCCTCCTGATACACAATAGGGATGTGTGAATGAATTTCGGGCGTTCAGGGTTTGGTCCAAAGTCGGCCCGTTCGGATGGCTGAACCAAACACCCAAAGCACTGGACAGTTTGTCCGTGTTCGGGTGAGTATGCTAGTGTTCAGGCGGGAAAAACAGGGCTGGAAGGCTCGGGGAGGTGGAGCTGAGGAGCAGACTTCCTGGTGCCAGGGGTGGAGAGGCTTGAAGTAGTAGCCAGCCTGCCCAATTACCATCCCTCTTTTCCTCAGACCACTGGCTTCGCAGTCTGCGATTGGAATGGGGCTAGGCTGCACGGAGCCAATGGGGCTTGTGGTAAGGTGCGCACAGCAAGTAACAAAAGTCATTGCCCTCCCCCCTTCCAATTCCTTCTGAGCTAGCCACTGATTCTGTCAGCAGGTGTTTTCAGAAGTCTCCCTCTCCCAGCAGTTTGTGTTCCTCCCAATCCATTGTCATCCTCCTCCTATTTCACCCATTTCCACACATTTACCTCCATAGTTTTATTTATTTAGATTAGATTAGATAGATTTAGGTGTTCTTTTTATTTTTTTACCCCTCCCTGTGTTCTCTCTCCCTACCCTCCATTGAATCCTTCCCTCCTCCCACTATATATTCCATCCCTGATTCCCTTCCCCTGTTTTTGGATTTATTTAGAGTAGGATTAGATTGATTTAAGTTTCATTTCAGTTTTGTACCCCTCCCTGTGTTGTTTGTTGTGAGCTGTGTCTGTGCTTCCCCCCTGCATCCCTGTGTATATATATATAGATAGATATTAGATATTAGATAGTTACTGTACAGATAGATAGTTGTAGGAGTTAGCTTAGTTATAGAGACAGATAGAGATAGTGTGTAGTGATTCAGTTTTAATATTTTATAGTGTGTTTGTAGGACTAGGCTTTTGTAGATATAATATTCCATTTAATTCCATAGATTTTAGAATAGTTAGTAGCAGTTAGTAGAGTTAGTATAGATATATATATAATATATAATATTATATAATATTATATAATATATAATATATAATATTATATAATATTAGATTAGAAATTTGAATAAATAAATAAAATTATATATATAAAATTTCAAATTCTTTGGGTTGGGTTGGAAGACATGGAGAAGGAACTCAGGAGAGGCTGGTCTGCTGCCCGTAAGGTGGGCAATGGGGCATGTGGCAGAGGTGGTAGGGGCCATGCCAGTGGAGTTGCAGCAGGCAACATCCCGAGCCCATCACCACGCCCCAAATTCCACAGGCCTGATTTTGGGTGACAGGCATCTGAGGCTCCCAGCAATGGCACTAGGGGAGTGGTTCGGTGGCGCCTCCTGCCAGTGTCCTCCACTGCCACTCAGGGCACTGGAAGGCCTGCAGTCCAGGAGGCTGCGGCTGTCTCTGCTGTGGCTGCAGGAGCAGGTGCAGCAGATGCTTCAGGGTCAGATGTTTCTCAAGGGCCACCAATGTCCCACATAATTGAGGTGAACCCCAGCAGTCCAGGGCTGGTGGATCCCACCCCGGCTGTTAGAGGCAGGACCCAATCCCCGGGAAATGGCAGCAGGGAGAGCAGCAGCAGCAGCAGCAGAAGCAGCAGCTATAGGGGGCAAAGGGAGAGTGGCAGGGGCATGGTGGGAACTCCATCAGCCTCAGGGTCCCAGTACTCCCCTTCACAGGACATCACTTTGATTGGGGACAGCAAGGTAGACCAGCGGAGGAGATGTCTGGAGCTGAGGTGATGGCTGTCCTTCCAAGAGCTGTGTTGCTACCATGTTCTGCCCCTTTCATCAGCACTTGCAGTGGTGCGTCACCCGGTGCGGGCCAGAAGGCAGGAGGGAGCAAAAGATCCTCTGTATGGGCACATTTTAAGTTGGTGCGGGAAGATGATCTCAGGGAGGTGCAGTGCACTTTCTTCCAGAAGGCGGTGAAGCATGGGCAGGTGCTCACCAACCTTGGCTCAACCTTAAGGGATGCCACAGCGCTGTGCTGCTAAGAAGGCAGGCAGGGGCAGTGGATGCCAGCGGGTTCCCGACTGCAGCGGCCAATCATCCACCTCCATCAGCGGGCAAGCATCATGATCAAACAGCTGCATCTAGCAGTAGGAGTGGTATTTCAGCCAGGTGGGACCAGCAGAAGCAGCATCAGTGCACCATGGAGGAGCTGGGGTGGGAGCAGCTGCAAAGTCCCTCAGCAGCTTCAGGACATGGAGGGCGGCATGGCTTTCAAGTTAAAACCACAAGCATGTTGGGAGAAATGATCACCCTGGATAGGCAGCCCTTCTCAGTGGTCGGGGACATGGGGTTCAGGTGCCTGATTGGCTTCATGGCCCCCCAGTTTAAGCTGCCATCACACACCACCCTGAGTCGACTGGTGGTGCCAGCCTTGTACAGGACTTTAAAGGAGCAGGTGAGGGAGAAGCTGGCAGGGACTGGGGATGCCACTGTCCACTTCACCATGAATCTGTGGTCGAGCAGGAACACTCAGCATGCCTACCTGATGGTGACGGCTCACTGGTGACAGGACCTGGAGGCAGCTTTTAGCAGTGACCGGAGGGGTTATGAAGCAGGGTATAGGTGGGTCCAAGCAGGACGTAATGACAGCCTTCACATGTCCCAGAACATTGAGGCAACACTGATCACCATAGTGAGGGAGTGGGTCATACCGGGTGCACCCTTCACTAAGGGGTGCGTGGTCAACAATAATGCAGCCAACATATTGAGGGCAGTCCACGAGGGGAGCTTCACTAGCATCCCTTGCACCACACACAACCTTCACCTGGTGATCAGGGACGCTCTGGGCTTGGGAGAGAAGGGGATTGGGGCAGGCACCCTTAGCTCCCTGATCAAGTGGGGGAGGAAGCTGGCTGGTTTCTTTAACTGGAGCGTGAAGAGCAGCGACCTCCTCTGGGTGAAGCAGGCTGAACAAGGCTCCCCAGTGCACCAGCTGGTACAGAATGTGTCCACCCGGTGGAATTCCTCCACGGTCCTGATGCTTGAGCGGCTTCTCAAGCAGAAAGCCGCCTTGCATCAGGTCCAACTGGTGATGGACAGCAGGGCACCTCCAGGGTACAATGGTGTGGAATGGGAGATCCTTGCACACACGATCTTCAGGCTGAGACCATTTCTGGACATGACGGAAACCATCAGCTCGTCCACGGCCACCATAAGCCAGGTGACTCCTGTGGTCCAGAGTCTCCTGAGGAGGCTGGAGGAGATTCTCCAGGGACAAGATTGTGATCCTCAAGGCAGGAAGCTGGCGGATCAGGTGGTTGCCCTGGTGCGGCAGCTGAAAGCAGGGCTGAAGGCACATTTCGACAAGCTCCTGCGGCAGGCAGAATACGTATTGGCAACCATGCTGGACCCCAGGGTCAAGGGCAACATGGCACGCCAGACATCCCTCTATAACCACTGGAAGAGTGAGCCGGTGGAGAGGGACTGGCAGGCAGAGAGGGCTCTGGAGAGTGCATGGCAGCAGCAGCAGCATGACACCCCTGCGGATGATGGGAGTGGGAGCAGTCACCCCTTTCAGCCGGCAGGGTCTATCCCTGACCCCAGCCCTAGCAGTAGCAGCACCAGCAGCAGGCTGAGCAGCAGCAGCACCCCTATTGCCAGCAGCAGCAGCAGCTCCTATGTGCAGGCCACTCTGGGGAGCATGGGGTTGTGCACAGCAGGGCAAGCAGCGTATCCGAGGGCAGTGGTGGAGTTGGAACCCCAGGCAGAGTTACCAGAGGGAGTATGACAGTGCCTCAGCAGCATTGGAGACCTACCTGGAGGAGGAGCCATGCATAGAACCTAGCAGCAATCCATTGGCCTACTGGGCCAGTAAGACCAATGTGTGGCTGGCCCTGTCCGAATTGACCAAGGGTCTCTTGTCCTGCCCACCAACCAGTGTCCCCAGCGAGTGGGTGTTCTACAGGGTGGGGGACATTTGCTCACCGCAACGCCTGAGTCTGGGGGCCAAGGTCATGGAGCAGTTGCTCTTCCTTAAGGTGACCCTTTTGCTGCTGGGATTCCCTGAGCTGCCCCTGGACATGGATTGATGGTGCAGTAGCACACACCATCCCATTCCAGGGGCCGTCTTGGGACTGAGCTCCTCCTCAATCTGGCCTGTCTCTGAGGCGCTGTCCCTACCTCCCAATGCCCGGCACCCGCCCTGCCCCCCCTCTCTAGCTCTCATACTAGATGGTCTCGGCCGGCCTATCTGACTGACCTCATGCTGCAGGGTGGCATTGGGAAACTGTAAGCCTCCCAGCTGGCCTCTGGCTTTATGATCTCGGCCCGTCTATGTGACTGGCTCTCTCTCTCACACGCTGCACAGTCTTCGCCAGCCTATTTGAGTGCCATACCAACGTCCCAGCCTGCCTTCTCTACTGCCTCTCATGCCATGCTGCCTGTCTGCCCACCCAGATTGCCAACCTCAAACCCTGCCTCAGTCTGCCTGCCTTCTGCTCATGCCATGCTGCCTGTCTGCCCCAATAGGTTGCGAAGCTCGAACCCTGCCTCACTCTGCCTGCCTTCTGCTCATGCCATGCTGCCTGTCTGCCTGCCCACCCGCCCAGGTAACCTAGCTCAAACCTGGACTACTGCTCATGCCATGCTGACTGTCTGCCTTCCCGCCTGCCCACCCATCCACCCAGGTGGTCAAGATCACAGCCTGCCTCAGTCTGCCATCCCATGCTCATGCCACGCTGCCTGTCTGCCTGCCCACCTGCTAGGGGCATAGCAAGATTGAGAAGGGCCTGGGCTCAAGCCTTAGTTATGGGCCCCTCATGCGCACGCGCTCTGAAAACCCAAAGTGGGTGGGGTTTAAGGGAGAGGAAGGGCCTGCCCATCCCTGGCATCCGTCTCAGTGCCACGCGGAACCTTATGGCTGGCAGAGCTCTAGGGAGGGGCTTGTACATTGTAGGCTGAGCCGCCAAAAAGCCAGCAACAAAGAGTTTTCAGCATTAAGATGTGATGGGAAGAACATTAGTTTACACTAGGAACTCCTTCCTGCTAAGTAAAACCCTAACACTTGGAGACTGAGAGAACCGTCCTACTAGCATCTCATCCAGTAAGTGAATGGGACTCCAGTAGGACAACTCGCTCTCTCTCCATCAGGGGTAGTGCCATAGCAGAATTTAAAAATCCTGTTCACATATTTAATACATATAAAACCTCTGGGCCACATCAAAATAGCTGCATGCTAATAACAATACTTGATCACACAAGCACGTTCATATTTAGTAAAAATAGCATATGAGGAGCCACTCGAAGATGAACAGGAGGTTGCTACCTTGTAAATAAGGTTCTTTGAGATGGCTCTAAACATTCTCACAAATACCCACCCTTCCAGCCTCGCATATAATTTTTTCCTTCTATTTCTAGAAAGGGTTGGAAGGAACTATCATTCTGAGGAGGAGAGCACTTTTTATACTAGAGGAACTTGAGACCATCATGCGGCTATTATTTTAACAGGGTGAGCATGCACAACCCAGTTGTGAGAATGTTGGGACCCATATCGAAGAACCTTCTTTACAAGGCAACAACCTTCTGATCAGCACATGGGCAGAGGAGCTGTTTGCAAACAAACAGCTTTATCTCCCGGTTCAATCACTGCTGTTGCTGCAGAGTGAGCCCAGCAGCAGAGGGGAGGAGGGGACATGTGTCAGCCGGCAGGGGTGGGGAACCAAGCCAGGACAGGTGGCTGCCAGGGCTTTGCTACCAATGCGGGGGGGGGATGGGGGTAGGTTTGGGGGGCAGGGGGAAGGGGGATGGGGCAGGCTGAGGGTGAGACAGGGGGGAAGGGGGATGGGGCCCACTGCAGACTGGGGTGGGTGGGAGGGAAGGGGCACAGGGGCAGGTGGGGGGGCACATGTCACTAACCTGAGGCTGGGCCCGGGGGTCCCCGTTGTGTGGCAGCGGCATTGCTCCTACAGGGACTCATGCACTACCTCCCTACGCCCACAAGCCCAGTCCCTCAGAGTCTCCACTGGGACTGGGTTTGCAGGCACACAGGGAGGCAGTGTGAGTCCCTGGAGCAACACTGCCTCCATGGAGAGTCTGTGGGCAGTTTTCTTTTTTTTTTTTTAATTGCCTGCGCCACATCCTAGCCCTGCCAGGGAGGTAGAGGAGGCGAGCTGCAGTGCTACATCCTAGCCCTGCCACAGAGGGAGAGGAGGAGGCAAGCTGCAGCACTGCTTCCTCACTCCGCCATGGAGGGAGAGGAGGCGAGCTGCAGCGCTGCATCCTAACCCCGCCATGGAGGGAGAGGAGGCGAGCTGCAGCACTGCTTCCTAGCCTCGCCAGGGAGGGAGAGGAGGTGAGCTCAGTGCTGCATCCTAGCCCCGCCGGGGAGGGAGAGAAGGCGATCTGCAGCACTGCACTGCTTTCCCTCCCTGGGGGCCAGGATCCAGTGTGGGCAATATAAAAGGGAAAAAAAGTTTCCCTACTGCCTGCCACTTGCTTCCCCCCCTCTGAAGCTCCTAGAGTGGCGAGACGAGCCGCTTGCCTCACCAAGCTGCAGAGGGGGGGGGAAGCGGCAGGCAGAAAATGCAAGGGTGGCCGGCGGCAGTGGGTGGACCCCCTCGCAATGGGCCATGATGATCCGGCCGGCCGTGGGCCCCCACAGGCCCGGGACCAGGTGCAACAGAGCCCCCCCCCTGCACCACGGTAGCTACGTCCCTGCCACCTGCACAGGTGACCTAGATCAAAGCCTGCCTCAGTCTGCCTTCTGCTCATGCCACGCTGCCTGTCTTCACACCCACCCACCCAGGTGGTCAAGATCAAAGCCTGCCTTAGTCTGCCTTCCTATGCTCATGTCATGCTGCCTGTCTGCCCTCCCACCTGCCCAGGTGGCCTAGATTAAAGCCTGCCTCAGCCTGCCTTCTACTCATGTCATGCTGCCCGCCCGCCCAGGTTGTCTAGATCAAAGCCTGCCTCAGTCTGCATTCCCATGCTCATGCCATGCTGGCTGTCTGCCTGCCTGCCTGCCCGCCCATGTGGCCTAGACCAAACCCTGCCTCAGTCTGCCTTCTGCTCATGCCATGCTGCCTGTCTGCCCATCCACCCGCCCAGGTGGCCTAGATCAAAGCCTGCCTCAGTCTGCATTCCCATGCTCATGCCACACTGGCTGTCTGCCTGCCCACCTGCCCATGTGACCTAGATCAAAGCCTGCCTCAGTCTGCCTTCCCATGCTCATGCCATGCTGCCTGTCTGCCCGCCTGCCCAGGTTGTCTAGATCAAAGCCTGTCACAGTCTGCCTTCCCATGCTCATGTCATGCTGCCTGTCTGCCCACCTGCCCAGGTTGCTCAGCTCGAACCCTTTCTCAGCCTGCCTTCTGCTCATGCCATGCTGCCTGTCTGCCCACCCAGGTTGCCAAGTTCAAACCCTGCCTCAATCTGCCTTCCCATGCTCATGCCACACTGTCTGGCTGCCTGCCCTACCTCTAATGCCAAGGTGCCTGTCTGCATGCCCTGCAACCCTGGGTGACTCCACTGACCTGGTAATCCCGCTGCTGCTGTCTGCTGGTGTATGGGTGCTCTGCCCTGGCAAATCCAAATGAGTCCACGCAATCCTGCTGCTGCTGTCTGCTGCTGTATGGGAGCTCTTCGTGTGTACATACCGCTATCCTGGCTCCATGGGTGCTTCGCACAGGCAAATCCTGCTGCTGCCATCTCTGCTGTTCCATGGGTTCTGTGCCCGGTCAATCCAATGTCTGCTGCTGCTGCCAATGCCACCTCTGCTGTGTCTGCCATGGGTTCTGTGCCCAGGAAATCCAATGTCTGCTGCTGCTGCCAATGCTGCCTCTGCTGTCTGTGCCATGGGTTCTGTGCCTCAGCAATCCAATGTCTGCTGCTACTGCCAATGCCGCCTGTGATGTCTGTGCCACGGGTTCTGTGTCTGGATAATCCAATGTCTGCTCATGCTGCCAATGCTGCCTCTGCTGTCTGTGCCAGGGGTTCTGCTACTGGGCAATCCATTGTCTGCTGCAGCTGCCAGTGCCGCCTCTGCTTTGTGTGGCAGGGATTCTGTCCCCATGCAACCCAATGTCCACTGTTGCTGCCTTTACTGTGCCATGGGTACTGTGCCCCGGAAATCAAATGTCTGCTGCTGGTTGGCCACGTGATTCAGCACTGGGCAAGGCTTGACCAATTGGCAGAATAGTTTTGTTGACATCCTGAGATTAGGATGCAAGCCTGCAATGCCCGGCCGAGCAGGGGTAGCTGCCACCAAGTCCTGGCTGAGCCTCTGCTGCTACTCCACTAATGTCAGCTAGCCTGCAACACCTGGCCGAGCAGGGATGCCTGGGCAATCCAATATCTGCTGCTGGTACTGCCCGTCAGTCATTTGCTCCTCACTCTTGTAGATGGCCATAGCTCAGATCAGTGCACTGGTGGGAAAGGTTTGCCCAATTTGTAATAGAGCTTCTTGAGCTCAATTGAGTAGTATACCAGCCTGCAACACCCAGCCAAGTAGGGATGGCATCCACTGAGCCCTGCCATGGCTCCACTGATTCCAGCCAGCCTGCAACACCTGGCTGAGTAGGGGTGCCGGCCAATCCAGCCCCCAAACCCACCATCAGGATTCTGGGACTGTCATTCCGCTCACAGAGAGCCATCATTCTATTGCACCCAGTAACAGCCACTTCATCCCCAGGACCCACCTTCAGGGTTCTGGGGCCTACATTCCAGGCAGGGAGGGCTGTCCATCCACAATATCAAGAAGCTGCCACTCCTGTCCCAGGACCCACCCTCAGGGTTCTGGGGCCATCATTCTTCCAACCCACATGGAGGGTCTTTATTCGTTTACAGCATGGCCCAAGGAGAGCTGGCTCTTCTTCTGTTGGACACAGGCAGTGATTTGGACTTCAGAGGCAGCCAGCCATGAGTCCAACCCCAGGACCCACCGTCAGGGTTCTGGGGCCTATGTTACATTCACAGGGGGCTGTCCATACACATCATAGAGAAGCTGACACTCCTGTCCCAGGACCCATCCTCAGGGTTCTGGGGCCATCGTTCCACCAACCCCATGGAGGGTCCTTATTCGCTTACAGCATAGCCCAGGGAGAGCTATGTTGGACACATGCAGTGATTCAG
This sequence comes from Sphenodon punctatus, assembly GCA_003113815.1. NCBI lineage: Eukaryota > Metazoa > Chordata > Lepidosauria > Sphenodontia > Sphenodontidae > Sphenodon > Sphenodon punctatus. Next base: position 501,927 of record QEPC01009013.1, on the reverse strand, counting down.
ACTTCAGAGGCAGCCAGCCATGACTCCAGTCCCAGGACCCAACCTCAGGGTTCTGGGGCGTACATTCCAGGCAGGGAGGGCTGTCCATCCACATCATCCAGAAGCTGCAACTCCTGTCCCAGGACCTACTGTCAGGGTGCTGGGGCCATCATTCCGCTCACAGAGTTGTCATTCCACTGCATCAAGTAACAGCCACTCCAGCCCCAGGACCCACCATCAGGGTTCTGGGGCCGTCATTCTACTCACAGGGAACTGTCATTCCACTGCATCAACAGCCTGCCACTCCAGCGACAGGACCCACCATCAGGGTTCTGGGGCCTACATTCCAGACAGGAAGGGCTGTCCATCCACATCATCGAGAAGCTTCCACTCCAGCCCCAGGACCCACCATCAGGATTCTGGGGCCGTCATTCCACTTGCAGAGAGCCATCATTCCACTGCATCAAATAACAGCCACTCCAGCCCCAGGACCCACCCTTAGCGTTCTGGGGCCTACGTTAGAGGCAGGGAGGGCTGTCATTCCACTTCATCCAGAAGCTGCCACTTTACTCCCAGGACCCATTGTCAGGGTTCTGGGGCCGTCATTCCACTCATGGGGAGCTGTCATTTCACTGCATCAAGAAAAAGCCAGCCACTCCAGTCCCAGGACCCACCCTTAGGGTTCTGCGGCCTACGTTGCAGACTGGAAGGGCTGTCCTTCCACATCATCGAGAAGGTGCAACTCCAGCCCCAGGACCCAACATCAGGGTTCTGGGACTGTCATTCTGTTCACAGGTCACCTTTCCAGTGCCTAATAGAGTGGTGTCTGGTGTGCCGCACTGCCCTTGACCCTGGGGTCCAACATGGTTGCCTACCAACACATATATTTCATCCCACTGCAGGAGCTCATCAAACTGTGTCTTCAGCCCTGCCTTCAGCTGCCACACCAGGGTGACCGCCTCAGCTGCCAGCTTCTTGCCCTGAGCGCCACAATGCCGCCCCTGGAGAATCTCCTCCAGCCTCCTGAAGAGACTCTGCACCAGAGGGGTCACCTGGCTGATGGTGGTCATTGAGGAGCCTATGGTCTCAGTCAAGGCCAGGAGCAGTCTCAGAACAAAGACCGTGTGGGCCAGGATCTCCCATTCTGCCCCATCGTACCCTGGAGGTGCCCTGCTGTCTGTCACTAGTTGAACCAGATGCAAGGCGGATTTCTGCTCGAGAAGCTGCTCGAGCATCAGGAACGTGGAGGAATTCCACCGGGTGGACACATCGTGTACCAGCTGGTGCACTGGGGAGCCTTGCTCAGCCTGCTTCACCCGGAGGAGGTCGCTGCCCATCACTCTCCAGTTAAAGAAATTGGCCAGCTTCCTTCCCTGCTCAATCAGAGAGCGAAGGGTGTCTGCCCCAATCCCCTTCTCCCCCAAACCCAGAGAATCCCTGGGTGAAGGGATGCTGGTGAAGCCCCCTTCATGGACTGCCCTCAATATGTTGACCGCATTGTGCATCACCATGCACCCCTTGGTGAAGGGCATGCCTTGCATTACCCACTCCCTCACCATCATGGTCAGGGGTGCCTTGATGTTCCAAGAAGTGTGGGGACCACAGTGTCCATGACTCAACCTATACCCTGCTTCAAGACCCCTCCTGCCACTGCCAAACACTGCCTCTGCGTCCTGCCACCAGTATGTTGTCACTGCCAGGTAGGCATGCTGCACATTCCTACTCGAGAACAGGTCAGTGGTGAAGTGGACGGTGGCACCCTCAGCCTCTGCCGGCTGCTACCTCACCAGCTTCTTTAAAACCCAGTACAGAGCTAACACCATATGCCAACTCAGGGTGGTGCTGTGGCAGGCCTCCAGTTCTACTCGCTCTATGCCGGGTTCTCTAGTTTGAGTCACCATCAGGACTGGGCAGTGCAGTGCAGGCTCCCAGGCATCGATGGAGCAGCGGCAGAGGCCCAGCCAGGACTACATGGCTGCCACCCCTGCTTGCCAGGCATCGGTGGCAGCCTGACTCAGGGTGGTGTATGAGAGCAGCTTAAACTGGGGGGGAGGGGCAGGAAGCCAATCAGGTGCCTAAACCCCATGTCCCCGACCAACGAGAAGCACTGCCCATCAAGTGCAATCATTTCCCCCAACATGCGTGTGGCTTTCAGTTGAAAGCCATGCCACCCTTCACGTCCTACAGCTGCCAATAGACTTGGCAGCTGCTCTCACCCCAGCTCCTCCATGGTACACTGATGCTTCTGGGCCTCAACTGTCTGCTGCTGCTGCTGCACCACTAACAGTGCTGATGGGAGGGGCAGAACATGGTGGTGACACAGCTCTTGGAGGGACATGTGGCCGGGCCTGACCAAAGTGACCTAGGGTTTGTTGTCCTGCCCACCAACGAGTGTCCCCAGCGAGCAGGTGTTCTCAATGGCAGGGGACATTTGTTCTCCCCACTGCCTGAGACTGGGGGCCAAGTTGGTGGAGCAGTTGCTTTTCATCAAGGTGTCTGTCTGCTGCTGCTACCGCTGCTGCCATGAGTTCTGCTACCGGGCAATCTAATGTCTGCCACTGCTTCGCTGATGCCTGGCAGCCTGCAATGCCCAGCCAAGTAGGGGTGCCAGTTCAGCCACCAAGCCCCAAGCCTTCCCGCCCTCTACTGCTGCTGCTGCTACTTCTGCCGCTGGGTCTCAGATGGCCAGCCATGGCACCACGGGCACCCCCGGGGGCAAAGCGCCAATGCTGCCTGCCCGGGCAACCCAGGGTGCCAAGCGTCAAGCCTTCCTGGCCTCTACTGCTGCTGTTGCTTCATCTCCGATGGCCTGCCATGCCTCCACGGGCACCCCTGGGTGTCCCTGGAGCGCCCCAAACCTCCCAGTGGGTTCGAACTCTGCCAAATGTTCGGCAGAACCAAAATCCATGGGACTGAACCCACAAACCTGAACTTAGTTTTTACGCTGAACGGCCGAACATCCGAGCCCCGTTCTGTTCGCACATCCCTAATACACAACAGCTGAAATGAAGTAACTGAAATACTGAAATGAACAACTTGATACAGGAATTCATTTTCATTCTTGTTTTCATTTTCATTTACAAAACACCCTTCGTTTTGGGAAGTTTTCATAAACAAAACTTTTTGTCTTCATTTTTTATTATTATTATTATTAATTATTATTATTATTATTATTAATAATAATAATAATAATAATAATAAAATCAGTGTGCATGTGCAAAATGGCTACCAGACCATTCTGCACATGTGCATGAATGGCACCAATGCTGCTGGCACCATTTTGGAAAAGGGGGTGCATGCATAGTCTGGTAGCCATTTTGTGTATGTGCAATTATTTTTTTACTTTTTTTATTAAAAATAATAAAAGTTAAAAATTATGACCCATGCAAAAAATGACTGCCAGACCTTTCTGAGCATATGCAGCACTTTTCCAAACTGATGCAGATGCTGACACTTATTTTTGTAACAAAGACAGATACCTTTTTAAAAAAAAATAATCTGTTTTCATTACCTTTGTCATTTGTTGTCATCTTTTACGTAATTACTAAAACGAATGGAGATTCATTCATTTTAGTAATTTTAAAAAATGAATTACACCCCCTGGAACCTGAGTAACCATGACCTGGGTGAGCTAAAGTCAATTCAAAGTAAATCAAACACATTTTGACTAAGGAAAGCAAATGAAATAAACTAGGTTAAAATGTTGTAATTTTTGTCCAGTTCAAATTTGACAACTCGTTAATGGAAACAGATTGCCAGATTTGATTTGCACACTGTAGAAGCCCTGCTCATTCCAGCTGTAATAAGCAACTGTATTGCTAGAGCCCGTGTTTTCTCCAACAACAGTAGCTTAAATGGCAAGCCTAAAAAGACCTTGCTCATTAAATGGTTTATTATTTCCCAAGCTCTATTTAATCACCCTTTTAAAGTCTGTGCTTGCTAATTGAATGCTTCCCTTTTAATCAGGAGCTAGATAAGAACGAGTACCCGTTACAAATGCTTGATTATTCATATGAATAAGTGCAGCAGATTGCGTAACAAATTCTGCTCCATGAGAAAATCATATTTACTTCCAGACATCTACATTTTCTAGTTGTTTTTAAAGTCCTTTTTAAAAGGTCTTGAACATGTCAGTAGAAGACATACCTGTCCAAGAAAATTAGTACCTATGTGCCTAGACCTCATTAAAAAGGAGGCGGTATCGAATTCACCCACCTGCATAAATATATTACCAGCCCGATGTGGGTGGACAGTAACAAATTAGCCAGGCTGCTTTAAAGTCCCTTATTCAAGTTCAATTCATTGTTAAATTTATTTGCATTGAAAGGAGGCGGAATAACTAACCTTCACAGGGTCCTCCCTGGAAACAGTTAAGAAGTGTCTAATGAGTCATTCATAGGGCAATAGGAGCAGAATGAGGGGTGCTGTGGAGTACACTAACAGTTGTAATTAGGGCTGAAATGAGAATGAAATTCAATCTCGCGAGAAACTCGCAAGAATCTCACAACTCTGGCAAGATCTCCCAAGAGTCTCATTCTTGAAATTTTCAAAAATACTCAAATAATGGTCTGTCCATGCGCAAAATGACTGTGCATGTGCAGAACAACCCTGAGAGCTATTTTTGCAGATGCACATATACTTTTTTTCTATTTTGAACTTCTCTTGAATCTCACAAGAATTTTGTGAGAATTCTCATCTCAAAAATCTGGTGGGAATCGGGTAAATTTTATTGAGAAGCCTATTCTTGACAATATTTTTGAGAAGGGTGAAATCTCATTTCATTCCTAGTTGCAATCTCTAGTGTATGTCAGCGTCAATGGTCTGAAACATCCAAAAGGGATATTCCTAATACCAGCACTTCTGGTTAGAATGTGTTTGTGATTATCCCATAAGAGACCCACTTTACTGACTGCAGTTGTGTAAGCACACATGGCCATTCGCTACTTGTGTTTGCACAGTAATATCAGTGTGACCTTGTTTAATACATAAAATCGCATGACATGACATCACTGGTCTATTGGTGTTACCAGTTTGAATGCAGAGTTGATCACCTTGCCTTGCCTTCCTTCTCAATCAATCCTTCCGATTGCAGTTTTCCAAAAAGAGATAAGTGTTGTCTCAACCATGTGTGGCCTGGCATGGACCACTCTAATGCATGCCTTTTATTTATTTATTTATTTATTTATTTATCTATCTATCCCACCATTCCCATTAAGGCTCAGAGTAGATTACAATATAAAATTTAATATTTTTAAAATACACAGAATAGAACAATTAACATTCTCTGACAACTCCCCCCCCCCCAATATATTTATTTATCATTTTATTTATTTTTACAACTTTTACCCCATACCCATCCTGCCCCAGGCAGGTCAGGGTGACTAACAGAAGACATAAATATAAAACATCATAAAAACAGCTAAAGCACCATAAACATAATAAATATCATAACATCTAATATAACTATCAGTAGAACTAAAAATATCCCACCCCCCATAACCCTGCCCACTACCTCTCTCCCTCACCAAACATCCGGCAGAACAGCCAAGTCTTACATTGGGTGAAAACAGACATGAGGCTAACCACTGGTACCCTGTGCAGCTCTGCAACATGCATAAATAACCACCAAGGGTGGTTAAAGGGTGGTTAGCCTCATGTCTGTTTTCACCCATTGTCAATGAAAGGAGGAAAGGTCTGGGGACAGGTGTACCTCAACTGGAAGGGAGTTCCACAGCCTCAGAGCAGCCACCAAGAACACCCTCCCATTGCAGTCACCCAGGATACATGTGGGACCTCAAGAAGGGTACTCCCAGCTGACCACAGGGTCCGATCTAGAACCCAGGAATGAGGCAGTCCTGCAGGTAGGTCAGGACCAGACTGTTAAGGGTTTTATAGGTTAAAATAAACCAACACCTTGAATTGGATCCAGAAGACTATAAGCAGTCAGTGCAATGAAGGGAGCACTCGTGTTGTGTGCTCTCGATGATCTGGCTCAGTAAGGAGAAGGGCTGCCATGTTCTGCACCATCTGTAGTTTCTGAACCATCAACAAGGGTAGTCCAATGTAGAGTACAGGGCAGTAGTCCAGTCTTGAGGTGATGAAGGCATGAATGATGGTGGCCAGGTTGGAGACCAAGATATTTGTTTGTTTGTTCGTTTATGTACCACCCCCTCCTGCCCAATGGCAGTGCAGGACAATGAACAAACACAGTATAAAATACAATAATATAAAGTACAAAAATATAAATACAATATAATCTAAAATATCAATTACAATCACAGAACAACAACTAGACCCAGGAAAATAAATAACCCCTTACCTCAAAAGGAAACCTCCCACCCACTACCCAACCCCCTCACCAAATGCTTGGTGAAAAAGACAGGATTAGTATTGTATTTGTATGTTTATTGTGGCATTAGCTTCCGCCATAGCCAAATAAAACACTACAAGCATAGGCCAGCAACACAAAACACAAGATAACACACAAACCAAGAACAATAACAATAGAAAAATATAACATAATATACATAATACTTTCAATAAAATCATCCAAAAATGTTTTAAATAATCTGGTCAATCACCCCCCTATAAATGGGGATCCGATGGTTACCATCTGCCACATAACAATTATCTCTATTGGGAATCCAAAATGGCACCCCCTGAGAATTTAATGTTCCTATGTACTCAAAAGTCTAAGTGGTAGAATAATAAGATTGATCAGGGATAAGAAGCCTATTTCAGCCAAGGTATAACAGGTATATCGATCAATACATAGAAAAACTAGCTGCAATAAGGGGGAAACAGTCGCAGCACTGGATGTATCCTGATTTAAGGTTTTGTACTGACCGTTTTTATATGAGCTGTGGGAACATGGAGGGAGGGTGTGCATGCCAATGTGTGGGTGGCATGTGGGTGCAGGTCCCCCCTCCCCCCACATCCCCACTCACGGAGCAACCTCCCTTTTTGCTGGTTGCTCCATGAGTGAGGATGTGTGGGGGTGAGTGGGGATACGTAGGTCATGGGAGCACACATGCACTCCCACTTACTGGCCATGGCACCCACACCGGTGGCACCCACTCATGCCCTTGCAGCAGATCTGCATGGGCATGTGTGTGACTGTCTCATGTAAAAATGGCCACTGTCTATCGAAGTTGGGGAGATCTGGACGAATCTCCTCCAGGAGGGAGTTCCGTAGTTACAGCACAGCCACCAAAAATGCCCTCTTGAGCATCGCCACCCGGGAGATATATGGCTGAAGCTGCCATATCAGGTATGATTGACCAAAATCACTCCTCGCCACAGCCACCATCTAGCTTCCAGGTGGAGCTGCATGTCGAAGAGCACTCCCAGGCTCCAAACCTGAGTGGCCAGTACAGGGCAATCCCCATCAATGATGGGGGTCACTAACTCCCTAGCCCCACCCAACAACATCACCTCCATCTTGTCAGGATTCAACATCAGATGGCTCACCCTCATCCAGTCCCCCACAACTTCTAAACATTGAATTAGCACCAAGACTGCAAGGCCTGGATCAGCTGAAAAAGAGATATACAATTGGATGTCATCAGCATACTGATGACACCACACATCAAACCCTCTCACGACTTTACCCAATGACTGCATATACACGTTGAACAAGAGAGGGGACAGAATCAAACCTTGTGGCACTCCACATGTGAGGTCCCGGGGTGATGAAGAACAGTTCCCCAGTGCCACCTGCTGAGTCCTCGTGGACAGGAAAGAGTGGAGCCATTTGAGAACAATTCAACCCACCCCTGCCTGGTCCTGCAAGTGGGCCACCAACATCTCATGACCAACCATGTCAAAAGCAGCTGAAAGATCGAACAGAATAAACAAGCTCAACTGACCTTGATCCAGCTCATGGCAGAGGTCGTCAACCAAGGCCACAAGTGCAGTCTCAGTGCCATGAACCGGATAAGAGACAGACTACGAGGACTCAAGAAAACTGATGCGGTCCAGATGCCTCTGAAGCTGCTGAACCACTACCCATTCAATAACCTTCCCTAAAAACGGAAAGTTATAGACAGGTTGATAACTGGCAAGGGAGACAGTTGTACCCAAAAAGCTACTGGCAACCAGTGCAGACCCAGGAGCACTGGTGTAATGTGCTGCCACCAACATACTCCTGTCAGAAGGTCAGCCTCCATATTCTGCACCAGCTTCAGCTTCCAAACAAGGCAACTCCATGTAGAGTTCATTGTAGTAGTCTAGCACAGCAACAGGAACTTGGGGTCACCAATTTGTAGTTACTAATCTGAAAATGGCTCGAACATCTTAGGCAGTTATGAAATTTTGGAGGAGAGAGGAGGGAGAGCAATTTCTGCCAGCAGTAAGGCTCTTCGAACAAAAGCTCATCCCACAGGTTATATATGGGGCAGAAGTCTGGAGCGGGCACTGTGAAGGGAAGTTAGAGGGATTTCAAAATAAAGTGCTTCACACAATTATGGGCATGCCCAAATATTCTCAAACTGCATTGCTTAGGGTCAAAGTAGGAATAGTATCAGTACAGACTAAAGTACTCCAAAGTGTCTTACGATAGTGGTTCAGGCTTCCGGAATTTAAAGCAGAGGCTTTACCGAGCCTTTGCTGGAGAGAAATGGTTAGTAGTAAGACGAAGCCATTGTGGTTTGAAGCATTGAGCTCTATGTTAAATCAATTGGGGTATGGGTGTTTGCTTTACTTACAAACCCCCTCTCAAAAGATTAAGGCCAAATTGATGCAAAGGTTGTTGGATGTTGCAAAACAAAACGACATGGCTAGTGTTAATTCATCAAAGATCTCTCCCTTTTACCCCCAAATTAAGACAGCATGAGGCAGGGAGTTGTCCTTTGCTCCCTCCGCAGTTTTAAGCTAAGGAAGGCATACATCTTATGTTGCCTCCAGTTGCTTCCTTCCAAAGTTATTGAAGGGCCCTTTGCCTCTATACCATGGAGGACACGACTTTGCCCCTGCAGACTGGGCCAGGTAGATGAAATTCAACTTATTCTGTTGAATTGCCTTTATGTAGACAGAATAAAACAGTCTTGGTTCAGCAAATTATTAAATTATAGAAAGTATTGGGCCGCTACTTGCAAATTGGAATTTATTTTAGCGCAGTCTGCTCCCTGTGACCCTGAAGTGACTGCTACCTATTTACACCTGATCATTAAAACAAGGCAAAAATTGGAAAATTTACCTAGGGAATAATTAATTGTAACCCTGATGACCTTGCATTTTCATAAGGAATGGTATGCCCAGGTGTATTTGTATTTGTATTTGTATCCGCATTTGTATCTGTGCTTTTAATATGATAATTATTATTTATGCTTTTATAGAGGATGGTTATTTATCTTTATGTCTTATTTTATATTGTTGGTAAAAGTTGACATAAGTGTTTTATTTTAAATTTTATGTTTTACTATGATGTTATGGCTATAGCGAAAGCTTTGCCTAATAAAATGATGATGATGATTGATTGATGATAGTAGTCTAGACTCAAGGTATCAGTGTCATGGATGATGGTAAACAGGTCTGAATCTGATGGCAGACAAGTCTAAAAAATGAGAGACAGTCTCCATATTCTGCACCAGCTTCAGCTTCCAAACAAGGCAACTCCACATGGAGTTCATTGTAGTAGTCTAGTCTCAAGGTATCGAAGTCATGGATGTGGTAGACAGGTCTAAAAAAAAAAAAAGTTGCAGCCTTCTCACCAGCTGGATTTGCTGAAAAGTGTATCTGGTCACCACCAGAACCTGATGATCCAGGCACAGGATGGAATGAATCAAAGAGCACTCCAAGACTGATGGGGGCACCACCATATCTTGCTGTGCTAGTGCCTACATCAGGGGTGGGGAAACCTCAGGCCTGGGGGACAAATGCGACCCTTGGCAAATGTTTATGTGGTCCCTTTCCAGTGCCTACTTTCCAGGCAGTAAGTTTCATTTTACAGATCAGTGAAGGTAAGGTCACTCAGGTCACGTCAGTGGCTCCAGAGTTCTGCCAACGCCTCGCCAAAGAAGACGCACAGCCACAGTTGCACAGAGAAACATTCAATCAAATGAGCCTGAGTGCACCAAATACCGGACTCATTCCTCAGAACCTCGGAACTCAGAGGTATCGAATTAGGTGCCAAGATCCTCGTTAAGTTCCAAATAAATTAGAAGACCAAGTTCCAGCACTAATACTAAGGATTCCCCTAATTATATCTGTGGTGCTCATACCCATATGGCTAACATTATAGAGGAATGGTCCCTTCTGCTAAACCTAAGCCCTAAATCTTGCTAGGATCCTGAGCAGTCGCACCCCAATCAATGGACTGATTCACAGTACATGCATAAGTTATTGAAGGACCGGCACTGGTGAATAAGACTAGAATTAGACCAGTGAAACCATAATCATACCAAAATAACATGGAGATCATTATGATCAGCATGATAAACAGTAGACCAAGAACATCAGTTTCCCTACCAGGCTACCTTATGTTTTGAATGGGTTTAGATAAGGAGAGTAGGGTAGTAGACAGTAAGACAGTAAATAATTCTAATATCATTATTTCTAAATGTGTCAGAGTAGTCAAGTTCTAACACCTTGGGATCTGAACTATGGTTGGTAACGAATGAGACAATAGCCTGCTGCACCCTGTGTTTGGTCTGTTCAGCCCCCCACTCAGCCCACATTCACAATGTTAGTGCACCAAACCTCACAGATGGGCAGGTGTTCTTCCCTGCTGCATGCTGTCCCCCTTCCACCACCGAAAGTGGTTGCTCCTCGTATCCTCTAGGCTTTTGCCTGCGACACTTTGGTGCTGGGTGCGTGCAAGGCTGCGTGAAACCTAACTGACAGGACACAGACATGTGGGCGCGCAGTCACCTGGTTTAGCCAGTATTCACCCACACAACAGAGTCAGCATGCTCCTAGTAGGGCTGATGCGGCAGCAGCTTTTACCGCGCTGCAATTCTGTTCCGCCATTTCGGAACTGCCCGCGCCACACCGTGACTTTTCTGTGGATATTCCGCTAATTCTGCCGGAATTCTGCAAATCGCGGAATTGCGGAAAAATCGTGGAAAAATTGCGGAAATCGCGGAAAACCGCTATTCCGCTATTTTTTGGCGCTGGCGGAATTGCGGAAATCGCGAAAATGTCATGTTTCCACGATTCCACTAAGTTGCGGAATTAAATAAGCGGAACCGCAGAACCGCGGAATGAAACCGCGGAATGAAAGCCTCTGCCATGCCGTTCCACTAATTGTGGAAACACTGTTTCCGTCGGAAATAGCTACCGCTGCGATATTCCGCTACAGCCCTAGCTCCTAGACCCCACCGTGAGTGGGGGCTATGAATCCGGTGAGTGGCTGGTGAGGGCGAACAACTGGCAACTACCTAACAAACATGTAGGTGAATAAACATGCAGGCTATTGTGGGCTACCATCTCATTTGTTAACGTGCTAGGAGTCCTGTACTTGAATCTAGGACTGACTGGATGACCTTGGACAGGTAGCTTTCTCTTAATTTTCCATGGAATCACTTCACTATCTTAGCTTACTACAAATGAATAAGTGTTTTCATTTATTATCTCCATTGTTGCTGTGAGGCTAATGTACTGGACTCATGTTTCTTTCTCAACACATCCCTTTTTGTGTTGTAGAACAATGATAACTTACCTTGCCCTTGTTTTTCATACACCATGACCCTAATCAGAGATTTGAGCTGACACCTTCTTTACAGCTGAAGATATTTACTGGGTTAGAAAGTTTTACACAAGAAACCACTCAGCTCAGACTCACTTCTAATGAACTGTGTGTAATAGAAAGTTCACAAGAGTTGTTAGACATCCATAAACTGAGTGTACACCACAAAGACAAATGCTAGCATGGAGTTTGCTTTGACTATCTTTTATTCCCATTTGAGATCATTTAAATAAGATGTGGACAAAGTTTCCTAATCCTGAGAGCCACATCCATTTACCACAATGATGCCAAAGAGCTGCGTGTGGTTCTAGAGCTACAGTTTGCTCATTTCTGGTTTAAACCATTTCACTAAAATGATTGGTCTCAAGAAAACTTCAAAGCTACTTATCTGAATATTCACAGACACTGCCTGTGAGCCCATATTCTGCAGATCGTACGCGCACGACGCATGGCACAACGTGCCCCCAGTGCAGATCCATGTGGTTTGTGCGTGGCATGGGAATTCATGTCCAACAATGTGGGTAAGAAACATTGGATGTTAGCAAATGTATTGATGGCCCACTGTAGCCCACTTGGACCTATTTTGGCCAGTAAGCCACCGTCACATTTGTTCAGGGCCATCCAGATGTTTGACCTGGAGTTTCCCTCAGTGCGTGATGGCTAGCTCAGGCTTTGATGTCAGAGACTAGGGATGGACGAACAGATCGCGGTTCGGGTTTGGCCGCTCGGTTCGGCTGCGTTTGGTTCGTCCGTTCGGTTAGTTTGCTGGGTTCAGGTTCGGCCATTTGGTTTGGCCGTTCCGTTCGGCCGTTTGGCCATTCCGTTCGGCTGCATTCGGCCATTCGTGAAATGTTGTTATGGGTGGTTTTTTGGTTTTTTTATATGTTTTTTTTGTTTTTTATTGGGTTTTATATGGTTTTCTTTTGTTTTTTATATGTTTTTTTTGTTTTTTATTGGGTTTTATATGGTTTTCTTTTGTTTTTTATTTGGTTTTTTTGTTTTTATATGGGGTTTTTTATTTTATTTTTTTTATCTAATATTATATATATCTACACTAAATCTAACTGCTATTAACTATTCTAAATGCTATGAACTAAATTGATTGTCTAATAAGTACACAGACCTACTCCTACAAACACTAAAACTAAATCACTAACACTATCTCTATCACTAAGCTAGCTCCTACAACTACTATCCCTAACCTATCTATATATCTCTCTATATCTATATCTCTCTATCTCTCTATATATGGGATGAGGGGGTTGGGAATCAGAAACACAAGGTTTCAGTTTAAGGTTTAAGTTTCATTTCAGTACAAAACTGAAATGAAACTTAAAGCAATCTAATAATCCTACTCAACGCCTGCTGTTCAGGAACAGTGACTAGCTCAGAAGGTGTTGGGAAGGGGGGAGGCAGATAGTTTCATTTCTTGCAAGCCTCTCCGCCCCTGGTTCCTGGAAGTCTGCTCCTCAGTGACTAGTACTACCCCTCCCTGTCACGTTTGACCTTACAGTGAAACTTTTTTGCCACCCGAACTCACCCGAACGCGATCTGAACTGATCGAACTGTTCGGTCATTTCACCATTTGGATTGAGTTCGGTTCAGCCAGTTCATGTTCGGAAGTTCGGTTCGGTTTGGTTGTCCAAACAGGCCGAGTTCGGGCCGAACTCCAAACTTCTGAACCGCGTTCGCCCATCCCTATCAGAGACATGCCCGGGGAACAGCCTGCATGATCAGGCTACAGAGGGCTATCATATGTGATAGTTCCCAATCTGGTCCAGAGCAGTCCACATAATGGGCATCGGGGTGGGGTGGGGCCAGCCAGTCACATGTTCATGTAGATTACTACACACACAAACACACACACACACACACACACACACACACACACTGAGCCTGGCCACGTGAATGTTTATTTCATGGCTGAACCTCATCCTGACCAGGAAGCAAGTGACTTCCTGGTCCAGATCAGTTTGTGATGGCAGTCCTCCAACATCATGTATGTTAATACCCATTGTTATACCCATATCAGGTATTGTTTTTGGGATTGCAGCTGGATTTTCCATGTTTTCAGGGTTTTTTGCTCGTATCGTTTTGGTCAACCATTTATTAACAATCATTTATTCAACTGAATAGCCAAACAAAAATGTCCAAAAACGTAAGTTGTTGATTGAATGTGAGTATTCATTTTGATATACAGAGTGCTATCAAAAATGCAAATAATATTTATGAATAAAGAATCTGCTATCAATTTGAGCACTAATTGCACATGACTGGTAACCAATTACAGCATAGCATATAGAAGATATGTTTAGATTAGCCCATGAAGCTGGGTGAGCTGATCATAAGCCATGTGGAGCATGCGTGATGCACTCATATGTGCATTCACACTGCACTTGCACCCCCATTTTGGGGACTGTGGCATGTGCGCAAACTGTCCAGAAACCACACAGAACTCATGTACACAGATGCGTAATGTGTGCACATGTGTAAGATCATGATCGTGCCCATAGTTAGTTTTTTTTTTTTTTTAAATTACCCATCTGTCCTTCTATGCCCCGTTTCAGCCCTTGAGATTGGCCAGGAACACCACCCTGTGGGTACTGTCTATTAGTCTTGTTGGTACGACGAGGGCTCGCAAAGAGGCATTTATGGCTGCTGTCCCAATGCTGTGGAACTTCCTTCCCCCAGAGGTTCATTTGAGCCTGAACTTAAGCTTCTTCCAGAGGCAGTGTAAGACCTTCCTGTTTGTAAAGGCATTAGGTGGGCAGGGATAGGGGATGAGGGATTGGGGGTCTGTGAGGAGGGAGCTGTAAGGAGGAGATTGGATGTGGGGAATGGAGAGATGGTATTGATTAAATAAATAAATGCATTTATAGAATAATTCCAAAAATATCTGAGGAAATAGTAATCTACTGACAAATAGCACTGTGTACAAGACAGCAGGAATCCAAAGATTTCACAACAGAGCAAACGTGCATCACAATAGATGTGTGTGCTTAGGGGCTGTGATAATTGGGGAAATGGCAGATTGAGTAAAAGAGATAACAAGCTTTCTTCTCACTGCATAGACCTAATTTAAAGATCACTAGTTAATTTCATGGAGGAAATTAATTTTTCTACACATTTACAGAAGACAAATTAATTAGACTAAAATTAAAGTAGTATCTAAAGTCCAAGAACAAGCTACCCCAGCCAATATCCTGCTGCAACCGTGCTATTGATTCAGAGATAATACTCACAGTATGAACAGCTGCCTGGGAAGCCAAGAATTACAGGCTCTTCCTTAAGAATAGCATTCAGAACTTGACACCAGATTTTTTTTAATGGTTAGCTGTGGTTCTACTCCTACAGGAAGGACAATTATGAGACAAATAATCTTTGTTTGATTCCTTTTAGTATTTTCCCAACTGCATTTAACGAAATAAAAAAGGATATTTTTTCTTCTTCTTCTAATACTAGTAGGGCTATCTTCATGCCGTTGCGTTTAGTGCTGGTGCTAAATGCAAGGTCCCTTCACTTCAGTGGAGTGAAGGGTCAATCACATCCTCAGTGGGCAGCAGGAGGATCACAATGTACAACATATTTTGGAGCAAAACCTCTTAAATTTTTCAGGAAATGTAGCCATTATGCTGAGGAACACAGTTTAGGAATGAAAAAAATCAGGCTGAAAAACATCTGCAAGCCCTGATTTTCAAATGAAATCAGGCCATTTTCTTCCACTTAGGGGAGGTAAAGGGGCAGCTGGGAAATACCTGCAAGTAGTCAGCAGAGATTATCCTGATGGAATGAACTTCCTGGTTTGTACATATGAGAAAGACTGCCTTCTCCTTCATATCCCATTGTGCCCTATTCCGCAAGCCAGGAGAGCTTCTTGCATGGGCCATCTGTTCATCAAATTCATGCAGCAAGGGCATGCAGAGAGGCATACTTGATAGCTCCCCCCAGAATTATAGAACTCCCTCCCTATCATGTTCTGTCTCATATGCACTAAAATTCAACCATATCACCTGAAAAACATTAACATATCCAAATGCGTTATCCTGAGATTGAACAAATAGGTGTGTCACATGTTTGGCACCGAGTGCTTCTGAGCCCAAGCCTACTCATCTTTTGGTGGCAATGTATGACTCTTTTATTTGGTCAGACATTTGGTAGGCAGGGGTAGGGTTTGGGGAGGTTTGGGATAGGTTTTTTTAAACTAATTTTATTTATATCTGTATGATTTTATGTGTTGTAACCTGCCCTGAGTACTTGGGATAGTGTGGGATAATATATTTAAATAAATCGATGATTAGTGAAGTATGCTAATCTGTTCCCTTGCCCCTTCCCTGGGCACACTGAGATCACATAGAAATGTGTCTGGATGGGACGTTTGGAAAGGGTTAATGGCAACTGCTTTCTGCTACACCTATGGTCCGATTCTATTGCTGCAGGGTCTTCTAATGATTCCATCCTAATGTGTAATTTAGACCTGCCCCAGTGCTGGATCCAGGGAATTTGGTGCCCCGGGGAAAATGGGGGTGTCTCCTCCTTTTCCAACACAGGAACTTTTTATGGACAGATGCACTAACTCACCTATTTGGAAAAAAAAGCAAATGTTTTTGTAATTATTTTTTGATCAGTTAAATGTAACATTATGGTCACATACTGACTCACCTATTAGGAAAAAAAGTGAATGTTTTTGTAAGTATTTTTTGATGTTCAGTTAGGCCCTTTTCACACAGACACGCTAACACTGTTAAAATGGGTGTTATGTTTTATTATACATGTTTCAGGGCACCCATAGAGCACACCTGTAGCCCTGCAACTTGTATAATAAAATGTAACACTCATTTTATCAGTGTTAATGTGTCTGTGTGAAAAGGGCCCATAAAATAAGCTATTGTGGAACAGAATGTAATTGTGGAACAGCTTGTTAGCCTCCCTGAACCTTTAGGAAAGGGCAGGATAAACATTTAAATAAAACAAACAAATAAACAAATAAATAAATAAATAAATAAATAGGGAACAGTTATTTACTCTGTCAAATAGAACTAGAATTAGGGAGCACTCCATGAAATGAACTAGTGGTAGATTTAAAACATATATACATATGTGGTCAAGCCAGTAGTATAGCTGGGTTTTTAAAAGATTGGATAAGTAAATAAATAAGTTCTTGGAAAGTAGGGGTGTGCAATTTCATATTGTTTAATTTATTATGAAAATGAATGGAGCCTCATTCATTTTCATAACTAAGATAATGAAAACAAATGAATAAGCAAACAACATTCATTTGATTTCATCCATTTTCATTTTTTTGTTTTATTTGAATAAAAATAATAA
Organism: Sphenodon punctatus; assembly: GCA_003113815.1. Lineage (NCBI taxonomy): Eukaryota > Metazoa > Chordata > Lepidosauria > Sphenodontia > Sphenodontidae > Sphenodon > Sphenodon punctatus. The sequence continues at coordinate 484,937 of QEPC01009013.1, read as the reverse complement.
AAATGAATAAATAAAAGAAATCACTGCTCATGCGCAAAATGGCCATCAGGGCCATTCTGCTCATGCATGGCTGTTTTCCAAAATGGCACTGATGGAGTGTTTTGTGTTTTTTTTAAAAATAAATTAATAAATTAATAAAATAAAATTATAAAATAAATGATAACGGTAGAGTTCTTTACAAAAAACACCCAAAACAAAGGGATTTGGGGAAATGAAAACAAAAATGGAAACAAATGATGTGCTTGCTGCACACCCTAGCGAGTAGGTCCACTAACAGCTATTCGCAAAGTAGGTTTAGGGGACGTAACTTCTTACTGTCGGGAGCTGGGAGTGGACAACAAGGGATGGATTGTCCATTGTGACCTGATTGGGACTTTCTTCTGAGCGGCTGAGATCATCCACTGTCGGAGACAGAATACTGAGCTTGATGGACCATTAGTCTGACCCCAGTACAGCACTCCTTATGCTCTTATGTTGTTTACTTAGTTGGGTCGTTGTGATATCCCCTATCCTCCAAATCACCATGGGCCCTCCATAAGCCAGGACTCCCCATGGTTCAAGCTCATGAGGCCATAATTTACATTAGTGCGTCTCACATTCATGTTGTCATCTCAAGTGTATTGGAGGGGGCCCTCGACATAGGGGACCCCATTCAGTTGCACAGTTGGTAATATTCTGGATCCTGCCCTGATCTGTCCACTAGCGGATAGAAGTTGCATCCATTCCAGGGCTGGTCTTTCCAGTCCAGTCCAGATCCAGTTCTCTGATACCAGCAAATGCAGCTCCATTCTCAAACTGTCCTCAAGCAGGAGCTAATTTGGTCCTAATCTTTAACTGAATTCACTAAATATGGACATACGCAATATTAGGCAAACAGACACAAATAATTATGAGCAGTATTCTGCAGGTGAAAAGAAAAAAGTTAGTCAGGCTCCCACTGCCACAGCCCCATTCACCTGCATAGGGCTTGTGCCAGTGCTGCACTTTGAGGACTGGACTGGCAGAATATTTTTAGAACATCTTTCTCTACACCAGTCTCTATAGCTCAGCTAATGACCATGGATGGACCTAATTGTAATTAGTGAATTTGTAAGATAGAATGTGAGATTTGTCTGAAGGCGTTTCCAGCGCCCTGGCCTGAGTTCAGAAATAATTTTCCAATAATGATCGGCATTTTTACACATACCTATAGTGCCTGGTTTTTCAATCTTCTGGGTTTACAAGTCCACAAGTAAGTTCCAGATACATTTTTCACACACACACTGCCCTGAGGCAGTTCCTGGATGCATTCTTCACACAAACACAGCCCAGAGGAAGCCTAAAATAGAAGCAGCTGTAAACATGAAAGGATGCCATGGAAACCAAATGACCACAGCTGCCTAGAGTAAAGTAGTTTACCAGGAGAACGTTTTACACACAAAGGTTCTGGGAGAAGTTCTATGAAGAAGTTCAAAGAGCCAGATGTTTAAGATCTGGGTGAGTGATTTAGACACACCGAAAGCTCAGGATGTAACAGCAAACATGTATGAGAAATGTGTATGTAAAACCACCCAAAGTTCATGCTCCTTTCTACATATTACATCTGAGAAATTGTCACAGTCTTCTCAGCAAAGAGGATCTCTCTCTCTCTCTCTCTCTCTCTCTTCTTCTTCTTCTTCTTCTTTGTATGTTTTGAATCAAGCAGTAAGCTGGGACAACATTTTTTTAATTGGAACATGTAAACCACAGGGTTTGCTGCATCACTGGGAGCTGGAGCCTGTGTGGGGAGGAATGCACAAGGTAGCAATAGAGGAAACTGACAGATCCTTTCTATTAAGAATAACAATTCAGCAGTATCTGAATTGTGGCTGAAGGGACATGATGTAGGGCATTTTACACACACGTTAAAGTTCCGGATGTTTCAGTCTTCTGGGTTTACAAGCCCACAAGTAAGTTCTGGATGCATTTTTCACACACACATTGCCCTGAGGCAGCCTAAAGTAGCCGCAGCTGTAAACGTGACCAGCTGCCATGGAAACCAAGTGACCACAGCTGCCTGGAGCAAAGCCGTTTACCAGGAGAACCTTTTACACACAAAAGTTCTGGGAGAAGTTTCACGCAGAAGGTCAAAGATCCGGATGTTTTAAGGTCTGGGTGAGTGATTTAGACACACAGAAAGTTCAGGATGTAACCGCAAACATCCAGGAGAAATGTGTGTGTAAAAACACCCATAGACTACATGGGCAAGTAACTGTGGGTCAGCGAGGCAACTCTTTCCCCCCACAACCTGTACTATGGCTTGAAATCCAAGTCTGGAAATAATGTATCTTTATGGATATTCCTTCTTCCCTCCCACAACTCTGTGTCCTGCTAACATACATTTTTCAATTGCTTATTTATTGATTACTTTTATACTTATGAGTTGGTAAGGTTACTGAGTATTCATATCTAGTTTTGCTATGGAAAATCAAGAACTCACGTCCTGTATAAAGTGTAATCTTCGAATGTCTTTCTATCAGAATTATATTCCTTCTTCCCTCCCTCAACTGTGTGTCCTGCTAACATACATTTTGCAATTGCTTATTTATTGAGTACTTTTATACTTATGAGTTGGTAAGGTTACTGAGTATTCATATCTAGTTTTGCTATGGAAAATCAAGAGCACACGTCTTGTATAAAGTGTAATCTTTGAATGCCTTTCTATCAGAATTATACTTTTTCCCATAGTGAAGCTGAAATGCTTAAAATGTCCCATTTTCAGAAAACTCAGGTAGTAAATTAGTGATATCCACTTGGAAAAAGGCAGGCAATTTTGTTAAATAGCAACTCTTCTTGTAGCCAAGACTCCAACCATGGAAGTAAAACAGACCATATACCAATCTGGCTCCTGTCAACCTTTCAACACTCTTTCCTTGCTGCTGGTTTGTATTTCCGCACACTCTTGGGAAATCAGATGCTTGTTAAGAATTAGACAGTAACATTCCCCCAAGGAGTTTCTGTAGACTTATTTAATCTAACTGGTGAATTGTTGGCACCTCCTGCAGGACTTGTCAGTGCCTGGTCTAGAATTCTGTTTCCTCCCCTGTCTTATCCACTGGGTTAAATCTATTCCCTTGAGCCCTAAGTTGGGATTTTCCACACAGATCCAAAGGAGTGGGTAGGAGCCCAAGCACAATTGAAATTCAAGGGGAACACAACATCCTTTGAAAATGTCAATGGACATTGGTAAGTTCTTATTTCCATGGTACTGTTAAAAAGTAGTTTTGTGAAAAAACATTGGCCCTTTTCATGGACCTGAAATTTCTGCTTTCTCTTCCTTCTCTCAGTGGTTAATGGCTTTTTATAAATGGACGCCGCGGTGAACCTGTTGGGTGGAGATGGGTGGGTGATACCCACCGAACACCCATTGGAGCCAAGCAGGGAGACGTTTACATGGACACTGCCACAGGGGGTTGTGGGAAAGAGGGGGAGGGGCTGGCACACACCCATTGGGCTCACACTCACCGAGAGCTACACAGAGCAAAGACCCATGATCTTTACACGGACTGCCCATACACCAAACGAAGGGGAAACCACGCCCAGCACAGTGACGGTACAACATGGCCGAGACAGGGCAAACAAAGCCATGACACACAACACCGCCCCTACACTGCCAGATGCCGAGCGGTCAGGGAAGGAGGGAGCTGGAATGTCAAGAAATAAAAGAAGCATCCCAAGTCAAGCCCCTAGACAGAGAGCTAGGAGCTAGGAGCTAGGTGCCACGGACCCATCAGAACCCAGACCATACCCACACAACACAGTGCACACAAGTACACAGGGAAACCCAGCAGGATGAGGAAGAAAGAGGACCCCAACCGGAAGAAGGGGCGCGGGACTGAGCACAGTCACCAGGAAGAACAGGCGAGCTCCAAAATGGGTGAGGACCACACCACCACCACCACCACCCCTGGCAAGGACCACTGCCTACAGAACCCCCCAAACGTCAGAACAACATGTCAGGAACAGGACAGGTGAGTTGAGGGTGGCAGGTGCCAAAGTGTGAGCCAGAGCCAGGATAGGAAGGCACAGAGTGGACAGGCGCTTCCCAAAACAGAAGTCAGCTGCAATGCATCAGCAGCTCAACAAGCATGGAGCAGGGATGCACAGGGCTCAGGATGAGCCCCACACCATGGGGGGGGGGCACGGGAACCCATGCAAAGGAGGTGGTAAGACCCAGATGACAGGGTACCAAGGGAGCAAGTCAAAGAGGACCCACTGATACAAAGCACAACCACAGGAGGGGGGGCGGGGCACAGAGCAAAGAACCCATGTCCTGCCAAAGAACCACTCACATCAACCAGACGCAGGCCACACAGAGGGATACAACAGAGGGAAGGAGAACACAGACACCAGGAGGAACCAAGTCAACCAAACTTTATTCATAAACCAACTAGAGCAACAGGCTAACTTCAAACACCAAACACCAACACAGAGTGGTGACAAGGTGAGGCGGTGGGGCAGATCCGAGCCCTCAGTAGGGTCTGCGACCCCAGAACCGGCTCCAGCGATCTGCTTGGGCACAGTCCAAGAGGTATTCCCACTGCAGCACATGCAGGAGTAGCTGCACCACCTCCTCCTGCTCCCTGGTCTTCTGGTTAATCATTTTGTGCACTAAAGGAGAGAAGGAGAGGGAGTGCACCAGTAGGGCAGCCCACAGGCGGCAACATCCAGGGATCCCACACATATGGGGGGTGGGGGGAACAGACACACACACAGGGGTTATTATGTATTGATTAGGCAGTTTGGTCATGGTCAGAGACACAAGAAGGATGAGGCCTGAGCAAATTCAGTTCAGGTAATTTGATGCATAAGCCTCAGGCTGGCACAAATTAAGAAGGCCCATGAGAATAAAGCTGTCAATAACTCCCAGTCTAGAAGAAGAATGTATCTCCAAGGCCACAATAACAACCCCAGATGGCCACTATCTCTAACGAAGAAGGTCTGAAAGGAAAGGGAGGTAGCCTCAGCAGGTCAAATCAGCAAATAAGCAGTAGAGAAGAAAAACTCCCCCAAAGCAAAAACAACTTTAATGGCTATGCTCCAAGTGATAGAGAGATGAATAGTCAGCTTATTCTCTGCACCTGGCATATTCAAAGAGGGGACCCTGCAACATGTATTCATAATAAATAAAGCTATAAAAGGAAACTCCCAGGGCCTTATCTCTTGTCACTGGTGCTTGCAGCTGCTAGCATTGCAGTAAGCCTGTGTGGGCCTCTGTCCCTTACCGTCACTCTCAAAGATCCAAAGACTCCTGTCCAGCTATCTGCTGGGCCCCCTCCTGTTCTCCTCTGAACCAGCTTGCATCTTGGACAGTGGCCTCTGACACATAAGATATCCTAGGCTGGGTTACTGGGGTTCGTAACTGGTAACACTGCCATATCCAGGTGTTGTGTGTCTATCCAATAAAATTGAGTTGTACCCACATACTTTGGCTTGTTAACTAGTGACCTTCAATCCTGTTTGGGGTAAATTGAGGTACAACAAACTCATTTATTTCCTAACAGGGTAACTCACGGATCTCCTGGTAGACTCTGGCTCCAGTACAAAGCTCAGAAGCTGCCTGCTGGAGCTGACAGGCCATCTCCCCCAGCTGCAGCACCATCAGGGACACAATCACAGCAGATAGAAGGGAAGAGGAAGTGGGATATGGGGACAGGGAGCCATGGGCGAGAGAGGGCCCATGTGGCCTAGCTGGGTGAGGGTTGCTGCTGGGGAAACCGGGGTTGGCAGACTATCTGGGGAGGGAACACTTGCACCTGTGGGAGGGCACTGTGGTGTTCTAGTGCTGCCTGCCCTCCTACTGTGGCTGGTGGACCCGTGTCATGCTGGGGGACGTGCCGTAAGGCCTCCAAGGTGTCCTCTATCAATTAGGGATGGGCAAACGCGGTTCAGAAGTTCGGAGTTCAGATTGAACTCAAATAGTTCAGTTGACTAAACCAAATGTGCGAACCGAACTCAAATTTGAACATTCAGTTCGGGTGCGTTCGGTGAGTTTGGATTGAATTTCCATTGGTTTCAATGGAAAACACATTATTGGCTGTAACATTTTTGGTTTTTATGATATGGAGTTGAAACTTGGGATGCTCATACCTTCAATATAAAGCATTAGATGTACCAAATCTCAAAACGATTAGATAAAGGAATCCAATTTTAGAAGCGGTTGAATTATTGTATTTTGCATTATTCTACATATACATTCCTAGCTGTAACTTCTTTGTCTCACATCTAATGTAGGTAAAAAATTGTCCAGTTTATACCCCTTCCCAAATTTAATATCTTTGACAAATTTCAAAAGGATTGGGAAAAGGGTCTTGGTGGTATAAGAAATTAACATATAAATGTATATCTGACTATAACAACTTTGTAGTCCAATCAGTGTACATGAAATTTGTCAGGGCTATATATTATAATTGCATGATTATCTCTGCCAAATATCAGAAAGATTTCATAAAGGGTCCCAATTTTATATGCCTGTACAACATATGTAGAGAAGGGGCCTATGCCTGGGATTCTCTGATGTCACTGTGGTATAAGATCGGTTTGTGATGCGAATTGGCCAACAGAAATGTCAACCAAATATCCTCATTCTGTGCTGGGACCATCCCAACATATCTCCCCCACTTGTTTCTGGGAAGTCAGAAGCATCTGTTTAGGAAAGAGTCAATAGAAATTCTCTTATGTCCTCTGTCTCAGTGCTGCAGGATGTGATTGATAGTTGGCCAGCCTGGATGTGTTTAAACTATGTCTCCTGACTGCTGGGATGCTATCTCAGAAGTCCCAGTTATGTTGCTTATGCCCGCCACAGGGCCGCCCCCTATGCCCACCTCGAAACCACTACCAATTGGTCCTGTAAAGCTAGAAGCTTGCAGTAATGTGTTTGGCCATTGAATGTGTCTGTCAGTCTTTGGGGTTGCTCCACATCCTTCCTCCTACAGTCTCTCTCCCCCTGCCATGCAGGGTGCCTGCCTCTGACTGGCACTGAATATGCTGATATTCATCTGAATAATGATCTTCACAGGGACAACATCAATTGCTTATATAATTGGGTCCCTTTATCAAAATCTCCTGTATATTTGCTGGAATAGCAGGAAAGGTATTTGATACATTCCTGCCAAATATCCTGTAAACAGAATGGAATATCAACATGTGACAGCTAGAAATGTATTTTTAGGTTAATGTCTTATACCCTTGGGACCCTTTATCCGTTCTTTCTCAAAATTGGCAGAAGTATTAAGCATATGGAGGGACATAAAGTGAACAAGTTTCATGAACATTGGATGCAAGATAAAGAAGTTGTAGCCATGGATGAGTATGGCACTTTTCTTAAAAGCACAAAATTCAATTGCTTCTAAAATTGGTTTGCTTTATCTAATCATTCCGAATTTTGTCCACATAGTGCCCTTCATTGAGGGTACAATCTCCCCAAATTTCATCAAAAACGAATAAGAAAAAAAAAATGTTATAGTGGGAAATATGTTTTTTAGTTTTTTCCCTTTATTTCAAAAAGCAAATGTCATTTTCAGTTCCCGATTGCACTGAACTAAAGACCAGACCGAGCCCGACCAAACTGAATACCTAATTTGAACTCAACATTCAATCCAAACCACCGAACGGTCAAACATCCAAACCTGGTTTTGTTCGCACATCCCTAATATCAATCTGAAGGCCCTTGCAGTGGTTCCCTCCAGCGTGACATGGGCTCTCTCCTTCTCCTGCCTGTCTAGGTGCTGCTCCTGGAGAAGGGTGACAGCTTGGTGCCGGTCTCACAGGTGATCTGTGCAGGACCAGGTGAGCATAGCTGACATTTGTTCCCAGTCCCTTTCCCCCTCCCCTAGCTATACCTCCCTGTCAAAGGCCTTCTCCCATCTCTGAGCATCTGCCAGACACCTGGTCTCCACCAGCAGTTCCCTCCCTAGGTCCTCTCTGGCTCCCTCCTTTGCCAGTTGTGGGCCCACATCTCCTGGTTCCTCTTTGCACTCCTGGTGGCAGCACCCCTGGATGGACTGGGTTGCACTTCTGTGAACAGCAAGGGTACCTGTGTTTAGCTTGGGGGTGGGGACCTGCCCCATCTGTTCTTGCATCAGGGACTGGGCTGGCATATCTCCTACCTCCCCTCCACCCCTGGTTCCTCCTTCTCTGGCCATGGCTCTGTTGTTGTTCTCCCCCTTTGCTCCCACTTGCACTATGGCATGTGTCAATGACCCCACCCTTGCTCTCCTGATCCCTGCGTGCGTTTTTCCTCCCATCCCCATCACGACCATGTCCCCATGTCCCTCCTCCACGGTCATGTTCCCCCCATCCGCCATGCTTTCTCCACCCATTGTCCTGTGGTGTTCTCAGTCCCCCTCCTTGCTGTCCCCTAGCCCATCCCTTGCTTGCCTTGGATGGGGAGGGGGCCGGTAGTGCTGCTGTTCTGTGTCCCTGTCCACCTAGTATCACCCCACCGCCTTCCATGACTGTGCCCCTGTCTGGGTGTACTTACCATAATTCTCTTAGTCACCAGGCCCCAGGATGGCCTCCTGTTCCTCCACATCCTCCCCCATGGCCTCCTCATGCACCTCCATGTCCCCCTTGAGGTGCGTGAGCAAATGCAATCTGTCAGTTGGGCTGTGCTTCTCGGCTGGGGCCCTGGCTGTTGTTGGTCGGGCTCCTTCCCCCCCTTCCCCGTGGTAGTTCTTTTACCTGGATCGTATTCCTCTGTCTCCTGTGGGGCATCCCTTGTGTCGGTCCACTCCCTGTACACCCCCTGTCCCTTTGGGTTCTGACCCTGTGGGTTTTGGGGGTGCACATGGAGGGTGATATGTCCCATTTTGGTTACCAGGGACACCTCCTCCACCAGTAGGATGGGGCTGTCCCATTCCGCATCCTCTCTGGCCTCACCAGGGGCTGAGGGCTCCCCCTGCTCTGGTAGTTCAAGCAAGGGGGTTGTTGTTTTTGCCCTCTTGAGCACCAGGTTGTTTTTGTGTACCAGCTTGTACTGGACCGTTTCAGTCCCCCCAACATGTATGAAGTCCAGGGTCTCCTTCCTGGACCAAGGTTCCCCCTTTTGGGTTCCGCATGTGGGAGGCCATCCAGCTTGACTTCTTGAGGCCCACCCGGTGGTTGTTGTGGCAGTGGAGCAAGTGGTCTCCTGTTGGGGGAATGCATGGGGGTGAGCTGTTGTCCTGCTGCACCCCTGTTGCTCCTTTGAGGTGTTCCCTAGTCCCCCACCCCGGGGGATGGTGGTGTTCCCCTGTTTTAATTGACTGCCACAGAGGCCCTCCTTGGCTGTCTCCCCGGTGGTGCTATGCACCAGGGTTTGGGTGCTCTCCTGGGGGGGCGGGTATCAGATGTCCACCCGGGATTTCCTCTGTGTGTGCTCGGGACTTGTCAGTGCCCATCCCTGGGTGGGTACCCTTGCTCTCACCTCACTCTCCAAGGCCTTCTCCTCCCTGTGTCCCATGGTCGTGGTTTGGGGAGGGGTTGTGGGTGGTGCTGGGACTGCATTGCGCCCTCTGCCCTGTGTCGGGAAGGGTCAGTAGCCATCCTGCCCCCCCCGGTGCCATTGGCCCAGGTCCTCCTCCCCTGGGCATCCCAGTGTCCCTCTGCTTACCCTACCACTTCCTGTGTATGTCGTGGCACTAACTCCCTTCGTTTTGTCTTGTACTTTTCTGTCTGACATATTGGAAGCCGGTGCACCCATGTCCTGTGTCACTTTTCATTTAAGGGCTCTCGGGAGGGCGTTGGGCATCTCTCATGTTTGGTGTTTCTGCTTGTGAGCTACTGCAAGACTTCTCTAGTCATGTCTCACTGTTTTCATGGATGCCATGGCCGGTTGCTCTGTGGGTGGGTGTGGGTGTGGGTGGAGATGGGTGTTGTCCGGGAGCAAACACTCACCAACACCCACCGAAAGTGGCGTTTACACAGACGCCCCCACCCATCTCCACCCAGGGAAATGCTCCCCACCCACCGGACAACACCCATCTCCACCCAGAGGAACTGGTTGGAGGCATCATGTGTGCACAGGGCCCATGGTGATTGACTGCAGTGGTGTCATGCAACATGTATAATAAAATGTAACACCCATTTTATGGGTCTTAGAGAGTCTGTGTAAAAAGGGCCTAAAAAGGACCTTCCTGGCTGCTCTGTGAGCGTTGGTGGGTGTTGGTGGGTGGGTCGGGGAGCACGCACACCCACCCATTGATGTTCACATGGATGCTCTTCCACCCATCCAATGGGTGTTCGTGGGTGGGTGGTGTCCGTGTAAAAATGGCCAACGTTTTAATGTTTAATGACAATGTTTTTGAAATGTCAATGGTTCCCTCAGTGATGGCCTTTCAAAAAATGTTTTGCTTCAACACTGAGCCCCTGTCTCCCAGCTCTCAACATGATTTTTAATGTCAACATAGGAAAGACCAATTTTAAAAATGTAGAATTTGCTAATGAAAAATCAAACAATTTTTAAAGGTTGACTTTTTCATGAAAAAATTAGATGTCAGCACTTTTTGTTTTGTTTTTTATTTTAAAGAAAATGCTTCAGTACAATTTTAAAAAAAATCAAGAGGAATGTTTTGTGATTATACATCTATTGAGGCTGTACAACAGCCTTTTACTGAGAATTGTTTGCATTAAATCAGGAGTCCTCATGACCTCTTTTAGGGTCTCCTGCCTGGACCAAGGTTCCCCCTTTTAGGTTAGAGTGAAGATGGGTGACTCAGTTTTGAAAGATAGTGCAGTCATACCTATTGTCTAAAGCAATTATAGCATTATATTAATGCTATTCCTCGTCATGATGCCCTTTGATAAGCAAAGCTTCTGTGGTTCAAATCTTTTATGGTTTAATGCATCTGTGGTTCATTGTAGATAATAAAAGAAAGAGAGTCACATATCAACTACTTACTCTATCAGCTACTTACCTGCCTGCCTCGCTGCACTGGGCCACCTTGCTGCCGAGGAGGAGGAGGGGGTCCCTGGCACTGCCGCTGCTTCACTCCGCTCCGCTTTGCTGACACCTGCGGGGATAAAAAGAGACCCTTGTGAGTGCCGGGGGGCAGGGGAGAACGTAAAAGCCGGTTGTGAGAGCTGGCTTGTCCCCTCCCCCACCCAGAAGCAGCTGGGGTTTTAAAGCCCAGCGGCCAGCAGCTCCTGCCTCAGTCCACGAGCCACAGGCCATGGGCGGAAGGGCCTCAGCCAAAGGGCGTGGCACTTTGGGGCCGCAGGGGGTGGCGGGGGACATTTGGTGGGGTTCTTTTTGTTCAGGGCTAGGGAGGTGGGGTGGGGGTGTAGGAGGGGTAGTTAGGGGGCTGGGGCGTGCCCGACGGGGGGAGGAGGTGGCTCTAGGGGTAGTTCTGGGGTGTGGACGATATGGTCCATGGGGGTGGATGGCTCGACCAAGGTGCCTGAGGGAGGTGAAGATTGCTGTCCCCCCACTAGGGGCAGGGGAGGAGCCAGGTACAAGGTCCAATTGTGGGGGGTTGATGTTGTTGAATGCAAGGTTCATGATCAACAAGGCCCCGATTGTCCAGGACATAATCTTGGATGGGGCTGTGGACCTCGTGTGTATCATGGAGACCTGACTAGATGAGTTCACCAGTCCAACTTTGGCGGATCTCGTTCCAGCCGGGTATGCTGTGCAGCATCAGCCCCACACAAGTGTCCGGGGAGGTGGTGTAGCGATTATTTTTAAAGAGGACTGGCCTGTTAGGAGGTATCCAGTTCAGGAAATTGTGGGTATTGAGGCCCTTCACGTGGTGTTCAATTTGGCTGGGGGCAAGCTAGGGGTGCTGCTGGTATACCAGGCTCCTTCTTGTCCAGCAGCATCCCTGACCGTTCTAGCACAGCTGGCTTTGGAGGTGGTGTTGAGCTCCTCTAGGACCTTGGTCCTGGGGAACTTCAACATTCACACCGATGCCGGCCTTGTCGGGGCAGAGCGAGAATTCATGGCCACCATAGCAACCATGGATTTGTCCCAGGAGGTTATCAACCCACCACATGTGTGGGGGCACACCCTCAACGTGATCTTCAGTTCTGACCTTGAGGCAGGGTGTCCAGTTGTGGGGGAGGTTACAGCAGTGCCCTTGTCATGGACGGACCATTATCTCCTTCAAGCTGGTCTCTCCGCGCACCCCCCCCCCCCAGAAGGGGAAAGGACCAATTAGAATGGTCCACCCTCAGAGGCTGATGGAACCTCAGCGGTTCCAGGAAGCCCTGAGGGAATTAACCTTGGACCTGCACGGTCACTCTGTTGATGAGCTGGTCCAGTGTTAGAACACCTTGCTGGAGGAGGCCATTGACAGGGTGGCCTGAAATGCCCTCTGCCTCGGTCTCGTCAGCGCAGAGCCCCTTGGTTTACCGAGGGGATGCGGTGTATGAAGCAAGTAGGCAGGAGGCTGGAGTGACGCTGGTGGCGTACTTGCTCTGACTCCAACTGACTTCTCCATAGGGCCCATTTGTGGTCCTATGTTGAGGCTGTGAGGGCAGCGAGGAAGGAGTTCCTTGCTGTCCTCATAGCAACTGTGAAGTCACATCCGGCGGAGCTGTTTCGGGTGGTGCGGGGGTTGGTTAGTCTGGCCTCGCTCCACCTGGATGGGGACTTGTCCCAGGCCCGCAGTGAGGACTTTGTCACCTACTTCGCAGACAAGATCGCTCAGATTCAGAGCAACTTTTCTGCTGGATTAGGGGCAGTAGGTAGAGAGCACGAGGTGATGGAGGCCCTGTCTGGTCCATCTTTGTGGGGGGAGTTTCCGGAAGTGACGCCGGCTGACGCGGCAGATGTCTTGAGGTCCATGAGGTCCACTTGTTGCGAACTTGATCCATGCCCGTCCTGGTTGGTGAAAGCCTCCGGGGAGACGTTGGGGACGGTGCTGGCGAGGGTAGTGAACGCGTCTTTGCAGCACGGGAGGTTGTCACCCAGTCTCAAGGAGGCTGTGGTGCGCCCCCTGCTGAAGAAACCAGCTCTGGATGTGGATGCCCTCGGCAGTTACCAACCTGTCTCTAACCTTCCCTTTTTAGGGAAGGTTATTGAGTGGGCAGTGGCAATCCAGCTCCAGGTGTATCTAGACAGCATCGGTTTCCTGGACCTGTTTCAATCTGGGTTCCACCCTGGCTATGGCACCAAGATGGCATTGGTGGCCTTGGTCGATGATCTCCGCTGGGAGATGGATGCAGGATGTTCAACATTTCTCATGCTGCTAGATCTCACGGCCGCTTTTGATACCGTGAACCATGGGCTGCTGTTGAGATGGTTGCATGACCTGGGGGATTTGGATGGGACTGTTCTTGAATGCTTCCGTTCATTCCTCTCAGGGAGAAGCCAGCGGGTGGTGCTGCGGGAGGAGACATCTTGCCCCCGCGCCTTATCATGCGGCGTTCCGCAGGGTTCCATTCTGTCTCCATTATTATTTAATGTATATATGCAGCCCCTGGGGGAGATTGTGAGAGGGTTCGGGGTGCAATGTCACCAATATGCTGATGATACTCAGCTGTACCTCTCTTTTTCAACGGACACAGACCCTGCTATCTCGGTGCTATCCCAGTGTTTGGAGGCTGTGGCGGAATGTTTGTGGCAGAGCAGACTGAAGCTCAACCCCAATAAGATAGAGGTGATGGTGGTGGGGAGAGTGAGGGAGGTGTCAGCCCCCCTTATGGGGGGGTTTGCCCTCCCATAGCTCAATAGGTTCGGAGTCTGGGGGTGGTGCTGGACGCAGATCTCCGCCTGGAGTGGCAGGTGGAGGCAGTCGCAAAGGCTGCCTTTCGCCAGTTGCATCTGGTACAGAGGCTGCGTCCATTCATCTCCGGCCCGGACCTGGCCTCCCTCATCCATGCCTTCATCACCTCGAGGCTGGACTACTGCAACGCGCTCTACGTGGGGCTTCTCTTTTGCCTGGTTTGGAGGCTGCAGCTGCAGAATGAGGTGGCCCGTCTCCTTTTGGGGATGGGTCATCGGGAGCACATAACACCTGTGCTCCGGGCTCTGCACTGGTTGCTGATAGCGTGCCGAGCCAGGTTCAAGGTGTTGGTACTGATTTACAAAGCCCTTCATGGTCTCGGCCCCCATACCTCAGGGACCGCCTTGCCCTTCGCGGCCAAGAGTGGCTCCTTTGGTCTGCCGGGGGTGCCTCCTTGGAGGTTCCCCATGTTAAGCGGGGGGCCACAATGGAGAGAGCATTCTCGGTGGCCGTGCCGTGTCTTTGGAACTCCCTACCGGAGGAAGCTCACCTGGCCCCAACCCTATTGACATTCCTGTGAAGGTGTAAAACCTGGCTGTTCACCCAGGTCTTTGGGGAGGGGGTGGGGTTGGTGGATTTTTTATCTCCGCTACCCTATTTATTGTTTAATGTATCCCCGGCCCTGTTCTTAATATTTGATATTGTATTTTTATATGTTTTAAATTGTTTTATATTGTATGTGTTTTTTATTGTTGGAAGCCGCCCCAAGCTGTGTTCAGGAGGGGCGGGGTATTAATTGAATAAATAAATAAATAAATCAGTGCTAATACATTTGGTAAGACAACACAGGGGAAAACTGCTCTGTGAGAATTGTGGCTCTAATGCCTTTCAAAGACTACAGAACCTGCAAATTAACAGAGCATTACTGTACAGATAGAAAGGAAAGAGAATATGAATGTTATATTAATAGTGATGACACTCATGTAATATTAAAAGTGGTTTATTGAAGACTGATTCAAAGGCCGAAGTCACATGATAAACTTACCATGCCTCGGGCAGATTTACCACATGATGCAGTGCATCATGTGCCTAGCAGTCACCAGACATGATTCATCGCATGGCAGAATGGGTAGCGGCTGCTACATGCCTCATCCTCAGAAAAAGACTGAGGATGCAACACGTAGCAGCCTTACTCAAAGTGGGAAAGTTATCCCAAGGCACATTGGCACGCCACCATTTGTGCGTCCTGTCCCCATTTGCCCAGTCACATAGCATGGACTGCGGCAGACCTTTGAGTGGTGGGTACTAGCTCAGTCCTGCACGGCCATGTTTCAGCCAGGGACAGGATAGCGGGAGGGCCATGGGAGTGGGTTGGAGTAGGGTTGGGCACCAGCTCATGTAGATTGTGCCCCAGCCCTCCACAGGGCATGGTGGGACGGCTGACAGTGGCCTGCCCAGCTGCCCTGTTGGGGAGAAGGGGTGGGAAACGGCCATCTGTCCTGCTCCCTGTGCTGACCCAAAGTGTGGCAGTAGTGATTGCCTGCCATGAGATAAGCAGAGATGGAGCCCATCACAGCTTGTGTACTATGGAGGCACCCCAAAGTTCAGACTAAAGTTGGAGTTTGCAATAGAGTTGCCAGATCTATGCCGGCTTGTTTTTATATTCAGTGTATCAGTTACTCAAAATAGATAGAACCAGATGAGGCTTTGCTGATGCAGAAAGCTGATACTTTGCATCTCCTCCCCCCACCCCGCAATAGCATGACTTATTTAGTGAGAGGAGTGGTTTATCCATGGTTCAGAGAAAATGGAATCACCTCAGCTGCCCTCTTTTACATATTCCACCTTGGCAGATTTAGATTCTGACCTTTACAGGATCTGAAGCAACTACCGTCTGCAATGTGTGGCCCACTTTGTGCTGCAGTGGCCCTCTCAAAGCCATAATCAGATTGGCGTTTTCAGCCATTGTCATCACAATCTTTTCTCCAAGCGAACTTTCTGAGGGCAGAGCTCTCCAACTTCACCTGTCATACACTCAAGAAAAAGACAGATCTTTATCGCATGTTTGAGCAGAAGATTTCCAACCTTGGGTTAGTTTGAATAAAAACCTAGAACTCGGAGATATATTCAAGCCGCTTTGCTAGAAGTGTCATGGAAACACATTCTCCCCCTTTGATTTCTGGCACTTCCTGCTTCTAGCCCGACTATCAATGTTGTGAGGATATCTCATCCAGGCAATTGTCCTTCTGTCCCAAGTTTTAGTTGAATAGAAAACTAAACAGTGAAAACAATGATTGAAAAGGCTCAGTACTCTGAGGCAGACGCAAGGTTATTTACATAGATTCCTTTCATGTGTTCTGTCCCACACTAGGAGGGATTAAAGAGGTTCATTCAAACAAATGATCTGGCTAACCAGCCTGCACTATCTTGGGATTGTCTGAGAAATGACCCTTTCCACCCAAGTTAGTATAAGCAAAATCTTGTGTGACAATCTTGATGGCTCAGCATTCAGATTGACCTTTCCTTAAATGCTCAAGGTTAAACTGATCATTGTATTTCAATTAGGAAAGGGTGTTTTTTTTCCCCTGGTGTCCTCTTGGTGAAGGTAATGGGGTGTTCTTTCTTTCCTCCCCTTGCTTATGCTGAAGACATCATGAAATGGAACTGAAGATGGAGGCATTTGCCCAAGAAGAATGGTTCACAAAAATGGAATGATGGTTTTATGGCCTTTGACACAGTTAATCATGATGTTTTGTTGAGGCAACTGAAGAACTTGGTTGGGAGTGCATGGGGCCACACTTGAGTGGTTCCACACTTTCCTGTCAGGGAGGTTTCAGTAGGTGATGAGCAATTGCTCATCATTTCCACAGAACTAGGTATGGGCGAACGCGATTTGGAAGTTCGGACCTGAACTTGGCCTGTTCAGAGGACCGAACCTGAACCCGAACCCACCAAACCAACCCTGATTCCGAGCTCCGGAAAAACCAAACAGTTTGGTCAGTTCGGATCGTGTTCGGATGGTTTGGGTGGGAGAAACATGACTACAGCCAGTTGGTGACCCACTGCCTCACACAGGCAGGCACAGGGAGGGGGGAGATCAACTGCGGAGCAGACTTCCAGGCATCAGGGGTGGAGAGACTTGGAGTAACAGCCAGCCTGCCCAATCACCATCCCTTTTCTCCTCAGTCCACTGGTTTCGCAGTCTGCGATTGGCCATGGGCTAGGCTGCATGTAGCCAATTAGGGATGCGCAAACAGACCGCGGTTCGGGTTCGGCCGTTCGTTTCGACCACGTTCGGTTCATGCGTTTGAGTTCGTGCATTTGGCGATTTGCCGGGTTCGGGTTCGGCCATTCAGTTTGGCCGTTTGGTTCAGATTTGGCCATTCAGTAAATGTTTTGTTATGGGGGGTTTTTGTTTGTTTTTTATATGGTTTTTTGTTTTTTTATTTGGTTTTATATGGCTTTTTGGTTATTTATTTGATTTTTTTGTTTTTATATGGG
>QEPC01009013.1:427118-442694 GCA_003113815.1 Sphenodon punctatus | reverse complement strand
CGTGGAGGGGGCAGGGTCATGCGGCCACATGTTGCGCCGCACAGCCCCGCCCCCTCCCTGATTCCCCACCGGGATCCCCCGGTACGTCTGGTAGGACGTGATGGGGTCATCCCGGCGGGGGATCAATGTATTGATTTCGTGATGGGGCCAACTGGCCCCGTCATGTCTGAAAACACCCTCTCTCTCTCTCTCTCTCTCTCTCTCTCTCTGTCCACACACAAACTTTTGTACTTAATACATGTTATGTCTTAAATTATCTTGTTGTGCATGCATTGATCTTGGCATTGTTAAGCTGTGGACAGGTGTCTGAATGGATGCTGATGCTTCCAGATGCAAGGCTCACAGGCTCTGCTTTGAAGATGAACTGGGTTATTTGCCATGGTTTTCCTAGTCAAATACAAAGATGACTAGAAACTCCTATTGCCTAAAATGGGGGAAATGTAGTGAACACAGGTTCCTGAATCTGCCCCATATCTAACTTTTTAGTCAAGTCTTCACACATGAATGAACTATTGTTTCAGAGTTAGACATTATTGACAAGCATAACATATGAATTTTTTATATTGTGTGCTGCCTACAATTTTTGAACTGTAGTTTCAACAGAACATTGTATTTTAACCTGTTAGTATAGAAACCAAAGAAAAGGGCTCTAGGTGATAATTATATCCTTCTCTGTGGCAGTGCTCGGTGTTTTGCTTCTGTCACTTATAATAGACAGTAGTTTAATGTTGTTGACCAAAAACTTTAACAAAGCTAATTCCTTCTACTGGCAAAGCCTAGGCGGGCATTGGTTGTGTGGGTAATAAATTACCCTTGCTGATGAGCAATGAAAGGCCTCAGTAAAGCAGAACGGATCATTAATGTGGTTCTGACATTTAGAGTAGACAAGCACAGAAAAAGGCACTGACAGGGACGTTAACTTTCCAAGCTTAAGAATTAAGGGTGACAGATGCAACCTCCTTCAAGCATATGTGTCTGTCCCTTTTTGGCACTAATTAATAAATGATTAAATATCTATAATCTACCACTTATTTACATTGGTTTTCCTCATGCCAGGATTTATTTTTATTATTATTATTTTCAAACAACACTAAAGCAAGAGAAACCAGGATAGTTTCATTGTGCCCCCTCAGTGGAATGTTGGAGCTATCTGATATTGCGAGGCACGTCCTATGGACCAAGCAATAGTTTACCACAGTCAGCTATCCAAAAGGTAGGGTCAGTCTGATAAGCCTCATCTGGAATGCCTAGGGGTCTGCCACCCCAATCACCCAACATAAAAGAATTATAGAGATGGAAACTTGGAAAGGTCATCTATTCCAGCCCTCTGCCCTGAAGCAGGATACCCAGTACTACAACGATCCGTGACAGAGGTCTAGCCTGTGTTGTCTCAATAAACAAACAAAAAAATAGGGATGGGCGAACGCGGTTCGGAAGTTCGGAATTCGGCCGAACTCAATCTGTTCGGTCGACCGAACCAAACCGAACCGAATTTCCGAACTCGAATTTCAAAGCGAACCAAACCGAATTTCCCAACTCCATTCTGTTCGCCCATCCCTAGTGGCAACAAACACAAAAAAACTGATTTTGAATGGCCGAACTTGGTTCGGAAGTTTGGAATTCGACCAAACTTGGTCTGTTCGGTCGACCGAACTGAACTTCCGAACCGAACTCGAATTTTAAACCGAATCGAACCTAACCGAATTTCCGAACTCGAATTTTAAACCGAACCAAACCGAACCAAATTTCCGAACTCCATTCTGTTCGCCCATCCCTACAAAAAAACAGGGAAGGAAATTCCACAACCTCCCTAAATAGTTTCTTAAACTGTAGTGTTAGGAAAATGGTCCTACTGTTTAACTAAGATTTACCTTCCTGTAATATAACCCATTACTTCTTGTCCTAGCCTCATCTTTTTATGGCATCCTTTTAAATATTTGAGAACTGTCAATATGTTGCTCCAACATGTTGCTTTTCTTTTCACCAAATAACTTGCCCAGTTCCTTCACCCTTTCATCATATGACTTGTACCCTAGTACCTTGAACAGCCTCGTTGCTCTCTTCGGAATCCTGTCCAGTTTGTTGAGAGCCTTGAAAAGCAGAGTCCAAAGGCAAGAGGGATGGGATAACAAATAAAAATAAATAAATAAAACTGAACATAGTGCTCCATGAAAGTAGTACTGAGGCAAAAACAACTGTTCCTGTACCATTGGGAAATACCTACATTTGGGGAGCATTAACGATTATTTATCAGTATTTCCTCACTACCATTCAGTCCACGCTTCCATTGTTGTTGAGATTGGCACCTGTGATTGTCATTATATGTTAGTTTTTGATATTTTCATTTTCTGTTAATTTATGCTATTTTTGTCAGTGTCCAGCATTTTATGTCCGTTCCCAACATCAGCATGCAGAAAACAAGGGCTAGCCTTGAAATACACCAATGAAAATTCAAAACATAGTTTACAGGGAGCTAAACCAAGGTCCAATAAGAGAAATGATGAAAGTTAAGTAGTGAACTTGTGACTGTATACAAGTGAACATAAGCAGCATGTAAGAAATGGTACAATGTGTGGCTGCTCCTGTCTAGGAAGAATTGCCGGAAGTACCGAACAATGACTGTAGCAGAGCACAGTTGAATCAAAAGCCTGGCCCTTTAAGGAGGTGCAACTTAAGGCTGCAAAGGAGGTGCATCTCCAGGCTAATTGAAGGACACCTGTGGTTGGGAGTAGCAGAAACCAGCCCAGGAATAATTAAAGCCTGAGCCAGAGCTCAGTGCAAGGGAGGACACAGAAGAGACAGATGCTAGGTAGATCTCTGTCTTCAGAGGAATCCTGACCTAGAGAGTGTTGCCTGGGCTGAGAGGGCTTGGCATCAGCTTGTGGAAGAGGCAGAAAGTAGGACCAGATCCTCATTTGACATATTATAGACAGGCACCTATGTTCACAATAATTTCCCCATTACCAGCAATGAGGAAAATGCAGTGAACATGGGCCCCTGACTATAGAACTGGGGTGAGGAAATGTTTCCCTCCCAGGGCCACTTTGAAAATTAGTACATGTTCTGAGAGACACACAGAAGTTGAGGTTCAGAGTGCCTAGGGGGTGCACGTTCAAGAAGAGGCGGGTCCAGATCATGGATCTGTGCCATGGAACTGTCCCCTATCTTTGTGCACATGCCTTCATCTCTGGTCCCTTACCCTGAGCTCAGTCTTTCAGTGCTTGGGGGTAGGAAGTGGATTCGGGGGCCAGATGCAGGAACTGGGAAGGTGCTAAATAAAAACTAACTGCAAACTTCATTTGGCCCCTGGGACTGAGGTTCCCCACTCCAGTTATAGAATAATAAATAATATCTCCTTGTATAAGTGACTAGAGATAATTACCCTAGTTTATGCCTAAAATAATGGCATGGTATAAGATTAACTCATAAACATTAACGTGAGATTTTTGCATAAAAATCTGGGGGAAATGGTGAGGAGAGTGAACAGAAAGCCACTCTCCTCCTAGTAAACATCCATCCACTGCATTCAGTATGATTATGAATTCCATGCATATGGTGTTAGATGTTTGTCCTCCACATAGGGAAAATGAAGTAAAATGGCAAAACTGCTCTCTGCTCTGCTCTGCTCTGAAAATCACTTTGATTATTCAATTGTTGTTCTGTGATCAGGGAGGAATGTTTTGCCCCAGGAGGCAAGAACGGGAAAACAAAATTCCACTAGTTTATTCTCTGTGCATGTTATATATAACAAGGCTGGATATTATTACCATACAAATCAGGCAGTAGCGCAATAGTGACTTGCCTTCCTTCTAGATGGGAAGGAACGTATTTGTTTAATATTTAACAGTCATTCTTATTGGTATCATTTTCTTAGTTTTCATTAAGTATTTCCTAAAAGTTAATTTGCCATTCAGGGTCCCCTCCTCCCTGTAACTTTGGATCTGCAAAAGGTGGAGGGGATTGTAATTCTGATTTCTATTCTGGTTTTAGTGCCAGTTTTTGTGGGGAGGTGGTTGTGTTTTGTGTATCAAAATTTTGGGACCTGCTACAGTTGGTTGGGAAGCAAATAAGCAAGCAAGAATGGGGTGGTGGTCAGCCTCATTGGGTAAAACATATATACAGCTGCAACCCCTTGGCTGGGATGCTTGCCCTCGCCATGCCTGGCCGGGTCAGGTCATGGATCAGTGTCATGGAACTTAGGAGGGATGGGGACAGGACCAAACATTCCCCCAGGTTGGCCCAATTGGGGAGGAGGGGGGCGGGGACTGATGTGTGACTTGCCGGCTGGCTCCACCTTCACACTGCTGCCAGAACCCCACTCCCCGCCATGATGGGCAACCATGGCTGGCTGCCATGTCAACCACCCACCCCAAGCAACCCCACGCCCAAGGCAGTTCAGGTGGGTGCAAAAACAGACATGCCACAGAGGGCTTGCACGTCTGCTATGGCACACTATAACCAGGCCGGGTCAGAGGCCACCATGGCCATCAGTCACGGCTGTGCCTTACTGGCCGTCATGGCTGCCCTTCATGATGGGGGGGAGGGGCTGGGAACACTTTGTGGGTGAAGCTGGCCACCTGCACATTTGTTGTGCTCCTGGCCCTACCCGGGTCATGTGGCCAGCGGGATGGCTACCTAGCCATGGACATGTCTGTTTAGTGCCCTGGCCTGTCACCTGAGATTTTCCATCCTGGGTGGCCCAGGGAGAAGTTCCACCAGCCGCACATCTGTTTTTGCCCAATGTAGACAGCTTCTAGGGTGATCAACTAGGTATTTTGTGGAACATGAAAAATGAGAGACACATGGTCTGATTTAAGTAACATGGGCTTGTACCCTGGAGGACAACTGCACCATGGCTGCACGACAACTGGTTTGTGGGACTGTCCCATGAAAGGAGAGATGGGTGGTCAATCTACTGGCTACTGAATAAATCTTAAATCTAGAAGTATTACCTTATGAAGATAAAAATGATTAAAAAAAAAATATTATTCAGTTCCACATCTGGCTTTACTTTGTGATGGGGAGTCATCACACCTGCCGTTGCTTTGCCTAGCCATGTGCAGAAAGCTCTCCTGGGGGCAACTACCCTGCAGGCAAAGTTTAAATGGCCAAGTAAAGTTTGCATAGCTCTTAATGTCACTTTCCTGTCACCCACCGTGTGTCTTAATGGCATGCGCAGGGAAGCCAGCTTGTCAGGAAGGAGACTCAATGTGCAAGACACTGTGTAGATCATTATGCCCAAGAAGGAGAGCCGGCTTGCTGGCCCTTCCGTCTTTTCCCCGGCCAATGGAACGCCCAGTTCTGCCATTACTTTAGTGAACATGGACATAAGCTGAACACACTCTTGCAAGCCCGCCCACCCCAAGATGAGGTAATCATTGAGATAATGCAATATGTAAGATAAACCTGACCTGTCCCTGACTGCCCACTCAAGCATGGTGCTAAAGTGCTCGAAAGCTGAGCAGGAAATGTCACAGCCCATGGACATGGCCTTGTTGTAGAAGAACTGACATCTAAAGGAAAAACCCAAGAGGTCGAAGTCCCTAGGAGATACTGGCATCAGGTGGAATGCTGACTGAATATCACACTTCCCCATGAGAGCCTCCTTACCACATGTGCGTACGATATGCACCGCGGCATCAAAGGATGTGTACTGAACCAAGCACAGCACCGGGTTAATCCCATCATTGACGGAACTGCCCCTTGGGTAGGACAAGTGATGTATCAATCGATACTCACCCGGGGTCTTCTTAGGCACTATCCACAATGGAGGGCACCTAAAAGGATGAAATGGTGGGGAGCCACATGGGTCTGCTACCCTCCCTGCCACTATCTCCTTACTAATTTTACTCCAAACCAAATCCTCCATTTCCCGCACAGATTTCAAGTTGTTGGTCCTCTGGTTGACCCGTGAAAGGAATCTTGAAACCCTCTGAAAATCCCTGCCATAAGAAATCAGCGTCAATACTATTCGGGTAACGCTGAAGAAGGGGACCTAGCACTTGAAGCCTGATTTGTGTAGGAGCCAAACCCATGACCCCCTCCAGCATGCTGCCCCAACCACCCCCCCGTCATTCCTGTTTTGGCCCTCCGCTTGTAAACCTCTGTTTCCTGGAATTGGATCGCCCTTAAATCAGGCAGGGACTGGGTGGCCACCTCTGCAGTTTGCACAGGCATGGGCATACTTACAATGGGCAAGAAAACACCCTTTCCCATTAAAGGCCCAGCATACTGGCTTCCCTGAAACTGATTTTGAAGGTCCTGGCAGCACCACCCCACTTCCAGTTTGGATGCCCGCCACAGGGTGGTGCGGGGCCATGGTTTGTGAGTGCATGTTATAATCAATGATATCCCAATGTGTGGGGGGGTTATATGCGGCCCTACGATGGAACATTTCATCGTATTCCAGCCAGGCCGTCACCCCAAAATCCAAGTAAGCTTTTTGTATAATGGCAGCATATTGAATTAGGTGCTATGCCCTACAAGGGAACCTGTACACCACCACCCCCAAGTAGATGTAAAAGCATGCTAAACATTTTCCCCAGGTTCTGGGTACCAGGGCCTTTTTAGTTTGCCTTTACCCCCCCTTGTCGGCCTCACTGCCCTCATTTCCTGGCTCATCACAGTGTAATAACATAAAAATGTCGATAAATTCCCCCTTTCATATTTTCTCCTTGGTTACCAGGGACAGGTGATCGCCGGGCAAAGAGATGGGGATGGCATAAGTGTGTAAGCCCAGAGTAAAACCCAGGCGCCTGTAAGCAGCTTGCGCCCCCATGTCAACAATCGTTGTATCCCAAACTGGGGTGGCAGTGTTGGCATCTACTGCCAGCGCTGCCAATTTCTCCCAGTACCACAGCACAGTCTGTTCCTCTGCTGACAGATTGGGCCCTGCAGCAATGCCCACAGTACACACCAGGCCACTGCACCCTGGGCCCACAGAGCCTACAGTACTGGTGACTGGGACCTGTGGATCCCTCATCTTGTTCCATCAGTGTTGGCGGTATCCCACTTGTCCCCAGTGCATCAATCCAGGCTGTCTGCGTCACTCCCGCCACATTCCTGGCATCTGCGTCTGGTAATCCTCTCTCACTCACTGTGCTGGCAAGGACAGGGCCCCGCCTTGCTTGCCCCCACACCCGTTTGGGAGGCGGGGGAGCTACAGTTGCCTCTCCTGAATGCTGACTCCAACGCAGTGGTCAGCATTGCAGTCACCTCCTGCAGGGTGTACCTATGACCATTGTCTAGCTGCTCCTGGTCTCCCCTCAGAGAAGGGGTGGTAGTGGCTCTTGACCTGGGTCGCCCCCTCCCCACATTAGAGGCTGGGGGGCCTGTGGCCTGAGAACCATTGCCATCTCTATTAAATCTTGTGCGCGCCATTCTGACCAGTACTTAGGAGAAACACAAAGAAAAGGTTCCATTAACCCCCACTGCGCCGAAAGGAGAGGGAAAGGAGGGGGGAGTTTCCTAAATGACGTAAGCGGTGTGTGCCACAAAATAGTGGCACCCATACATGCAGAGGTCCTCCTCCCCCAGGGCCCCCCAATTCCCTGGCACACACGCTCCATGGGAACTACCAACAGTGCCCTGTATGACCCCCATTCAAGTGGTCCCCACTAGTGCTGCTTGAGCACCTAGTCACTCCAGGCAGCAGGGTTCCATGTGGGTCTCCCCACATAAGGAGACCCCCCCAGGTAAGGTCTGTGGGTGCCCCCCACAGGGCTCATTCTCTTTATATGGTGTCCAGGCACCCCCCATTGGGGCACCCACCTGTAGCTCCATCCCTTGATGATTGAGCACTGTCAGGTGGCATGGCAGCACTCCATGCCCCACCCCAGGGCTCCTTAAAATTAATCCGTAAGTGCCGCCACACTGATCCTGGCGGCGCTTTAATGGTGCCCCCCCCTTGCGGTTTGAGCACTGCCGGTCAGTGCTCCATGAGGGCCCCCCATGGGTTCCTTAAAATTAAGTCAGAAGCGCCGCCATACTGATCCCGGAGGTGGCGCTTTACTGGTGCCTCCCCCCGAGACATGCACCTACCACACCTCAAAGTATCCGCAAAGGGCAAGTACCACCAGTGTTCCTCTAGTGGCCTGAGGTTGGATGAAGAGGGAGAGCACCTGGCTGATCCAGGTAAATATATCTGGTCAGAACTCCACCCTTCAGGTGCATCTCTCCCCCCCCCCACCCCATTGGGCCATGATGCCATGCCTCTGGAGCAGGAGGGGAGGGACAAAGGAGCCTTTGCCAATCCCCTGCCCCAACCCTGTTCAGGGCAGGTGGGCCCAACCCTGCCCCCCTGGCCCCTGCTGAGTGCCTGGGTGGGGTGTTCTCTTGTGAGCGGTGAGTCATGGAAACATTTGGAGAAAGTAAATCCATCCTGTGGTCCAGGCCGTGAAAAGGACATACTGTTGCTGCATTACTTTTGGGAGGAACACTTTATGCTCCCACATGCGGTGCTCTGTAGGCTGTTGTGTTTAGGGTGGCAAAATCACAGCCCCAGTTCCTCAGTGGCTCTCTGATTTTCTGTGCCCCACCAGGAGATAAGAGAAGAAAAGAAAAAGTTCCTCCTATGCTGCAACTAAAATTGTCCCCAGCCCTTATGGAGGCCATGAATGGTTTGCACATGTGTGGAGGAAGACATGAGAGTATCCATGCTTACATATTAATATCAACCCCTTGGTATGTCAATGTTCTTTCTGCTCCCAACATCTGGACTTGGCATGAAAATGAGTATTAAATACCATCTGGCTCCAAAAGTAGTGTTTCTTCACAAAGTAATAGTATAATCCAAATCACACCCCATATATTATATAAAGCCTCTAGAGGTTTTATTCTGGTGTCTGAACAACAAAGTCAACTTTTTGTTCTTACTTGCAGCAGCGTGCCCCTACAACTGGTTACTGCTATGCACAACCTTAATTGAAATCAAATACATATTATCATTAGAAAATATTAAATAAGCAAGCGGTGCAGAACTGAGAGTGCCCTAGTGTTCTGTAAATAACTTGTTTTAATTAAGGATCTAAGGCCACCTAGAAAGACTATAAATGAAACAAATGTCTTTAATCACTCTTCTGGCTGTAATGGGTTTGGAAAGGTAACATTATCAAAGCACTTTCGGAGCGGCACCAAAATATAATGCTCCTTACTGTGTTTTTATGGATTCTGGAAAATATTAATGGGACAAATAATTCATTATATAGAGTATAGCTTACACATAATAAGAGGCAGGCGTGAGTGCTTGCTGGACTCCAGTGAGAGGGGGGCCACAGTGGCCTAAAATAGCTGCTGCTCCTGGCTCCTTCTTGGATCTGCTTCATGTTGTCATAATGGCCAGCTATCTGCAAGGCAGTCCCCTCTGTGCAATGAGGTATTGCAAAAGGATTCATGCGTTGTAGGGGTGTACATGTCATTTTCATTATTACAAAACAACAACGAAAATTGTCATTTTCATTTTTGTTATTGCAATAATAAAAATG
This sequence comes from Sphenodon punctatus, assembly GCA_003113815.1. Lineage (NCBI taxonomy): Eukaryota > Metazoa > Chordata > Lepidosauria > Sphenodontia > Sphenodontidae > Sphenodon > Sphenodon punctatus. The sequence continues at coordinate 433,212 of QEPC01009013.1, read as the reverse complement.
ACAACCGAGAATAACGATAACAATAACAAAAATGACAACCAAGAATAATGATACCGATACGGATACCAATAACAAAAATTACAATATCATTATCGTTGTCATTATTAGCGTTGTGGAAGTTGGGTTTTGGAGGGAAAATGTGGAGAGGGAAGGAGGGAACAGACATTTCGGAGCCCTAAACAGGGATGAACTCTTGAACTGTGCCTGTGTTGGGAGGGGCGAGCAACTCAGCAGTATCTGATGGATGTATCACTGGCCAATGAGCAGCACAAACAGGCCCCAGCAGTCTCATGGCACTCTGTGATTGCTCAATGCCTGCTGCCTCCCACAACCAATCAGAGGGGCTCTGCGGGAGGGCATTGCAACCCTTCATAATGGGAAGGCCAGGCTTTTTCTCTCTGTTCTGTGAGAGCTCTGCTGTCAGGTTACGTTTACAGAACTCTGGTGCTTGCACACAAAAAATCCTCCTTAGCCCTCATTGTTTTCACCAATACCTTTTCTTCCTCATACCCTACATTTTACCTTCTCCCTTTCCCTGCACTTCTCCCCCTGGTACATTATATATAGATAGGTAGTATAGATTAGATATAGATATATATTATAGACATATAGAATAGATTAGAATAGTTATATAGATAATTGATTAGATAATAGATAGTTTTCCTTTTCCCTTCCCCTCTCTCCCTTAGATTTAGATAGATATTAGTTACGCATGGGAATCGATAATGATACCGATACCAAAAATAAAATCTTTGTTTGAAAGGGTACCAGTACCGATACCAATTAATACAATGATAATTAAAATGACATTGTCATTAATAACGATAACAAAAATGACATTTTTGAATAACAAAAACGAAAATGACATGGGGGCCTGGTGAACACCCCTAGTGAATTGAGGGATTGCAAAAGGAGGCCATAAAGCAGCATGAAGGGCATAAAAGACCTCTGTACCATTTTCTGGTCTTACCTCCACAAACAAGAAAAGGTTTAAACCTATTTGCTTCTGTATCATCTTTATGTGCTAACACAGCTCCAGCGAGTGAGCCCCTTCATAATTAGGAATGGAGCTACATCTCATTTTATGCTATGTCCAATCTTGCCAAAGCGAATGTACTTGCATTTTCAGAGGAGTGATTTTATGCATGAAAGATTATATTGATTTCTTTGAAAGTGTTTCCAAACTAAAATCCAACCTACCTAACATTGCTTTGTAATGGTTTCTAGACTCAGGGCTTGGTTGTAGTTAAGGAAGGCATAGACACAAGCTGTGTAGTCAGGAACCTTCAGGCTACTCAGACAAAGACCATTAGGAGGTGTAGGGAATTATATAGGGTGAAGACAAGAGCTAATCCAGGAGCCAGGGAATTTGTCTGGTCTGGCCTGGTCAATCAGAAGCCAGTGGGAGAGGATGATGATGATGCACCACATAGCTCTAAATTATGATACTATTGCTGTTCTTCCTCTGCGGTAGCATTCAACAAAGCTCTGACCAAACAGATCTGAGTTCATGACCCAAGGATCATGGGTCCTGACAGCATCCAACTGCCATGCTGAAATAAACCGGAGTGGCGTGTTCAAAGCCTTTGGCTGCTTTTAAATGGGGGAGGGTCTATGTGCGCCACGTGGAGCATCGGCCCACATCCAGTGAGTGGGGGGGATTTAAACAGGCCAGGATGGGTGTGCGCCCCTATCCATGCACTGTCGACTCCTGCCTCCGCATGGACCATCCCGGATTTTTTCCTGATGCTCCGTTCATGAACCTCAGTGGGTGATGCATGGGTCACGGGAGCACACCCCCACCCACTTCAGATGGGCACTAAGATGAGTGGGGGATGGGTGGACCTGCATGGGCACATCCTGTTTAAAAATGGCCATCCTGTCAAAGACCTCTGCTGCAGTTATGCAGCAGGGAACCTTTTGTTCCCTTCTCCCCCACAGCCAGATGGTGCACCTTTCTTACTCAGTCCTTACTTTGCTCCCTATGAGAACTTCTTGCCCCCTCGCCCAGAGGGTGCACCCTATGATGATCATGATGTTGTCTAGGAGTCATGGAGCTATTCATGGACCTCGAGCCCCATTGTGCAAGACATTATGTACAACTGAATAACCAAAAAGGTTCTTCAAAGAATTTACAATCTATGTCCAAAATAAGAAACAACAGATTATATAACAGAATGACTAGTAAAGAATGACACAATATTGGTAATTAAGATAGCAGATTCAACAGGAAAGATTAGTGAAAGGTTCTGTATTTTCAACTTACATTATCTCACAATGGGTACTACAGACATCCCACTGGACCAGTTCAGTTTGAACGTTATTTACGGGCCCGCCAGATGTAGGACATGAACAAACCCTGCCCAGGGTGGCAGCTGGGCCAGAAATGTGGGCCCACATTTTTTAAATCCAGCCATGGCCCAGCTAGGTGAGAGGGGGCAAACTGGGTGGGAACATGTGTTCCTGGCCCTGGCTTGTCCTGGTGTGGTAGGCAGTCATAGCTATCCATCATGGTGGGGAGCAGGGTGATGCCGGGAGCATAGTGGTATGACTGAGTGGACGCATGTTACTCCCTGCCCCACTCCAGATAAGGTTAAGCTGAAGTGCGCCCGGCCAGGGAAAGCCCTTCCTGACCCCGGACAGGATTGTGGTGTTGCCCGGATCACGTTTGTAAGTACCCTTAGAACCTGTAACTTTTTCTACTATTCTTATTAGTGATTTCAGAGTTTAATTTTCTCTGCTCATAGTCCCTCTGTAACTGACAACAAACTACAATTTTGTGCTGACCAATCTCTCTGGTAACTACTGGCTTTCAAAACATAATGTAGAAAGTTTTGGAGTTTATTGGGAAAGATATTTTCACGGATTTTTTAAATAACCTAAATAAGCATGTAATACTGTGAACTGCAAGAGAAGCCATGCAATTTTGAAATTCAAGCCTTCCGTTTCTGATTATTCAGCCTCTATTATGAAATCTATACTATATTTTGACAGAGAGAAAAATCACAGTTTACGGGAAATTATTTTTAATACAAACAAAACACAGAATATTCAAGACACAGACTATTCTGGTTACAACCCGAGCCTCCTCAGATGTTCACTGTCTTTACTGCTAATGCTCTTTTAATTTAAATATATTCCTGGTTCGTATGCAGGAATTATTCTGAGCATTGAAAGCTGCTACAGTTTGATGATGACAGAGAGGAGTGTCTTTCTTCAAAGAAGGAAAAGAACAAACATCTACAGTAACTGTTTTGCTTCAGATGGTAAAATTAGATCTAAGGACAAGGCAACAGAAGTGCATGCTGTGTCTGCTGCTGCTGGGACAAGGGCAGCTGTGATTGGGGGAGCTCTCTGTCACTCTGATCTTCCCTCCCTCTTCCCCAGGTAATATCATCAAGGGTGGGGCCCTTTTGAGGAGTGCATACTGTGCCTGCTGTTACTGGAATCGGTAGGAGGTGGATTTACTTGCCCCCCTCAGTGGGACATTAGATCCCATACTTACCCTCTGACTGATTCAGAGAGAACTCATTCTTTGATGACCTCAAGGAAGGAACGCAGAAGGGGCATATCAGATGGTCAGGGGTGTCCCCAGGAGGCTTGTGAGCTCATCCTTTCAGAACAGCCGGGGGGTGGTCCCCCTCGACCATCTCAGGGGGATGACAGAATTTATTCCTGTCAATTGGCCCCGTCTGAGGGAATTTACCCTCTGATAGCCTTAAGAAAGGACCCTAGAAATCTTGTCCTAGGCAACCAGGGGTGTCCTCAGGTGGTCAATGAACTGACATCAGTAGAATCACTAGGCACGAGACAGGAGGTACATCATAATTTTCCCCCCATACAGATTTCATCTGCCAGACCACGGCCCGTCTCCCCGACAAGTATGCAAGTAAGATGCATGCAAAGACTAGAATCCTTATATGCACAGCTAGGGGAGTTAAAGTCTGACCTAATTAAGGGGGGAAATGGGGCTAGAGTCCCCCCTGACCCACAGGGACTAATAAAAAATCCCCCCTGGATGACTCCAATACATTCAAGGGCATGCACCCCGACTAAACCTTCTTCACAGCTTGAGCTAACTGGGGGATTCCCGGAGGAGGGACTCAGCCCCCAGGGGCTATCTATTATAGCGACCTCAATGGTCAACCCAAAGGAGGGAGGAGTAGGTAAGGGGAGGGCTCCATCTTGCCCCCCTGCTCTACGATTGTCAGACCGACTCTCCACATCACTTCCGGCAACATCTCACCCTGACTCAAGCTTTTTACTGGAGGCAGATCTGGCGTGTGCAGCCAGGGCTGATACAGATCACCAAATTATAGCAGGAGTATGGCCTTCAGCTTCCGGGGGAGTTGTAGGGGCCTTGGCTTGCCCATTGGCACCCCCAACTTCTCCTGTGGGCCGAGTATTAAGACAACGGTCCAGGCCACGCCCCCCCCCAATTAAAGCAATGACTGGTAGCAACCAGAGGCTTTTATCCCTGGCTACCTGGAATATTTTGGGATGGAGAAGCCATAAGTCAGATCCTGACTTTCTCCACTTCATGACTTCACTTGATATGGTGCTCATCCAAGAAACTTGGATGACGAATGCTCAACCCTGCATAGGTGGCAGGGCTTTGACACCTATTGGCTAGAAGCAATCCCCTCAGCAGGGCAGGGCCGCCCTAGTGGGGGTCTTGCCTTATTTATTTCCACCAAATTGGATGTTTGTGTTCAAAGGATTAATTTTATTAAAGCTTATTTTAGTCTATTATATTGTAAATTTCCCTCTGGTTTTGATATGTTAATAGGGATAGTTTATATCCCCCCTGAATGGTCGGTGTACTATCAACCGGGTATTTGGGAGGAGATTTCAACCCAAGTCCTTGAGGCCATCGAGAGGTTCCCAGATGCCACCCTTTGTCTTGGTGGTGACTTTAATACTCGTCTGGGGAATCCAAACATACTTCCAAAGGCCCCTGCTCTGGAGGATTCAGCAGATCCTCTGGTCCTCCAGCCTGATGGACAAATTGTTAACCAATTATTAACCAACCAATAAAACCCTGATGGACAAATTATTAACCAATCTGGACCTAATTATTATCAATGGATGTGTGGAAGGTGACCTGGATGGGAACTTTACATTCCACTCCCCCTTGGGATTCAGTGTCCTAGACCTTTTACTAGTACCTCCTATTTTTCTGCCCATGATCCATCATTTGACGGTGGTCTCATTGGGTGTGTCCCCTCACCTGCCACTGGCTTTGCTCTTTTCGGACCCTTTTGCTGAAGGAGAAGTGTCTACTTCCCCCACTTTTCAATCTGAGACTGGGGTAGCTCCAATGATAACAAGAGCAAAATGGTCTGATCATCTGGCAGAGGCGTTTATTGCCTCCCCTGTGGCTAGTAGGCTCAGTGAGTCGATGGCTGTCGGGGGAATGGGGACTGTGACTGTGTATGAGGAACTAATATCCATGATCCTCCCCATTATTACTAGGAGGAACACGGGCCCCATATGCATTGTGACTTCTCCCCATCCAATCCCTGCCTGGTTTGACTCAGATTGCCGTAGGGCAAGATTAGATCTCCGACGAATGGCCAAGAAACTTAGGGCCCACCCCAACCGTAGCAGAACAACGTAAAAGGTATCGAGCTATCAGAACTATCAAACAAAAGAGCTATGCCCAGACCCAATGGGATAAGCTATTTGCGGCTGCAAAAGCTAAAGACCCCCGGCACTTTTGGGCCCTGATTAGGACAACGCAGAGGAAAGATGGTTCTCCGTGGGGTGGTTGCGTACATCCAGCTTTGTGGCAGAGGTTCTATGGGGCCCTGTATGCTAGGTCCGAGGCCATTTGCTCTCCCCCTGATGACATTCCCCTAGAGAGATTCCCGCGGTGGCCTCCCATAAAACCAGAGGAGTTAGTTCCTCTTATTGATCAGCTAAAGGCAGGAAAAGCCCCGGGGCCTGACTTTGTCACCCTCGAAGTTTTGAAAAGAAATTCGGTCTGGTGGGCTAGGTGGCTGGCACCTCTTTTTACTTATCTCAACGATACTGGTGCCTTTCCAGCAGATTGGAAGACCAGTATTATTATTCCCATCTTTAAAAAAGGGAA
>QEPC01009013.1:369847-410675 GCA_003113815.1 Sphenodon punctatus | reverse complement strand
AGAGGGCATCTCGGAGCCACCCTGTCAATGGCTTCCTCCAACAAGCTCATCCACAGAGTGGCCATCCCAGTCCAAGGTTAACTCCCTCAGGACCTCTTGGAACTGCTGGGGTTCCATCAGCCTCCAAGGGTGGACCATCCTAACTGGTCCCTTCCCCTTCTGGAGGGGGTGCACTAGAAGACTGGCCTGAAGGAGATAATGGTCCATCCACGACAAGGACACTGCTGTAACCTCCCCCACAACCAGACCCCCCACGTGGGTCGGGCAGATCACCTCCTGGGGCAAGTCCATGGTTGCCATGGCGGCCATGAATTCTCGCTCCGCCCCAACAAGACTGGCATCGGCGTGGATATTGAAGTCCCCCAGAACCAAAGTCCTGGAGGAGCCCAACGCCACATCCGAGGCCAGCTCTGCTAGAGCAATAAGGGATGCCGCTGGGCAGGAAGGGGCCCAGTCCAGCAGCACCCCCAGCTTGCCCCCAGCCAAATCAAACACCATGTGAAGGAGCTCGATACCTATAATCTCCTGAACTGGATACCTCCTAACAGGGCACTCCTCTCTAGAAACCATAGCTACACCACCTCCCCGGCCGCCCGTGCGGCGCTGATGCTGCACGGCATACCTAGCCGGAACAAGATCTGCCAAAGTTGGACCAGCCAGATCGTCCAGCCAGGTCTCCGTGATACATGCGAGGTCCATGGCCCCATCCGAGATTAAATCCCAGATAATCGGGCCTTGTTCACCACGGACCTCGCATTCAGCAGCAGCAGCCCCCCACGTACGGACCTTGGACCCGGCTCCTCCCTTTCCCTCAGCAGGGGGATGGCAACATTCACCTCCCTTAGGCAGCTCGGTCCTCTCGGGGCACGTGCCATACAACCCCGTGGACCATACCGTCCCCGCCCCAATACAACTTCAATGACCATGCCCTCCCTTCCGTCCACCTGATCCTGGCCCCTCAAACCTGGATGCTTGCCCAGTAGCCCTACACCTCCCTCCCATCCTCCCCCAACCTCCTCCCCACCCCCCGGCCATCCTGCTGCCACCAGGGGCCGGTGGGGGCCATCCCCCCTAACACTCCTCAACTTCCCTCTCTCACCGGGAGTCGAGCCACCCCCACCCCCACTAAGCCTCCCAGTGCTCCCCCTGCTCCCACCAGGAGAAGTCACTGGAATACACACACACCCTTACCCACCCCACCTACACCCCCACCCCACCACCCTAGCCCTGAAAAGGTCAGAAATAAAAACAACTAAAACCCCGGCAGCCTGCGCCCATCACACACCAAGCCCAATGCCCGCAGGCTCAGACCTCCGGCGCCACCGTGAGTGGGACAGCTTTTAAAGTTCCCGCTGCAGGTCCCAGCTGATGCTGGAATGGCTGGCTGGATCTTATCTTAGGTCTATGCTGCAGGGTCTCAAGGGACTGGGGGAAGCTTACCCCAGCAGAACACAAGCCAGCAGGCAGCCCCTGGACCCGAAATGACAAACGAGCCCCCAGCCCTGGGGCTCTCAAGGGCACGTGCCACCGGCACTGCTACAAGGAGCGCTTCTGCTCTCAATACCCCCCAGGTCCACTGATGGACGTGTCAGGTTCTGCTGCTTCACAGGTGAATAGAACAACACTTCCAATCCCGCTGCATGCTCCCACGCTATTTTGCCACGTAGTCGGCTTGGGTCTCACAGGCTCTCAAGGGCTGCACAAGGGCAGCACCCTTAGTTGTCACCCTTCGGAAGGCACCCAAGGGTTGGTCCCCAAAGGGTCCTGCCCTAGCAATTATACGTGCAGCAGGGGGGGGGAGGGGAAGCAATCAGGATGAGTAGCAGCAAACCCCCTCCAATCCAGGCCTCTGGAGGGAACCCTCAGGCAAGTGAAACACCGCTAAACATTAGGAAGAACTTTCTAATGGTAGGAGCTGTTCGACAGTGGAACAGACACGGCCTAGGGCAGGGATGGGCTCTCCTTCGCCAGAGGTTTTCAAACAGAGGATGGATGCCCATCTGTCAGGGATGCTGTATCTGTGGATTCCCTGCACTGAGCAGGGGGATGGACTAGATGACCTCTGAGATTCCCTTCCAACTCTAAAGATTCTATGATTCTAAGATCCTTCTGAGTGGTTCCATCCAGATCAGAACCTAGTCTTGTGTATGTAAACTGAGGATTATTTTCCCCCTATGTGCATCACCTTGCACTTATCAACATTGAATTTCATTTGCCATTTTATTGCTCATTCACCTAGTTGTGCAAGATCCCTATGTAGTTCCTCAAAGTCTGCCTGGGTCTTAACTGTCTTGAATAATTTGGTGTCATCAGCAAATTTAGCCACCTCACTCTTTACCCCTTTTCCCAGATCATTAATAAATATGTTGAACACTACTGGTCCCCAGTACTGACCCCCCGAGGCACCCTGCTGTTTACCTCTCTCCAACTTGAAAAATGACCATTTATTCCTACCCTTTGTTTCTTGTCTTTTAAGCAGCTACCAATCCATGACAGGACTCTTCCTCTTATCCCATGGCTGCATAGTTTGCTCAGGGGCCTGGTGAGGGACTTTGGGTGAAAACAGACATGCACGTAACTATGTTTTATAAGAAATGTTAAAGTGGTGTTAAAGTGGAGTTAAAGTGCATGTCTGCTTTCAACCTTTGTCAAAAGCTTTTTGAAAATCCAAATATAATATATCAACTGGATCCCCCCTATCCATGTGCTTGTTAACAATCTCATAAAACTCTAATTGGTTAGTGAGGCATGTCTTCCCTTTGNACGGACCAAATTCTAAAGCACGGGGAATGGGTGAACATAAGACCTAAACACCCCAGACCGCCATCTACCTACCCTCTGAATCTCGGGGGGGGGGGAGACCCAGCCACAGCTGCCACTGACACCACCCCAATCCTAAATGAATGTTATCTAAACACCACCCCAGACAATCCAAGTAAAATCAAACAGCATTTTAATATTACCAAAAATTGGTAACAAGTCAAAGACAGACCAGACTGATGCACAATAAATTATCCCAGCAAAATGGGTCTAACTTTTAAATAACTTTCCATACATACCATTGGGCAGATAAGTGGCTCAATAGATCTGGCAAGCACCGCCTTCGAGCCTTTCCCCAACTTATCAGTTTTTGAAAAACTAATATGAACCTCGATACTCACCCCAGTCATTGTTACATCGCCAACTTGCAACTCTCTTCCTGTCCTATTGATCCTAGAACTCACAACCAATTCACTAATTCTCATGGCCCCGAACAAAGCCACCACAAATACAGCCTTAAACAAACAGATCTCCCCAGGATCATGACACACCTCCCCCAGCTTGCCTAAAATGTCAGCCAAAATCTTGGGGGACAATGGGACCCTTTTATCAACCCAAACATGGCCCCACTTCCTCCATGAGACAGTCATTGCCCTAAGTACTGAGGCCACATCGCAATTCTGCACCCCTGCCATCTTAGACATGAAAGCCAAAGTCGACCATTTGGTAGCTATAGTACCTGACGCTAACCCCTTCCTGTGCAATTCAAGCCCAAACTGCACCCTCTGATCCAAAGGCACCAGGATTAAAAATGCCCAACCTCTGACCTGGGCAAAACCTAAACATTCCTTGATCGCCCTCTCGTATGCAAGCCAAGTCACAGAGGACACAGAACCCTTCACCGTGTCCATCAGTTCTAGCCTCCAAGGCTCCAAAGCTGTCTGGGGACAAAGTCCTGATCCTTCCTCATGAAGGGAGAAAGCTCCCCAAAACACCGCATCTGCAAATGAGAGAGGGCATCAGCTATTTCATTCTTAACCCCCGGGACATGTCTTGCACAAAACACTATATTATGCCGCAAACACCACAAAAAAAAAACCCTAACCAGGCGCATAACCCTCTCTGACTTGGAAGAAAGCGAATTAACCATATGTACTACCACTAAATTATCACACCAGAATATGACCCTCTTATCCTGAAAGCTGTCCACCCACAGGTGGACCGCAACCACAATAGGAAATAGCTCCAAGAAGGTCAAATCCCTCAAAATACCTGAATGCTCCCACTGCACGGGCCATCTCTCCAAACACCAGCAACTTTGAAAATAGATTCCCAGCCCAGCTGCACCAGTTGCATCAGAGTGAACCTGTAATTCAGCCTCAAGTAAGTACAACTCACGCCACAGGCTAACCCCGTTATGCATCCTCAAAAACTCTAACCAAACATCCATATCCTCCCACATTTGCCTTGTCACCTGGATGCGGTGGTGCGGCAATGATACCGTAGTACTCCTAGCATATAAACGTGATAAAAAGGCCCAACCCGGTGCAACCACACAGCAAGCGAAGTTTAACTTACCGAGTAATGACTGCAGTGCTCTTAAAGTCACTTTACTAGCCACTATACATGACTTTAACTCAATTTGCAACTCCATAAGCTTCGCCTCAGGTAGCTGAGACAATTCCCTGACCAAGTCCAATTCTATGCCCAGATATGTCATCACTGATGCAGGTCCCTCGGTCTTTTCTTCAGCTAAAGGCACCCCCACCAAATCTGCAACTTCCCTAAACAACCCCAACAAGTCGCTACACTCTGGAGACCCCACTTTCCCAATAAACAAATAATCGTCCAAGTAATGGGTCACATGGCTATGCTTCACAATCCACTCCAGTGCGGTGCTAAATTTCTCAAAGGCCGCACATGAGATGGAACAATCCATGGGCATGGCCTTGTCATAATACAACTGCCTTTAAAATGAAAACCCCAGCAGGTCAAAAGCCTCATCATACCGTAGCCAACCAAACCCTTCCTTAGTCAAGTAGGTGAGCCTCACAATATCGAAATATTTCCAGAGGGCCACTACCCTCTCTGGAAAGGCCTGCATGACTACCCCGGAATAAATTATAAACACAGACTCCCAGTTAGCCCAGTTCAGATCTATCTTGCTGCCCTTTGCTCTTTCGTATTCCCTGGGCTCGGGCTTCACATTAGGGTCTGGCACAGGGTCGCAAAATAAAATAGCCAATAAATCAATATACTCCCTTTCCATATTTTTTCTCACATAGACTGAGTTAAGTGCACACCAATGGGAACAGAAAGCCTCGTGTACCTGCCCCACAATGGGGGGATCTTACCTGCTGGTGCTACCGGTGCCGCTGACACCCCTACCATACCTACAACCACTTACTGAGTTTCCGCTTGGGGGGCTTGACCTAGCCCGACCTGACCCTGGCTTCCTCCCGCCCATTCGGTGTGGCTGGAAGGACCCACGTCGGATTTCAGGCGCCATACATTATCCACCCACAACAATCTGCTTGGGTCCTGCTGCACCCGCAGTTGGCCGAAACTACTCTGCCCAACAATTGGAACCCCTAGTGCCTGCTGCTGCAACCATGCTCCCGTTACCTGACCCACGGTCCCCTCTGCTTGTGAGGGTGAGACCTGACTGGCAACGGGAGGTAACGAGGCCTCACTGCTAACTCCCTGTGATTGGGAGCCCCCAACATCTACACAGACACCAACAACCAACCTGCTCTGCCTAACATACTCACCATCCCCCAGGCTCGTAGCTACCTGTGCGGGCAACATGGCTTGGGCCGGTGCGACAGGAGTCACACTCGCTGTCACCCCCCAGCCCCCTGCCTCCAGTAATGTTGCAATCCAGAATATCTGCTGCTCCATGTGGTCAACCTTTCTCATGAGTTCCTCAACCGCCTGGCTGCTCACCTCAGCGGCCACACTATCCACCACTGGCACGCGTGTGCCTTCTCTTGTGCTGGGCTGGGACAAAACAGAGCCAGAATTCCTGACAACCCCAGCTGCCGCCATGCTCCAATCATGCCCAGGGGCAGAACCCAACATGACAGCTTCTGCCAACCTCCCTATAACTCCGTCCCATGCATTCATTCTGGCCTCAAGGGCCTGAAACACTGCCTGTCCCTGACCATCCTGGCACCCCTCCCCTGATGCAGCATGCACTGGTGACTGAACTGCACTGCTGCTAAATACCCACCAGGGGTTGCAGGACCCCTTTTGTATGGCAGCCCCAGCCTGCCTCAGCAAATCCCACAGGGCAGATGGCCCTGTCAAATCCCTCGTCCCCCCTCCTTCCACAGAGGGGGAGACTCTGATCCCTGCCATCATCAGGCCCTGGCCAGGGTCTAAACAGCCTAACTGTCAAGGTGGTGATGGGCCCGACGTAATCTTGTGCCTCTCCCCCTCCCCCCGCTTACAGTCCCTACTTTACCCATTGAGGGGGCACTGGTCCCCTTTGTCCCCTTTTTCCTGCCCATGTGGCGCAGTACTGGCCACCAAGCTCAGAGCCACACCCCCACTCTACATGATCGAAGGGGAGCTCTCCCTCCTCTTCTCCCAACACCACCAAATGCCTCTTAAACTGCTTGGGGACAGGGTTGGGGGCGATCTCTCCCAGCTATCCAAACACCCCTGGCTCCCAGATGCACAAAGAGAACCCCCCTTTTGCCACCGCTCCTGCTGCACAATAACCAACTCCAAGCACACACCAACCAAAGACAAGGGGGGGCAGACCCTCCCTCTGATCAAAAGACCCCCAGACAGAAACCCAAAGGGGGGGGGTACTCCCCTACAGTCGTGCCTCTCTGGCACCACACTAACTCCCAGCACAAGGAGGAGGGGGGGAACACAATCCTCTTCCGCGGCCCAGGAGAGCTGCAAGTCCACATCCTCTTCGATAGCGTGCCGCCAACTGAATGAAGGACTGCGCGGCGCGCTACACCACATGACCAAAACCGGCCAATCAGAAAGGTGCCTTTTTGTGCCTCCGTCTCTGCTTTGCAAGCTGCAATTCCAAGCGGATTGAAACTTGCAACGCTGCAGCCAGCTCAACCCTGCTCTCTGAACTGGCGGGAAAGATCTGCCTCCCCCCAACCCAGTGCCACATTCCTCCAAGAGGCGAGCACAAAGTCCCCTGCAGCGCACAGGACACTTAGCGGGGGGATTATGATCAGATAAGACTACTGGTATAATAAGGCATTTTTGACATCTATAAACTTCAGTCTTGTCTGTTAACACATAGTCTATACGTGTGTAACTGTTGTGTTTTGCCGAATAGAAGGTGTAATCCCTCTCTATACCGTTCATTTGTCTCCATAAGTCAGTCCACCCATATGATTCTACTAGTTTTGCTATTTTTTTCTGTTCTCCTCTGGGTTCTCCTTGCCTTGAATAGTCAAGCTGCGTCCGGGTGACATTAAAGTCACCCTGAATGATTACCCAGCCTTTTGCATTTTCTGCCACCTTCTTGAGATATGTTTCAAAGTATGTAAGCCCTCCTTCGTTGGGGGCATATAAGTTAACTAGTGTCACCAATTTATCCACCAGACTCCCTATAACACAAAGAAACCTGCCCTCTTTATCCTTAAAGATTTTTTCTGCCTTGAAGCATTTTTTCCTACTGAACCCAATTATAACTCCTGCTTTCTTTCTTTTTTGTACAGGAGGAGTATAACTCTCCCATTTTGGCGCTGGCAAATCTATTCACATCTTTTTCCAACAGATGCGTCTCCTGAAGGAAAAAAGTTCCTGCCCCCTGCTCCTCTATTAGGTTCCTGACTCTCCTTTTTTGCGGGGAGTTCAGCCCTCTTACATTTATTGTTATAGTCTTAACCGCTTCCATCTGTGGTCTTAAATTTGCTTGTTCCATTGTATTTGGCACCGCCATCTTCCTCCCTCTTATGTAGATGATTTCCTCCCAAGAATTTACTTGAACAGATCATAAGCTCCTGACTTGCTAGTGTACTCTTGATGTAGTTATGCTGTACCACTGAAGATATTTTCCTCCCTTGCTTCTTCTTCCACTATTCATGACAACACTTAAACCAACAGTTTCCCAACTTGAATCCCTCCTCCTCCCCCCTGTAACCCTCCTCCCTCCTTCCAGCCTTAGCTAGTCACCTTACTGTTTGCCCAGATTCCCCTCCTCTACCCATCCTCAGAAGATCTACTGGGACTCCCCTACGCCTGATTGTAGGGCACCCCCTTGTACCCCCCAATGCCCCCCGCTCCATTTCATATCATTTTACATTCCCTCCTTACCTATGTAAGGACTTTCAAGCCAGCTGCTAACATCATTTCATTACTAACCCTCCATATAAACAAAAAATGAGAACTATCCAAAATTAAACACAGTCTTATGCCCCCTCTTATACATCAGCGTGCTCCTCTTCACCTTCTACCACCACTCAGACTTGCAGAGGGGTCTTGCCCAGCCAGTCACACTGCTCAGAGTACCTCTGTCTGCTCCCTTGGTACAGCAGGGAGAGATATCAAAAATGCTTTCAGGCCTTCTGTACTATCAAATATCTTCCTGCTCCCTCTGAATGTAATCATCATTCTTGCAGGGAAAATTAGCTGTGGCTTCAATTTTTTTTCAATTAAGGTCCCAAAGTATTTATTCTATTTCATTCTTCTCTTGATGGCTTCTGCTGCGTAGTCTGGAAAGATCTTCACAGCCTGCTGTTGGTATGTTAGTTTTCTTTTAAGTCTAGCCATTTTTAAAATTTCTTTTTCATTTGATATCTTGCCAATTTAACTATAATGGTGCGTGGGAGGTCACTTTCTTTCTCTCTTGGACGGCCAGTTATATGAGCCTTGTCAATTTCAGCATTGTGAAAGCTTATCTCTTCTGGGAAGTTTTCTTTTAACATTCCCCAGATCAATTCATTAATCACCTCTGCCCCAGCTGACTCCTTAATCCCATTAATGCGGAGGTTACCTCTGCGGGATCAATTCTCCAGGTCCTCGCATTTACTTTGAAGGTAGTCTGTCTCCCTTTTCAGCTTGTCAAGCTTGTCAAGCTGTTCAGTTGCTGTGCTAGACTGATCTTCCAGGGAGGATATTCTACTTTCTGCCACCTCAGTCCTCCTTGCCACCTGCTTCAGCTTTTTATTCCCCTCATCAATTGAGATCTTGATTTTCTTCATCTCTGTCTTTAGCTCTTTTTTCATTTCTAGCCACAGCTTTTGCAGGGATCTCTGTTCTTCTTCCTCCCCATCTGATTCAGAAGAGGACTGCTCCCCCTCCATTTCGCACCCTGCCACCACCATTTTCCTTACGCTTCCCTCGCTCTCCATGTCTCTGGGCCCCGTGATATATTTTTTATTTTACAGAAGCGCTCTAGCGCATTGGTTTGAGAAATCCTCTGCTTGGGTTTGTTTCTGCCCGTCATTACAGTGTAGTCTCGGTTTTTTTTTTCTTACTTTGAACTGGTCTGCCGGCTTGAATTCAGAGCTGGGGGTGCGGAGCTCAGACGGGACACAGCTACTCACACTGACTCATGCCCAGATCTCATCGGAGTAAACTAATTTCAATGGAAGTTCTTGCATTCAAAATTAAAATACTGTGTGGCCTTACCCAGCATTTTGTTTTGCAGCTGGTAGATGCCAGCAATTTCTTCTACACATACATTATTTGTTAAGCATATCCAAGAATAAAATAAAGAATACTAAACCCATGGGAACCTAAAAAGCAGTAAAATAGGACACATATATGTGAACTTTCCAGAAGTGTAACTATTTACTATGAGAAATCTGTGAAGAGAGGCAACAATTTGAGCTTTCTCAGATAAAGAAATGCAATAAAGGGTATTTTTAGATGTGATGGTTTAGAAGCCATCACGCCCTGGGGTGAGACCCCTCACCCCAGTAGGGGTGAGACCCCTCACCCCAGTAGGGGTTTGTCCGACTGCCCAAATGTTCCAGCGGCCAGGGCTGGGGAGGGGGTGGGGAGAGGGCAGGGGACATGCAGATGTGGGTCCACATGGTCCCGCCCTCAGTGGTCCTGACAGGTGGGTGTGGCTGTCTATGAGACTGCTGCACCTTCCCGGAACTGCTCTGGCCACAGACATAACTTCTGCTCCCGCCCATGTTGAACATCTGGTGGGGTGGGAGCAGACGTGACACACACACACACACACCCCCCCCTGCTCATGACCACGCTGGGGTAAACATAGCCATGGGAGGGGGTGTCACATCTAAAAATACCCATAGAGATGTTTTGCTGATGAATAAATCAAGTTAAATTGCTCACAGAAGGAAACCCAGTTACCCAAAGCATCTTGCAGTAAATCTTGAAAACTAAATATCGGTCGCTTGGGTGCTCTGCCACCATTTGTTTTCATTTCTTTGACTTCTCTTCATTTATGGTGCAAAACAATAATGAAATTCCTTCCCAAAGGAAAGAAGGTGAAAAAATGCTCACAAAAGTAAATCCTACTGAAGAAACCAAAATGGAGTTCAGTATAATAAAAAATGGAGAGCAGTATAATCAAAATGGAAAAAACAAAACAAAAACCAACTAGCTGGATGGTAACTCTTTCTTGAAGCATGAAACTTCCATGATTGGATTTTGGTTTGAAAAGCAAACAGAAGAAATAAAATAGTTAACCAACAGTTATTCTAACTTTTAAATTTCTCACTCTGATCACATTTAATGGGTTCTGTTAACGACATCTTTTTTCTTGTGTTGCTGTCAGTAGTGCTGATACTGGAAGGTAGCTAGCATAAACTTCAGCTTTGGTTCTGAATTTGAATATTTTGGGAGGTCCTTTTCAAATATTTATCAAATAGATTTTTGTTAGAATTACAGAGACTAGAAAACTTACTTACCTTGGAAGAATCTTCCAGACACAAACAAAATATCCAGATTCAATTAAATCTAATTAAAATGCAATATTCAGTACAAATCCACTCAGAATGAAACTGTGCTTTTTGTGGAAAGATCAGTCCAAAACCCATATCCTTTGATGGCATAACATAGTTTAGATTTCTTTGACTGTCAGTGAAGATGTGCTGATTCACAAAGGTTGAGTTATATAATTGCTAAGGCCTTCTTGTGTTCATATTATCCATTGTGGAAATTATTATTCAGATGAAGACCAGAAGCAGCTCATATTTGTTATATGTATAGAAGCTTTGAAGTAAATATTGCTAGACCTGTGGCATTTGGTTCAATGGTTCCAAAGGTTAGAGATTAAAGAATGGAAATCATTTGGCTTAAAATATTTATTAATTAAAAAAAGTTAAAATATTTGTTTATACAAAGTGATGAGAAAAACCTCATGCAAGTTCTTCGCATACAATAAAAATAACTCAAATGTTAGTATGATGATTTTACAAAATAACGGCTTTATAACAGCTTTTTAGAAAGAAGTGGTTATCCATGTGCTTAACAGCACCATTCATAGTAATTACAAAGCCATTTCTGAAATATATATATATATATATATATATATATATATATATATATATTCCTATGGAATATGTGTCAAGATTTTCACACTCTTCACTATGATCAACAATTAATACCCTATTATTACTACTCAGAAAACTAGACGTAGACATATGAACATTGAGTAATGAATTCCTCAATACCACTGTACTTCTGAACAATTTATGTTAATGCTAAAGTTGCCAAAAATAGCTTTAGATAATTCCCTTAAATGATGAAAATATCTTGAGTTTTTTTATGGATGGCATCTGTTTCTGTTTAATTACAAATCTGCATTGGATTTATAATTTGTGTATATTACAAGTAGTTTGCATAATTAAAACAATAAGGGATTGACATACCATGGCAATTAGAAATGCATCAAACTCTGAACGTTGTACAAAAAAGAGCTTCAATATGAAACATTAAGTCTCTGAGAATGAAGTGTTCCTGCAGAGCAGCCTCATCAAATTTAACATTATGCTCACTGAACCTCAGTGTAGAAAGGCTCCTCATAGGACTACCCAGTTTGTCTTTAAGTTGTTGGCATTTGAACCAAAAGAAAGTCACAAGATGCTTTGTCTTCATTTTGTTTGCTATGGCAGCCACAGGATTGACTTTGTATTTTATTGCAAGCATTTTTATCTCATTTTCCGTAACCTTATTCTGTTTTCTTTGTCCCTCTTTTTCAGGATAAGTATGAATTGGTTGAAAAAATGCTCTTGGTCTTTCTTCTTCTGAACAAGCCTAAAACGCTGATCTCTGCCATATTTCTCAGCAAACTCTTTAAAAGTCGTTCTGTAGGGGAAAAGATTACTCAAATATTAGCTAGTCATGGCATAAAGACCTGAACTTTTCAATATATTTTCAGAATTTTTGCCTCTTGGTTTTACACCTGACCTTTCATATGGTTCTTAAAATTACTGACTTTGTTCTCCCTAAAACGATTTGCCAAAAAGGTTGCTGTAACCATCTGTGATAGAAGAGGTAACAAAAGCCTCCTTGTACAATGATCTGCTTGACATGCTGATATTAATCATTCCTGCTTGCTTTATATAATGTGTATTTATTGATTTTGAGAAGCTTACCTAATAATTAGTTTTCATTCAATGATTTAGACTAATTACGCAGACTTTTTTGAACAGAGATTTTACTTTCTGCTCTAGCTGGATACTAGTACTTGTTGTTCAAATCTATCTTTGTCAAAGAGAGTTTGGCTGTTAACTGATGTGAAGAGTCATCAGTTTACCCTACCTGAGGAGAGGACTTCCCCCCAGCCAGGTGTGTTTCGGCCGTGGGAACACACATCCCTGTGGCCTGCCTGGCAGGGTAAGGGTGCAGGGGCATTGGGGCAATGTGCTGCCCCCCGGCCACCACTCTCCCCATGCTCTGCCATTGCCATGATGGACAGCCATGGCTGACTATTACAGGCAGCCATGGCTGGGTGCCATGGCAACCCCTTAAGCCTGGAGGATCTGGGACCTTCCCACCCTGTTCACCCGCTAGGAGGCAGCTGGGCGCAGACTGTGGGCCCACTTTGTTCTGGGACTACATTTCGAGCCACATTTCCACGTTTCTAAACCTACACAAGGTTTGTATAAGGTCCATATCTGGCAGGCCCAGAACAAAGATACCGCCATGACTCTGGCCCAGCCGGACTAAAAAAGGCCCTATAGGGCCAGCATCATGTTTGTGAACACCCATTATGGTTGCTGTGTTGGTCTTAAGTATAAGGTAAGGAGAGAAAGGATGTTTTTACACGGCACTGCCAGGTGGGGGGATCCATGGGTGCACCAGTGCATGTGGTGGGTGGATGGGGCACGCATATGGCCACATATGTATCCCCACTCACCCCCCACTCATGGAGCAACTTCCATTTTCCCCGGTTGCTCCATGCGTGGGGATGAGTGGGGATGTGTGTTGGGCGGGGGCACACATGCAGCCCCACTCACTGTGCACACCCATGCCATGTCCTTCACACGGATCGCACCCACTCATGAACACGCAGATTTCTGCATTTTCATGAGTGGGAGAGACCCATGTTAAAAGGGCCAAAGTAGTTCAGATCAGACCAAGTTCTGCTGGTGAGAGAATGCAAGCTTTCAGGCCACACAAAGCTTTTCTTCTGGCATTTAAAAAGTTAGAACTACAAACTGAGTAAATGCAGGACACGTATTTAGATGATAGTAATCACGTGGGAGGGAACTGTTCGGAAAAAAGACATTAACATTTAGAACATTTAAATACAATTATTTTATTTACCAGAAAGTGGGTAAGTTTTCCATGTCACATGAATCTTAGTGAATACCCTGCTTCAGATGGAAATAGCAATTGCTGAGATTTGTATTTTCAGGTCTAACTAGTAGTACTTTCTAAGGGACTAAACATCTACCCAGCACTGAAACCTGATAACACATTGATATATGGGGAAATAGGAGGATTTGTTACCCTTCAACTCCTTGTCAAGGTATTTTGCTTCAGTGAGGAAAAAGCCCACCATAAAAATATTTTCCACAATATTTTGCCCACAGACATCAGCAAAAAGAAAAAAAGACACTCCACCATTATTAACTACCTAAACCCCAGAGTCAGCATAAAGAATGGAATCCTGCAGGCGGCAAAATAAGGAACCATCATACCTACCTCCACAGATTCAGCAACCACCTAGACACACTAAAAATCTATCATTTATAGCCAAGTACTCAGAAACCATAGAATCTGTTTTGAAGAGGGGATCCATGTTGCACATCTCATCATACTAAAAACTGCCTTTACTAAGCAAGGGCATTCCATCCGAGGGCTATCCAAATACATTGAGAAAGCCTGTTGCAATACAGAAAGAGGAGTTTGAAGTCAGAATTGGAGGTTCAGGAAATATTTCTTTCCAAGTCTGGTCCCAGTTTAGTACAACGTGTAGTTGTTTGGTGATGTCTCATACAGGTTTCATATGGAGTGGTAGCTGACAACCTGAATCTTCTTTCTGTATTACAGCAGGTCCTCTTGAAGTATTTGGACAGCCTTCTGATGGAGTGTCAACTGTTTGTCTTCTACCACCTCATATGGGAACCTATGCAAGCCATCCTCAAACAACTACAAGTCAGACTCAATGGGGGCCATATCTGGAGAGAAATATTCCCTGGATCATTTGACCTCCAAACACCCTCTCTCCAACTTCCCATAAATGATCATCAGGAGCAAACTCCTCAGTGCTGATAAACATTTGAAAGTCTTGCAAAGCTATCCAGTACCTACCTAACTCATCCAATATAGAGTGTGTTCACCTTGTGTTGAAGATTAAGGATAGATTGGGGATCTAGCTGTTGTATCAACCACCCCGCTGCACAGCAGACTCCCTGACCAAGTTGGCTGGATTTGTCTCAGAGGTGGTCTTATAGTCTTGGGTAGGGTTGAACTGAGTAGTAGAAAAAGTACTTGTGAGCATTTATGAGTTTCTGAGGATCAGGCCCAAGGTTTCAGTCACTTCTCGGAAACTCAGTGAATACTCAGACTTGCCCTGAGCCTTTGGGGAAGGGTGGGATATAAATGAGAATAAATAAAATAAATAAATAAATACTGGCAAGGGTGGCACAAGGGGGTTCAGAGAGAATGCTGTAAGGACTGGAATTAACCGTCACAGATTAACCGTTGACATTTAGTAGCGTGGCCAGCACTTGTAAATTTCAAAGGCTGACTTCCCTCCTTCCTAACCTACCAACTGATAGGCAAAAGCCCCTGGGACCCCTTGCCATATCCAGCCTATCAGATAATAGGCAGGGAGGGGGAATTCCCAGGGGCTCTTGCCCCAGCGTGGGATCATTACTCTGCACCGTCTTTCTGCAGCCTCATTCCTGGATCGAAGAGTTGCCAAGTACCAAGCAGCAGGCCAATTCCTCAGCAAAACCAAGTTAAGGGCTGGGATATTAAGTAAAAAAATGAGTGATCCCCAGTGCTGAGTTTTAGCTTAAGTCTTGGGTGACTTCAGTGTATCTGAGACTAAGCTTTTGGAGACAGAGTGGGACTTCATGGCCTCCATAACAACCTCTGGGACTGTCCCAATTAATATATGGCCTGACACATGAGATGGGACACACATTAGATTTGATGTTTTGCACTGGCCTGGAAACAGGGATTCCAATTACTGGGGTATTGTTACAACACTATCGTCATGAAAGGACCATTACCTTCTGAAGGTACAGATCTCTACCTTCCTATGCCTCATTAGGGTGATTGACTAGTTAGATTGATCCACCCCCCAGAGACTAATGGATCCAATTAGTTTCCAGAAGTCTCATGGGGGGGATTTACCCGCTTACCTTGATGGCTACTCTGTTCAAGACATGGTTGCCTTGTGGAATGACATCTTGACCATGGCCATTGACACAGATACACCCAGGTATCTGCTCCCAACATTGTGACAGCATAGGTGCCTCTGGTACGTAGGGTACCTGAGGCAGTTGAAGCAGGGGAGTAGGTGGTTAGAGTACAGTGGCAGTCAACTCGTGCTGAAGCCTACAGATTGCAGGATAGATCATTTTTTAAGAACTATGCTGTGGCTGTGATGGTGATGAAGAAAGCTTTTTTGTCCACTATCATAGCATCTGCAAAGTCTCATCATGCAGAGATTTTCTGGATGCTGAATGACCTGCTTAATTTGGTCTGTGTCTGCCATGAACTAGAGTAATCTATTGCCCACTGACATTTTTATTAATTAGTTTGCAGACAAAAGCACTGGTATTTCAGCTGAGGTGATGGGAACACATAGCCCCGTGGCCTGATGCAGCCAGGAAGGGGAAGCAGAAAATGATGGGTGGCTGGCTGGCTCTCGCACTGAGACTGGCACCCCTCCCAACCACAATGATGGGCATCCATGGCTGCCAATAACAGACAGTCATAGTGACCTCCGATGCTGCACCAGGTGGGTGCAAAATGAGACATGCCCACTCAGTTTGCCCAGCTGTGGCCAGGAATTCTACCTGCAGGCCGTGAGCCCGGTTCATTCTGGGTCCACATTTTTGGCCCAGTCACCAACCCCACCAGGATTTGAACTGGGCCCACATCTGGTGGGCCCGAACAGATTAACATGGCTTGGCGCTGGCACAGGTGCACAACAGGGGGCCAGCATAACACCCATTATTACTCCAATTGGAAGATATAATGGAGCAGGGCAAACTTAAATTGTGAAATTTTGCTTTTTCCCACTGGCCATAAATATTGTAGCACTTCTCAGAGTAATTTTGTTCTTCTAGAATGAAAACAAATCAGTTTGAGTTCATCTTTTGCTATCACTTTAGCTTTGAAAATTATCTGTTCAATTGCCAAAGAACTATTTGTAATTATTTCTTCAGAATAAAGTGATAAAGTGTTGATATTTATTATAAATGTATTTATTTTATTTATTTTTATTTATTATAAAATGTGTATGCTGCCCCCTCCTGCTAAAAGCATCTCGGGGCGGCTGACAACATATTAAAACAAATTTAAAAAAAACAATAATACAATTAAAAACCCAACAATAAAACAAATTAACCCCTACCCCACCCAACCCAACCCACCCAGCCCATCCCCCTTGGGAAAGGCACAGCAGAACAGTCAGGTCTTACATTGTCTACAGAAAGAGGGGAGGTCAGTGGTCAGGTGGACCTCCAATGGGAGGGAGTTCCACAGTCGTGGCACGGCCACAGAGAATGCCCTCTCAAGGTCGACACCTGAGAAATCCGGCGGGTCTCGAGGAGGGCACCCCCGGTCGACCACAGGGGCCGATCCAGGATATGGAGGATGAGGCGGTCCTGAAGATAGGCTGGGCCCAGTCCAGCCTTAGGACTTTAAAGGTCCAACACCAACACCTTGAATTGGGCCTGGAAGACTATTGGCAGCTAGCACAGAGAGTGAAGCACTGGTGTAATGTGCTCGCATTGGCCCGTCCCCGTTAGGAGATGAGCCACCATGTTCTGCACCAGCTGCAGTCTCTGAACCAGCACCAAGGGTAGCTCCACGTAGAGTGCATTACAGTAGTCCAGTCT
The DNA here is from genome assembly GCA_003113815.1 of Sphenodon punctatus. Taxonomy (NCBI): domain Eukaryota; kingdom Metazoa; phylum Chordata; class Lepidosauria; order Sphenodontia; family Sphenodontidae; genus Sphenodon; species Sphenodon punctatus. The sequence continues at coordinate 393,429 of QEPC01009013.1, read as the reverse complement.
CGAGGTAATAAAAGCATGAACGATTGTGGCCAGATCCGAGTCCAAGACATAGCCAATGCACCAGATGTAATTGGCAAAATGCCCCCTTCGCCACAGCCACCATCTGAACATCCAGGCAGAGCTGCGGGTTCAGGAGTACCTCAAAACTCCAAACCTGAGATACCAGGGGAGGACAGACCACATCAATGATGGGAGCCACAACACCCCGGACTTTCCCACAACCATCACCTCTGTCTTGTCAGGATTTAACCTCAGGCAGCTTGCCCTCATCCAATCCCCCACAGCTGTCAAACATCGGGTAAGCACTGAGACTGCTGGGCCTGAGTCAGATGAAAAAGAGAGATATAGCTGTGTGGCGTCAGCATATTGATGACACCGTACGCCAAACTCCCTAACAACCTCCCCCAAAGGCTGCATATACACATTGAACAAGAGAGGGGACAGAATAGAACCCTGCGGCACTCCACATATGACGCCCCGGGGAGAAGATGAAAAATCACCAAGGACCACATGTTGGGTTCTTCCAGTCAGGAAAGAGTGGATCCATTCAAGAACGGTCCTGCTAATCCCTGCCCAGTCCTGCAGCCAAGTCACCAACAACTCATGATCAATGGTATCAAATGCAGCCAAGAGATCTAACAGGATCAACATGGTCGAACGACTCCGGTCCAACTCACAGGAGAGGTCATCGACCAAGGCCACAAGTGCAGTCTCCATGCCATATCTCGGATGAAAGCCAGACTGTGAGGAAGTGAGAAAATTAATCTGGTACAGATGCTTCTGCAGCTGCCGGGCCACCACCCATTCAATAACCTTCCCTAAAAAGGGAAGGTTAGAGACTGGCCGATAGTTGGCCAGGACGGCAACGTCCAATGATGACTTCTTGAGCAGGAGCCACACCACATCCTCCTTGAGATATTCTGGCACCCTGCCCTCCCCAAGGGAGGTGTTGACTATCCCCGTCAGCATTGGCCCTAATGTCTCGCGGCTGGCCTTGACTAACCAGGATGGGCATGGATCTAGTTCACAATAAGTAGGTCAAACAGTCCCAAGAGCATCCCCCACATCTGAGGGCGACACATTCTGAAATTCATCCCACAAAACAGAACAAGAAGGGGCTTCTACCACCTCTGGCTCACCTACTGCTAAAAATCTTACGTCAAAACTGTGGTGGATTTGAGCAATTTTATCATTTTAAAAGTCCACAAACAAATCACAGTGGGCATTTGATGATTCTAAGTCCAGGAAGAGGGAGGTTGGACTGACCAGCCCCCTCACCACCCAGAAAAGCTCCACCGGGTGGGACTTAGCGGACGCAATGAGGGCAGCAAAGAAAACCTTCTTTGCTGCCTGCACCGTCACAGCATAGGTATGCAACCAGACTCCATGCTGCAATCAGTCAACTTCAGTACACGAGTGATGCCACCATCACTCTAACCACTGCCCTTTCCGCTTCATCCACCGCAGCTCATCCGTATACCTTGGGGACCTGCATTGTCAGTGGTTCAGGAGCGGATGCCTGGGAGCCACATGGTTGAGGGCCTCCACCAACATGGAATTCCATATGGGCAAGAGTTTATCGAGTGAGCAGCCATCGAGATCTGAGGAAACATCCCCTTGAGTGGTCTGGAACCTTCCACGTTCCATAAGTTGTCGGGGGCGAACCATCCTAACTGGTTCTGCACCCTCCCGGTGGCCAACATGCACCAGGATACCGGCCCGGAGAAGATAATGATCCATCCATGACAAGGGCACTGATGACACCTCCCCCACTAACGAATCCCCCATCTCAAGGCCTGTGCAAAATTTCATGCCCAGAGTATGTCCTCCAACATGTGTGGGGCCCTCTATTCTCTGAGACAGGCCCATGGTAGCCATGGCGGCCATGAACTCATGAACTACCCCTCCAAGACTGGTATCGGCATGGATGTTGAAGTCCCCCAGAACTATTGCCTATTGATAACATGTTGTTTACACTTTTTTTCGTGAAGATGTGCACTACCGAACAATTATCTGAATTTTTGGAGAGAAAGCTATAATTTCATTACTTGGAATTACTTAAGTGGAGTTCTTATAAGTGAAGAAAATACATTATCTTAATATGATTTACAAATGGAAAAACCATATAATTAGACCCACATTTGTAATTGTATAAATCTCAACTCTAAGAATTAAAAATAGTTGAGGAAAAACAAGGAAGAAACTATGAAAAATCCCATTATATGATATGGGCAAAATGCTTATGGTAATTTCTCAAGTGAATATCATACTTGTTTTGGTAAAAACAAAACAAATAACCAAAGGAAAGATCTTGGTGATTTTGTATTATAACCACATGCAAACTACCTATCGTACTTTAATTTTTTTTAAGTACCTATCACATTTTAGATTTATTTCTCTTCCTAATGATATCACAAACTTCTACAAATTAGAAAGAAGTTTTTTTTTAAAAAAATTCTACCATATTGAGTACAACAAAAATATACATAAAGACTTGATAACCTGCAGCTCCAAATTTTTCCTGAATACATGTGTTGACCCTGAACTTTTACTGTAACTGGCAATCATAAACTAATTTTAGAAAGTGGTTTTTTTTTCTTCTTATACAGATTATCACTATGAACTGATCCATACCTTGGTGACAATTTAGATTCCTCCAGAAGCTTTTTAAACTCCTCTTTGGCTAGAAGTAATTTATTTTTCTTTTCTTTGTACTCTTCTCTTATTCTGGTCTTGACGAACTGCTCAAATATCTTAAAAACAGAAGAAGAAGGTGAGACATAGAATTGTTTATCGACCTAGGCACACACTAAATCTGTTCTAATCAACCTTCATATTTGTCTCCTGAAATAAAAGAAGTTTAGTTTGAGAAGTTTATTTCTGTATTCAAAGCAAAATAAAACCACAACTTTTTATTATATGTGTGTTAATGCTTAAAAAGAAGAGCCAACAGAAAGCACTCCCATCACAAGCTCTATATGTTAAACTTATAATCTTCAACTAATCTCAATGTCCATAATAATCATCCCGTTAGTCTCGAGATTTCAGTCTTCGGGTGAAAATCCCAACTTCATTAAAGTGAGTTTGACGACTGACTTAGGCATAATAAAGATTTCACCTTATTATTGTTGTCCAAGCATTCTCAGCTGTCTAAAGGAAAAAATGTATACATAATAATTACAGCTTTAAATCTCTTCTTACCACCTGTGTCAACAGAGAACTCCAATGTATGATAAAATTAACAAGAAAACTTTGGTCCTTTTCACACAGACACTCTAACACTGATGGGTGTTAAATTTTATTATACATATTGCAGGGCACTCAAGAGCACACCTGCAACATGTATAATAAAATGTAACACCCATCAGTGTTAAGAGTGTCTGTGTGAAAAGGGCCATAGGGTGATTTCAGACATGACGGGGCACCTATTGGCCCCGTCACGGAATCACCTTTCTGATTCCCGGCCGGAATCAGAATGGCCCATCAACAGGTGAGCCAGCTGATTCCAGTGGGGAATCTGGGGAGGGGACAGGGCTGCGCAGCGCAACATGCGGCCACACAGTCCCGCCCCCCCCCACTTCCCCAGCAGCCCGCCCTCCTGAAGACGGGCGGGCGCAGTGGCCAATCCGGCCACTGCACCCGATTCCATCCCGGGATCTGGGCCACGGCCCGGAATCGTCAACGGTAACAGACGTTCAATTAACCATGCTTTCGGGGATGGTGCCCGGACCATCCTCGAAAGCATGGTTATTTTGCTCATGGCCAGTGGTTCAGCGTGGTGAACATCTGGCGGTGAGCAACCAGACGTTACGGGACCATCCGCCACCACAGGGGATTGTCAGTGGTTGACTGTAATCTTGTAACATCTGAAAATACCCATAGTTACAGTTACAGGAACTGCTTTTTGGAAAGAGACTTGGAGGCTAATGTAAAATTAAGGGATGGTCCGTTATCCAAAACAATATAACTTTAATATTTAACTGTTTCGAAACATAGATTTCACCATCCTTCTATCTTACATGTTGCAAATTCTTTCCTCTGTGCAATAATGACTCCTTTGAAAATAGTAAGTAAATTGAACCAAACCTTTAGTATGTGATAAAAGTTAATTCCATTTTTAAAAATGCCAAGACATGGCATTTTGCTTGGTGATGAAAGAAATCCTGGCAAAAGTTCTAGTCAAGAGATAGTGGCTTTATAGACAACTTGCAAACTAAAATGGGGTCATGCCCTCTTTGGTTGCAGGCACTTCCAACATATGATCTGATAAATGTGCCCTTTTAAAGTCTCCTGATTCTTTGAGACCAGAAGAAAGAGACTACATTAAGCAACTGCTTGAACAGTGATTACTCTATTTAATTTGGATTTGGTCTTCCCAGATTTATATGTGGGAGGGGAGGAGATATTTTCATCACTGGATTTCCAAAACATGAATTCATTTGCACAATTCAAAAATTGTCGCCTGGATATGCATCTTCTTCAATCTGAAGATTTACATCTCCCTCAAGGTACCTATTATTTTTTTCTCTGATAAATGCTGATACCTCCACCTGAAAGAGGGCTGCTGAGTCAGTTAGGGTAGAACTTTTCATGCATCATATGAAGGAGAAATACTACTGGTTTTAGCCATATTGAAACTGCATATCAAATAATTAATCCAGTAATCTAATCTTATCCAAGGCTGCCCTCTATTTCAAGTCACTTTAATTATTTTGTTTAAAGGTGACTAAATAAGAGTAACTGCTTGCAGTCTGTGAGAGCAATCTCTTAAATAGCTAAACAAATTCACCTTTAAAGGGCATTGCATTTTTTAAAATAAAAGTTTGTTCTATGACACCTGAGCCTCAATCCAAAGCCTCTGTGTCCATATGTGCATGTTCCTCAGACAAAGTCCCCTGCTTCCCAACTGGGTCACNTTTTTTTTAAAAAAATTCTACCATATTGAGTACAACAAAAATATACATAAAGACTTGATAACCTGCAGCTCCAAATTTTTCCTGAATACATGTGTTGACCCTGAACTTTTACTGTAACTGGCAATCATAAACTAATTTTAGAAAGTGTTTTTTTTTTCTTCTTATACAGATTATCACTATGAACTGATCCATACCTTGGTGACAATTTAGATTCCTCCAGAAGCTTTTTAAACTCTTCTTTGGCTAGAAGTAATTTATTTTTCTTTTCTTTGTACTCTTCTCTTATTCTGGTCTTGACGAACTGCTCAAATATCTTAAAAACAGAAGAAGAAGGTGAGACATAGAATTGTTTATCGACCTAGGCACACACTAAATCTGTTCTAATCAACCTTCATATTTGTCTCCTGAAATAAAAGAAGTTTAGTTTGAGAAGTTTATTTCTGTATTCAAAGCAAAATAAAACCACAACTTTTTATTATATGTGTGTTAATGCTTAAAAAGAAGAGCCAATAGAAAGCACACCCATCACAAGCTCTATATGTTAAACTTATAATCTTCAAATAATCTCAATGTCCATAATAATCATCCCGTTAGTCTCGAGATTTCAGTCTTCGGGTGAAAATCCCAACTTCATTAAAGTGAGTTTGACGACTGACTTAGGCATAATCAAGATTTCACCTTATTATTGTTGTCCAAGCATTCTCAGCTGTCTAAAGGAAAAAATGTATACATAATAATTACAGCTTTAAATCTCTTCTTACCACCTGTGTCAACAGAGAACTCCAATGTATGATAAAATTAACAAGAAAACTTTGGTCCTTTTCACACAGACACTCTAACACTGATGGGTGTTAAATTTTATTATACATATTGCAGGGCACTCAAGAGCACACCTGCAACATGTATAATAAAATGTAACACCCATCAGTGTTAAGAGTGTCTGTGTGAAAAGGGCCATAGGGTGATTTCAGACATGACGGGGCACCTATTGGCCCCGTCACGGAATCACCTTTCTGATTCCCGGCCGGAATCAGAATGGCCCATCAACAGGTGAGCCAGCTGATTCCAGTGGGGAATCTGGGGAGGGGACAGGGCTGCGCAGCGCAACATGCGGCCACACAGTCCCGCCCCCCCCCACTTCCCCAGCAGCCCGCCCTCCTGAAGACGGGCGGGCGCAGTGGCCAATCCGGCCACTGCACCCGATTCCATCCCGGGATCTGGGCCACGGCCCGGAATCGTCAACGGTAACAGACGTTCAATTAACCATGCTTTCGGGGATGGTGCCCGGACCATCCTCGAAAGCATGGTTATTTTGCTCATGGCCAGTGGTTCAGCGTGGTGAACATCTGGCGGTGAGCAACCAGACGTTACGGGACCATCCGCCACCACAGGGGATTGTCAGTGGTTGACTGTAATCTTGTAACATCTGAAAATACCCATAGTTACAGTTACAGGAACTGCTTTTTGGAAAGAGACTTGGAGGCTAATGTAAAATTAAGGGATGGTCCGTTATCCAAAACAATATAACTTTAATATTTAACTGTTTCGAAACATAGATTTCACCATCCTTCTATCTTACATGTTGCAAATTCTTTCCTCTGTGCAATAATGACTCCTTTGAAAATAGTAAGTAAATTGAACCAAACCTTTAGTATGTGATAAAAGTTAATTCCATTTTTAAAAATGCCAAGACATGGCATTTTGCTTGGTGATGAAAGAAATCCTGGCAAAAGTTCTAGTCAAGAGATAGTGGCTTTATAGACAACTTGCAAACTAAAATGGGGTCATGCCCTCTTTGGTTGCAGGCACTTCCAACATATGATCTGATAAATGTGCCCTTTTAAAGTCTCCTGATTCTTTGAGAACAGAAGAAAGAGACTACATTAAGCAACTGCTTGAACAGTGATTACTCTATTTCATTTGGATTTGGTCTTCCCAGATTTATATGTGGGAGGGGAGGAGATATTTTCATCACTGGATTTCCAAAACATGAATTCATTTGCACAATTCAAAAATTGTCGCCTGGATATGCATCTTCTTCAATCTGAAGATTTACATCTCCCTCAAGGTACCTATTATTTTTTTCTCTGATAAATGCTGATACCTCCACCTGAAAGAGGGCTGCTGAGTCAGTTAGGGTAGAACTTTTCATGCATCATATGAAGGAGAAATACTACTGGTTTTAGCCATATTGAAACTGCATATCAAATAATTAATCCAGTAATCTAATCTTATCCAAGGCTGCCCTCTATTTCAAGTCACTTTAATTATTTTGTTTAAAGGTGACTAAATAAGAGTAACTGCTTGCAGTCTGTGAGAGCAATCTCTTAAATAGCTAAACAAATTCACCTTTAAAGGGCATTGCATTTTTTAAAATAAAAGTTTGTTCTATGACACCTGAGCCTCAATCCAAAGCCTCTGTGTCCATATGTGCATGTTCCTCAGACAAAGTCCCTTGCTTCCCAACTGGGTCACCACCTGCATCCACCGTTGCAGGCGTGTCTCCCCCTCTGTTGAATGGTGTTGTGTTGGGGAGATGGAGGACTTTGTCTGGGGTGCCATCTGCGTGCATATTGTGTGTACATGCGTGCGCAAGGGTAGCTTCAGTTTGTTCACAGCGCATGCATGGACCTTGTATCAGGACCCTGGTCGACAGTTTAATATTTCTCTCCGGAAAACCATCTCTTAATGGAAACCATTTGACTATTCTTTAATTCAAATTAAATATTTTTGAAATGTTCTTCAAAATATGTGGCCCAGATTTCAATCTGCGCACATTTAAATCTTCAGATCCAAACTAGACAATTATTCATCTGACGCCTTGGATCTCTGGACTGAGCAGCTGAGTATTTCCTTTCAACTTATTTTTCCAATTGGTCAGGATAACCACATTTAAAACAAATCTTCATTTCTTCCGTTTACATTAGTTTTAAGCTTGAATTATCCCACCCCCCTCAGTACTAGCTTTGCCATGACTTTGATCTACGTACAGATGTGCTCTTTGCTCTTCATCGTAATTTTCCATGAGAATGTAATGTATCCCACAAATGAGAACCATGTCAGTTTCATTGTGTAATCATTATGTAATTTTATTTCATCATATGCATGCTTAATAAATGAAAGAAGCAATAAAGTCTGATTGACTAAACAATCTCTAGACCGTGCCCTTGTTGAGTCACTGAAGGAAAATACAGAGTTCTCTTTGCTATAAAACCTGTCTTCTTCCTATATTACTAGTTACTATATTACTAGTTCCCATTATACTCTTTTCTCTTATATTTTTATGAGCAAATGTAAACAACTTTTTCTCTTTTTTGGGTAAATTTTGGAAAGGCTCACAGAAAAGTCTGTTTTAAAAAAAAAAAAAGAAATCAAGAAAAATATTATTAATTAAAGTATTTCTTTAGGGAAATTTCATGCATCCCTTCTATCACGAGCAGCTGTTCTTATACCTATAAGTAGGGCTGTTCTGATTATACCAAGAAATATTCATATTTCCAAGGTTCCAAGGACAGTTCTTAAATGTTTGGGCCGATCCTTGGAACCTTGGAGAATATTTGGCATTTGGAGGGGCAGGAGGCAGGAAGGGGGGACAGAGGGCAGTCTGGCCAGCAGTGCAGGCCAGGTAAGAGGGGTCATGGAATGGGGCACTGGGGTGCAAGGAAGCGGGTGTAGGGAGGGCAGTGGAAGACAGGGAAAGGGGTGCCACTTGACTAAAAGTTGTGTGGGAACTGGGTGCACTGCTGTCTGGACTCTGCCTCAAACCGTTCTTTGAACTGCCCTCTGACGGATCCTTACTGCACTCAGCCAAGGGTTTTTCTGAGCCTCAAGTGGTGGGATGATTCCTTGCCCATTTGGAACGTGGAAAAATGAGGCCAATGGGCCGGTACTCGGTAAAATCAAATAGGATCCAAGTACTGAGTTTCAGACCTACCTATAAGGTCTCATCTGAACTTCATAGAGCTCAGTTCTTCTCTACCATCCTATTAAGTGCTTATATTAACCTATTTAGGACATTTTTGCATAATGCAGGCTGATGCAGAAATGATACAATGGCAGCATTTAGTGCTATGTTTCATTTACATCAAATGGAATCTTGCTTCATTTTCCACAATATGATGAACAGCTCATTAAAAGTTAAATTAAAATTATATTCCCCCTTGACACCAATGGGGAAAACACAATTAATATGGGTCCCTGTCATTAAGTAACAAATTAGAATGGGTATATCACTCTAGTGTCCTCATTCCCTGATTACTAGTGAGTCCTATGTAGGGCTGAAATGAGAATCATGTGTGTCCTTCAGAGAACATGCGAGATTTTCTCAGACCCCAGTGAGATCTCGTGGGATCTTGTCGAGATTTTAGAGAAACTTGTGATACTCTTTAAAATATCAGCTGTGCTTTGCGCATGTGCAAAATGGCTTCTGTGGCCATTCCAAGCATGCGCAGAATGTTTTTTCAAGGTTCTTAAGAATTCTCAAAACCCTAAAAATGCACTCTAAAAATGCTCCTGGTCATTTTGCACATATGCAGAGCCATTCTTTGGCCTTGCGAGATTCGTGCAAGAACGGGTTGAGAATTGGCCAATTCTCGACCCCGTTCTTGCAAATCTTGGCAAGAACCGGGTTCTTACCAAGATTTGCAAGAACAGTGATGGCAAGTTTCAGCCCTAGTCCTATGACATATGTCCTGCGGTAATGTCAGATGTGCAATCGCGACATCCAACCATGCAACGGGATCCATTTTGGATCCCGGTGAGGAATCAGTCCAGTCATCCTTTAGACGTGCCAGCTTATTCCTACAGGGGATCTGGGAGGGGTCGGGGCTATGTGGTGTGACGTGCAGCCACACAGCCCTGCCTGCCAGTGCTCCCCTGTCCGCCTGCCCTCCAGGAGATGGGTGGGCGCAGAAGCCAATCCGGCTGCTGTGCTCGATCCCGCATCGGGGTCTGGACCACTGACCGGAATTGGCAGAGGTAGCAGACGTTACTTTCTGCCAATTCTGGACTGTGGTCCAGTTAACCACGGTTCTGGACCTCGGGGCGGCTGGAGGTCCAGAACCGTGGTCAATGTGTTTCCCACCAGAGGTTCACCGTGGTGAACTTCTAGCAGAATGCACTACAGACATTACAGTTCCACGGTCACCACAAGGGGTTCACTGTGGTTGACTGTGGTATTGTAATGTCTGAAATTACCCCTGGTTTTCATAGTACTTTTCTATGGGACTGACCCGGGCTCTATCTGTAACTGTGGCCGAGCTATAGCTATGTCCCATAGGAATAATGAAGCATTAAAAGTCTTTGTAGAGTGGTGAGTAGATGAGAAGAACCTATAAGATCAGACTCACTAACACGAGAATTAGTATGACAACTAATCTTGCAGAATATAGAACTCAGTGCAAATCACATTTTTTGACACAAGTACATGAGAACATGCACACGAACACACATGCACCCTCCTCCATCCATAAGAAAAAGATCATTTTTATTAAACTATGTTGCTCGGAAATAATAGAAGGAGATTTCTGCTGCTATTTCAAAATTAGGACATGCTACATTATTTTTGTTATGGCTGCCAGTAGAGCTGAAATTGATAGATTTAGTACCTGCAGGTAATGTGGCAGGTTACCTGAGCACCGATCGGGTACCCAAATATCTTTAAAAAATGGGTACTTCCATTACTGATGTTTTTCAATTTAGCAATTCCCAATCAGTATACCAATTGGTGTATTGAGTTCGAACACCAAAAAATTGAAATGAAAGTTTTAAAAAGTGACTGGAAGGAGTTTTCTGGGACTGCAGTTGACTATCTGGGATGGAAAGTTCATTTTCTTGGATGGAAAACCCATAAATAAGTGTTTTAAGAGGAAAAATTGAAGAAAAAAACCCCTTAAAAATTAGAACTGGGAGTCATTTTTCAGGACCAGAAATTGCCAAAAAAAATTATTGGAACTTGATGGAAACTCTAAGTCAGTATATCAACAAAATTATTGAAAAATTGGTACTGGAAGTCAACATTCTGGGACCAGAGTGAACACTTTGGGATATTGGGTAACTGATTGGGTCTTAATTAGGTACTGCATGGTATCTGATCATTACTGGATTGAATCAGATACCATAAATTTTGATGGGTTACCCGATTTTGCGGGCACCCTCTTTCAGCTTTATCTGTCAGTATAAGAGACAGCACAAATTAATACACTTTGAACTCACCTGTTTACGTTCTTCAGAGTTCAGTAGAAGGTAGCGTGGGTCAAACACTATTTTGTGTAACTCCTTTTCCCAAGTAGAAAATGCAGAAACCTGAAGAAATACATGAATGCAACTGCTATAAGCAACTGTACTAAAGCTTTGAACTAAAGGAGAAATTAGTTGTTCAATTTCACAAACAATGGTGAATAGTATGAATGTCACCAGCAAAATATTTGCTGGCAAGAGTCTGAAAAAGAAAGAAGCAGGAGTGAAATAAAATGAACAATCGTAGTTAAAAGGAAAAATCGGTGAAAGAACTCAACTGGAGATGAGAGGAGGACAATAAAAGAGAATTATAAAATGGGGGGAAAAGGAGAAAGACAATAAGATGGCACTTCTGTTAGAAGGCTGCTTCAGCTATGTAGAAATATATTGTAACTGGAGGAATAGTAAACATAAAAGAGAAAGCTGGAAGCAGAGTAGCTGAGCAGGAGTCCAACTTGGACCTGGTGTAAATCATATCTTAGCTATGAACCAGAGCTGACATGAGTACTCACAAAAATGGGTAGATTTGTAGAATTTCCAGTATCCAGACTGATCCACAATTAGGACTGAAACGACTGCTGCTTTTGAGAACTGGTATCAAGTTCTCAGTGGTTCCTTAATTCTGGTATGAAATCTCAATATTTCTTATCGAACTGATAGGTGGTGTGTGTGGGAAGCAGTTTTTACAACTGTCAAGCACTGGGAAGCCTGTCCCCAGCTGGGGCGTATCACTATCAAAGGCCAGCTAGGTACTTCCTACCCCAAGTGACTATAAGTGACCTGCCCAGCACTCCTGGCTGGCGTTTGTCAGTTGCAAGGCTTTCCAGGAGAGCTCCCATCTTGCTTCCGAGCTGGACTCCCCAGCACTCCGGGCCAGTGCAAAAGCCAGAATAGTGCACTTCCCTCCCACACCACTACCTATCAGCTGAGGCAGTGTGGGGGTGTGGTAGGGAGCAGCATGACAGGGCTGCTGCTCCTTTAAGAGTGTAGTGGGTACCAGCTTGAGAACTGGTCAGGCTGGGATATGCCAGACAACTGAACTGGTCAGCTGAGGAAGGGCTTGGCAAAGTCAGTCCCATTATAGGGTGAAAAGCCACCAAAGAGACAGAAATTAGCGTGATAAGGTGCTAGCCCTTTAAAGCCTGGAAGCCTGATGGACCGGCCACAACCACTCCCTGGGCCACACCCACTCCCTGGTGTATAAGGCCCTTCTCTAACAAGTACAGGGCATGGGTGGGTGGTGCATGGGGGTGCGTTCCCATGGATCTCCACCCACCTCCATGCACGGAGCATGTTTGCTCTGTGTGTGGATGATGAGTGGAGGTGGGTGGAGTGCGGGAGTGCGCCCCCCCTCACCCACCACCTGCGGTGTCTCCACAGGTGTCCACTGATTCCCCCCCTGCACCCACTATGGAGGTCACATGGGTGCCCTCCACCTGCACACATGTGCGGGGGGGAGGGGAAGGGGTGTTCATGTGAAAACATCCTAAGAGAAGACCAAGTCTGAGGAGGCTTCATTCTGTGACTGGCTGTGGCCAGACTAACAACTTTCCTGGGGAACTGGATCTTAGCAGAAACCATGGAGCAGGACCTACATGGTCCTGCAGGTTGTGCTGGTGAGTAATTCAGAGAGATAACCGAGAATGGATGGTGGTACTGGAGATAGCCAAGAACAACCAGGGGTGCTGGGCTGTCTCAAGAGCCCCAGGACTGGGGTTCATTGTGATAAGGCATAACTCAGGATACCAGACACTGAGTGAGACGCAACAGCCAGAAAACTATTGCCTGACTGAGCTGGGGCTAGATAATACCTGGGTTGCTAGAAGGCTGTTTCCCAGCATCAGAGAGGAAGCCTGTCATGTGAGACTATGCTAATGGTAGAGACTGTAAACTTATGTGGGGAATACCTGGACTCTGTGTGCTAATTCCCCCTGGAGCGCGATTATTGGGACCAAATCCTGCAACGACTTACGCAGGGTGAACCACGCCCTGTTAGGGGAGTGGGAGTAGCCTTTGCAACTGACAAGTGCCAGCCAGGAGTGTTTTGGAGGGCTTCCCAGCATTCCTGGCCAGCACGTGTCAATTTCAAAGCCCAGCAGCCAGTTTGCTGTTTTCCATTGAGAATTATAGCGAGACGCTGCTGGTTCTTGGTTCAGCCTCATTCCTGGAACAAAGGGTATTTTCAGACATTACGAGATCACAGTCAATCACAGTGAATCACGGTAAATTCCGCGGCAGGGCCAAAGAACCCTGAACGTCTGTTTCGCAGGCGCCAGATGTTCACCACAGTCAATCCCCACCAGGGGTCAAAATTAACCACACTTCTGGAGCTCCAGCCCGGACCATCTCCGAAAGCGTGGTCAAAGCGATTCCCACCGGGAAACAACAAAAAGTAACATCTGAATGGCAGCAACCGGCCGGAATCAAGAAAAATGATTCCCATCTGGGGACAAAGCACGCAGCATCACGGCCAGGCAACCAGCAACAACACAGGCCGGGGAGGGAGATTTAAAGGGCACACAGCAGCAGGGGGACATGGTGGGATGGAGTGAGGTGGAAGGGAGAGGAGAGCGATTTAAGAGAGAGCAAGGGAGGAAGAGGAGGTGGTGGAGGACGAGGAGGAGGTGGTGGAGGTGCAGGCGGAGGAGGAGGTGGTCGTGCTGCACCTGGAGGTGGTGGAGAGACAGCAATATCAGCAGCCACGGCAGGCCGAACCGGTGCCTGCAGCCAGCCTGGGGGATGAGGCACTCCGGAAACGGGTAAGGGGACTGAACAGGGGGGCAGCCCTGGACCGCATCCTACACATGAAGGGGTTTATAGTCGCCCCACGGCTTGTGGGGAGCACCATGGTCCAGGGCAGGAAATGGACTGAGGTACCTCCTCCCCTAGCTGCCCCCATCGAATACACCAGCTCCAGGAGCCCCACCCCCCAAGGGGAATGCTCTGGGACCACGGGGACCAGCAGGCCCCCCTCGCGTGCCAGCCCCGGTAGCCCCCAGCCGATGTCCGTAGCAGGAGGATCCAAGGCCCGGCACCCTGGTCCCAATCAGCCAGTGGACACAGGGGGACCTTAGCCACACTGAGAGGCTAGCCTCGGAGGGCACAGAGACCGACATAGAGGGTAAGCAGGTGGGTGGGACAGTCCACGGACTGGGGGGTAAGGCCCAAGGGTGGTGAAGGGAGCATATGGGCCACGGGCCCGCCCTCAGAAACCCCCCTAAACCTGTACCCTGAAGAAGGAGCCTGGGGGCCACCAGGGGCCACGGACTGTTGACCCCCACCCACCCCTCCCCAGTCCAGCACAGGTCACAGCATGCCCCAGCACCTGTGACAGCCTGGTGAGGGGGATGGAGGTGAGCAGCCCCAGGGGCAACCAGAGGCCCCAGGTAAGGCAACATGACAAGGGAGGGGCACAGAGCCAGGGGGGGAAACCGGACCCTGGGTTGGGGGTGGCCACAGGGGGCAGCTGGGGGAGGGCACCAGCCATCCTCCTGAAGGGGGGGGCATGGCCTCCCATCCACGGCATGGGAGGGGGGTGGCTGGGGCGGCTAACCATCCCCTACCATGCATCCCAACAGCGTGACCCACTGGGGACCAGCAAGGCGGACCCGTGCCCCTGGCCCAACGGATGAGGGAGCATCGGGTACAGGTATGGCACCACAGGGAGAAGCAGGCAGAGGACATAGTTCGTTCCACCACAGAGCAGGGGGAGTGGACGATCGAGGCCATCGACCTCATGGAGGCGGCCACAGAAAGGGCCGTGCAGCAGGCTGAGGCCAGAGACCGGCGGCTCCAGGCGGAGGTGCGCCTCAAATGGAGGCGGGAGCTCCAAGAGCACAGCAGGCAGGTAGAGGCATTCAGGCAGCTAGAATAGGTGATAGACCGAATGGTCAAGGAGCACTCAGAAAGATGGACCGGTCACATGACATAGGCACCTCGCTGCTCCTACACGCAGGTACTATGAGTGCCTATGTGATGGTATCCGTCCCGCTGGGCAACCTGCCCCAGCCCCAATGCCGGATCCCTCGGTGCCCCCACTGCCCCCACCACCGTCCCAACCGCTGGCGCACTCACTGGGGCCACGATTCTGCCTACCAGTCCCTGTAGGCCTCCGGAGGGAGCTGCCAGCCAGACGGGGTCCTCCGGCCCTGGGCCCATCTGCCCTCCCACCCTCTGGACACCGAGGACACTGTTGGGGACACAGACAGCGGGGGGGAGGGGATCTCCCAGAGCTCCACGGTGCCTATCGGGTGGCCGCAAGGGAGACCACGGAGATGGGGGGAAGGGGGACAGAGGGAAGGGGGAGGGAAGCCTGAGGGGGGGGTATTACTGGGAGGTGGGGAGTGGGTGAGGTGGGAGGAGCACTTGTAGAAGGGTGAAACAATAAATACACGGACACCACAGTCACCTCTATGTGTTTCTTGATGATCCAGGGTGCTACTGGGGGCCCCGGAGTGGTGGTGGTGGGAAATGTGGCCTCAGTCCTCCCCCTCGTGGCTGATCCACCTGGCCAGGTTGACACGGATGCGCTTTGCATATCGGTACTCCCGCGGGTTCTCAGTGTTCACATAAAGAGGCATGGGCCTAGGAGGGTGCCGGGGCCCAGGGTAGTCGAGGGCAGCCCCCTCAGTCATGCACACATTGTGCAGCACACAGCAGACTCTGATAATGATGGAGGAGGTCTCCACCGTGTAGTCCAGGTGGCCCGTGAGGCTCCTCCAGCGCTACTGGAGGGCCCCGAAGACCCTCTCGACCACGGTCCTGCTTGCACACATGCAGGTATTGAAGAGCGTCTATGCAGGGTTCCTGGCAACCGGGTACGCCTTCATCAGCCAGTAGGTAAGTGGGTAGGCTGGGTCCCCCAGGATGCAGGGGGGCATCATCATTCCCTCGATCTGGGTCATCTCCATATCCGCAAAGTCTCTGTGGTACATCTGGACATAGAAGAGAGAGATGGTCATGATTCGGGCATCATGGCTGCGACCAGAGTGGCCTGTGTAAATGTCTATGAACCGACCCTGGTGGTCCACGACTGCCTGCACCTGCAGGGAGTGGTATCTGTGTCAGTTGACATATTCCGAGACTCTCCAGCGAATGGGTGCAGGATCTCTATGTGGGTGCCGTACACAGCGCCCATGAAGTTGGAGAATCCCCCAGCTACATCATGGCCTCCTGGTCCACCAGCTGGATCACTTGGTCCAGGAGCACGCCCTCCACTGCCTCGCAGATGTTCCACAGGATCCTGGCGATGGTGCTCACCCAAACGCCATAGTGCTGCGAGACTGAGCGGCAAGAGTTGGGTGCTGCAAGGACCCAGACCCTGATGGCCATCCGCTGAACCATGGGTACGGGGGCCCGCATGGGGGTGGCCTGCCACTCCAGCCAGGGCATTAACAGCTCCGTGAGTTGCAGGAGGACGTGCATGTCCATCTGAAAGTGCGCTCTCCAGGCGGCCTCATCCCATTGGGCTAGTGCCCTGGCCCACCACCCCTGTGCCCACTCAATGACCCATACCCGCCAGTCAATGGACATTGCGAGCAGGGCAGCATGCCCCATGGTCTCCCTCCACCACTGGAGCCAGCCGGCCGGCCGCCTCACAGAGTGCAGCAGTCCAGCCCTGGGTGTGGAGGAGGGCCTGTCGGGCTGCCCCCAACACCTGCTGGGACCTGAGGTGGGCCAGGGAGCGCCTGCTCCCGTGGTGGGCTCTCTGGGATCTAGCAGCGCTCCTGGCCATGCACACGTGCAGCTGGGCAGCCAGATGCACCTGGGCAGCCAGGTTCACCTTTGTGGTCTGGATGAGCAGGTCTGTGTGAGAGCGGTACCACTCTGCATACATGGCTAGGTGCATCCCTCAGGTGCCCAACTGGCCCAGCTCCATGGTTACCAGTGCGGGGTGGGTTGCGGTCGCACCTGTTGTAGGTTGGGACCTGTGTTGCCCTGCCCCCCAGTCGCACGTTTCCAACTGGGCTCAGGGCCCGGGTCACCCTGGCCGGCCCCCAGACTGGAAGGCCCGGTTCCTGCAGCGTGAGCAGGGTGGGGAGGCCATGGGCTGACCAATGTGCGCACATGCCTTCCCTGAAGGGGGCATGGCACTTGGTCCTGCCCTTGGCTGGGCGTGTGAGGGCAGCAGCTGCATTCCTGCTGTCATCACCCCCCACCTCCCAGTGTCGGTTGACTGTTTTCATTGGGGCACCACTTAGTGTGTAGGCTCTTCTGTCTGTGTTCTCTGTTCCAGAAGCTGTGCTGGGTCCACACCCCACGCCTCACTCTGTAGCCGTACATATGTTGTTGCCTGTGCCCTTATTGCTTGGCCTTGGAGCTCCCCTGTTTCCCCTCCCGTCCCTCCAGGGATTGTGGGGCCCTCCTTTCCTTGCACTTTGTATCCTCCGCTTCTGGACCATGGCTTGCTGCTCTTCCCCAGGGTTCCCGGGCCGCAGTGCGCCCAGGGTCCCCCATAGGTGGCCTTCCGCAAGACCATGGCCCTGTGTGACCTGTGGCATTTCCCAGCCATGCAATTGCTTTTGAGCTGCCTGGACAGCCTCACAGGTGCCTACGAGAGTATGAGCTCCGGACTGCGGTACTATAGCTATGTGGTGAGCGCCCGCGACTGCCGGCTGCATGCTGAGATGCTAGCTTGTGTTCCTTTCCCGATGGGTGCATCCCGGAGATCAGGTGATCGCATGTGGGGTGGTTGGCAACGGAGACCATGTCCACCCTCTCTATTTTCAGCCTGGCGGCCTAAACGGCCTGTCTGGCGGAGGGGGGCCCTGCCTCGGCTATGTCCTTCTTTGGCTGTGTTCACGGGGCTCAAGGTTACCAGCGGTCCTGCGGGGTGATCTATCCATGGCCCCCAGATGCTGACTATGGCTTGTCGGAACCCTCTGAAGCGGAGGTGTCAGCGTTGGCTGGTGTGTGGTCCCGATCCGATGTGCAGGTGGGGCTCGCTGCTCAGGATCCCTTTGAGGCATACTGCCTGGTCACCCACCACATGTCTGCGCTGAGGTACTGTCGGGGCATGCTTCAGTGGCCCCATTTCGTGCACCTGGTGGGCCACCCGGCCCCGGGCCCCTTCGTGGCCCCCTGCAGCTGGCTGTGAGGCCCCCCCTTTTCTTCCAGGTCCTGGATGCTGGCCCAGTTGTGGGCTCCCATCTCCATCCTGCTGCCACGAGCCTCTGCCTGCTCCCTCCATGATGTCCCTGTCTCGGTGCTGTGCTGGCTGGTGCCTGGGGTCCCGCTGCCCCTGCCTGTGCCTCCTCCACAGGGCCCCCCTGTCTGCCTCTGTGACTGGTGTTCCACTCCGTGGCTGTCGTCTCCTGTGGCTGTTTCCTGAACGCTGGTTGACTCCCGGTCCCCGGGTGCTTCTGTCTTTCCTGTTCCGGCCTCAATACCTCCTGTGTCTGTGCTCTTCCCGCCCCCTTTGAGTGCCTCTGTGACTGATGGGTGCTGGGGCAAAATTGAGAATCATAATTCTCAATGAGAATTTTAAAAAACTGAGCATGAACTTGTGACCCTATCAGCAATGTTTGGGTACTAGTGCCCTTATCAGTGCCGCAATCAGTGCCCTATTCAGGTACCCAATGTACAGGAAAATCAACTTCCAGTCCCGAGTTTTCATTCCAATTTTTTTTCCATTTTCTATCCTGATTTATTGATCAGTAACTGGGAAACTGGGAAATCGAAAACAGAAATTACTGATTATTCAGGTAGTTGGGTACCTTGTGTAGCCCATTGTGCATTCAATATAGCACTTAAAAATATGGGTATTACCTGTGGACTAAATTAGGTACCCATTTCAGCTCTACCATAAACTCATTGGATACCCTTGAGCTACAGTTCCCTCTGATAAATGGAAATATCAGCGGGGCAAATCTCATGCCCTTCAGAGCACTGTGTGTAGCATGTTTCGTGCATGCACATGTATATGCTCGCAAAATGCGTGCACCACCATCATGGGGCCTATGACACCTGTGCAAACCATGTAGTTGCATACGTTTGCATGCACACGGCTGTGTGTGTGTGACATGGAATCAACCACAATGACCTGTCTCACAGGGTTGTTGTGAAGATGAGCTCAATAAGGATGGTAAGGCACCCTGAACTTCTTAGATGATTATTAAGAGACCAAGAACAGCACAGAAATGAAATCCTATAATTCCTTCAGTTAATATCTATTTCTTTTCTTTTTTTGTAAAAGCCCGCCTGATCAGATGCATCTTCCACTTTTCTTATCTCCTTTGTTCCTTACTTATTTGTGCACAGACAACCAATGTACTTAGAAACTCATCAGACAATTTCTGCTCAGGTGTTATTCCCCATCAGCAGTTTCATTTCCCATCTCACTCACCCTCATGCTCTAGTAATTCTCAGATCATCTTTGTTTGAACCCTATATTTTATGTTTCATATTATGAGCTTAATGCAGCCAATGCATTCAAAAGAGAGTCAGTGCCATTTTAATAGATCCATGAGCTTAGTTAAATAGAACCATCAATGAGGCCGATCCCAGGCTCTGCAGACCCGTGTGCAGAGCATACGTGGCACGCGTGCATGTGCATGCATGAAAGCTGCTTACACCCCCAGCACAAGGCCTAAAATGTGCAGAAAAATGGTGTGGCGCCTCAGCAATGCACATGAGGCTAGGGATCGGCCATGCCGGCTATTAGCCAAGTTGATCAGGGGAATGAAATCCTCTGACTCTCAAGCGCTGTGAATGAATTTGAGGAAATGGGCTATTCCACATAATCCCTGTTTTTATACATTGGACTAAATGGACCATTGATCTGACCCAATATGGCAGTTCTCATATTCTTAGCTGTTTTCTTTTGCAGTTCTCCCCTTACTTGTCTGAAGCAGAATTAAACTCAAAAGGACACTGGATTTGAAAACATCTTTTGTTTCCTTAGTCACCTTTGCCCAGAAAGCTTTTTTGGGACCTCCTCAGAACATATAAGCTAAATCCCAAGACTGCCTTTGACATCGTATATATTATCATTGTTAATTAGTCCATTAAAGAAAAACTCTGGAGTAACATAAAACATTCTAATCACTATATCTAATTACAAAGAAGAGTAAATCACTAAAAAAAATTAAGTGTGTGAAAGATAATTAAAAAAGAATAATTACCAATCAAACTGGAAAACTTTGATATATAAAGTGGGTCTGAATGAAGTGGTTTTCCTCTTACAAAGAACTGAAAGCCAGGAAATTTTAAAGGTATAAAAAGCTAATTTATTAGAAGACTGGTTAATTTAACAGCTATTAAACTGTTACTTATTCATGTCTTTCCCATGGCAATTGAGGGATCCTGGTTGCCCTTGTTTCCTAAGGTACCATCTTATATAGAGTTGGGTAGAAGCTTTCCATTTAAAGATTCCAATTGTGGTATTCCATTCACAAGAAACTCTGTTGTCACTCATGGTTACCTAACTTCAAGGTACATGCATGAGGACATTCTATCTGGGTTAGCTTATATTGTATAATTTTTAGAAAATCTCTGGGCCACACCCATTTTTCACCTTTTTTTTTTTTTTTTTAATTCAGCGATTGGAGTCTATTATGCTAGCTGCTTATATCAGTACCTGAATAGTGTATCAGATCTGCATGATGGAGATTTTTTACAGTTTTAAAAGCCAGATATTTTGACAGTTAAAAACTCAACCATGTACCAAATTAGCATGGTATCATGGTCTTTCCATTAGCTATATGTAACATAAAGAGTTGAAGGCAAAGAGTTGAAGAAAAGTAGAAAATTGCCCATAAATGACAAATTTTGCAGCATTAGAGAAAGGAAGAAAGACAGAAAACAAGAAAGAAAGGAAGAAAGAAAGACTAAGGTTTGAGTTAATTTCCCCCCAACAACATAACATTCATACTACAGGAGTTCAAGCCACACTGTACAAATATATCCAATTCAGTCAATATACTGAGTTTGAAGAGTGCGTTCAGAAGTTCAAATAATAACACCTGAAATTATTACCAACAGCTTTAGAAGGAGAAAGAGTAGGTTTCGAAGACATTAGTTGCACTGTACAGATTGACATTAACAGAAAAGAGTGATGTACCCAATGATCCCATCAATGAAGTGACAACAGACCCATTTATCTTCATCTATGAAGGTTTTCAAGCTTTTGTTGACACATTAAATCTGATCAGAGAGAAGCTACCTCATTAAAGAGACCAGCTAGTATGACCTGTGCAAGTGTAGCAAACCCTTTTGGTCAGCTGAAGTATCCCTCAGGGGATGGCACTCAGTGATTCTATTGTTCTCGAACTGTCTAGAAAAAAAAACTGTCTACTTAAAAATTCTGTTCAGGAGCTATGGGCAGGACAATCTTCCACTATTAAGGTGAGTGCATATTTTCCTATTGACTTCAATGGATAAAGGACTGTGCCCTAGGGGTGTGCACTTCATTTTCATTATTTAGATAAGGAAAACAAAATTTTCATTTTTTATTTTCGTTATTACTAAAACAAAACCGATAACAAAATCAATAACGAAATTTCATTTTTCGTTACCAGTGTCATCTGTCTTGGTATTGGTATCACACAAAACCGAAAATTTTGGTTTTGGTTTTGGTTTCTTTTCCATTTTTGTTAGCGTGTGTGGGGTGTGTGTGTGTGCTATAAGTCTGCTGGCACTTCTGCCATTGGCACTTCTACCATGCTCACACACACACGCTGACAAAAACAGAAATGAAACCAAAAACAAAATTTTCGGTTTCATGCAATACCGATAATGAAAAACAAATGTTCGTTATTAACGAAAACGAATGACAGTTTTTAATAACAAAAATGAAAATGAATAATGACATGGATCTCTGGTGCACACCTCTAGGGCCCTGAATATTATTTATTTTTTTAGCCATGGCCAGTTTAGGGCCTTCAAATCCAACCCCATAGTTGCTTTAAATTATGCTGTCTTGTTAACAGCCACGGGCTGTTAAACTTTCAGGGGTCACCAAAGATCAGGGCATGCAAGTCATTTTCTGGCATTCCTCTTCTATATCAAGTTGATATGAAAACTGGTCATCTCTGTGCCTGCCAAGGATTGTCTCATGTGACTTTCTTCAGCTGCCCATTCAAGACCACTTTGAGCTCCCTATGGTGTGCATCATTATTTAATCTCAAATCCGTTATTTGACATTATGTTCTGAATCATCCCAACACTCCACCATAATGAGGGAGGCATTTGGTTACATGAAATATACAACCACAAACGCTTGTGAAAGGAGGATTTTACAACAATAGCTTCAGAATGTTTGTTTAGGACACAGAGAAGGTATATCTTCAGAGAAAATTATTCTCCATCATGTACAAGGTAACATGCTCTTGATTAAATGAATGTCTTTGGCAAACACTTGAAATGTTGCTGGTGATCAGCAAAATTAGGGATAGAGTTCTACAATCTTGATAAAGCAAACCTCCCACTGAGTTTTGCCTCTGAACAGAGAAAGTCCATATCATAAGCTGTATAAAATGGTCAAAATTACTCCATAATAAATCATACACTACCATAAAGTCTTGATTCCTCTGAACTGAGAGGGGTTTTTGCTATTGACTTCAATGGACTTAGGATCTTACCAGTTGCTTTCAAATGAGAAAATATGCCCAAGGTTCAGAAGTATAGCTTTGGTTTTTCCATTTTCATAAAATGATTACTTTCACTGGCATCGTTTTGTTGATAATTTTCTTTATTTGTCTGTATACAGTATGCAAACAGATAATTTAAAGCTAAATATAAGAGGTTTTTTTGGCGTATTTATTTGGTATTAATTTTTAAATGCAGCAGTGGTAGCACATCCAAGCAACCAACCTTGGGTATTTTCAGACATGATGAGCATTTGGCCTGCCATGCTGAACCCTGGACCAGGATCATGAACACATCCCGATACGTGATGAGGCCATCCGTCCTTCAGATGTGCTGGCCCCATCACTAATGGGAAACAGGGAGGGGGCAGGGCGGGGCTGTTCAGTGTGATGTGCAGCCGTACGGCACGGCCTCGCCCTGTCCCCCTGCGCTCCCATGGCCAGTGAGGAGGTTGCCGCCCTGCCTTAAAGAGGCTGTGGTGCGCCCCCTGCTGAAAAAACCATCTTTGGACGTGGATGCGCTCGCCAGTTACCGACCTGTCTCTAACTTTCCCTTTTTAGGGAAGGTTATTGAGCGGGCGGTGGCGCTTCAGCTCCAGGTGCATCTGGACAACATCGGTTTCCTAGACCCTTTTCAATCTGGGTTCCGCCCCGGCTATGGCACCGAGACGGCGTTGGTGGCCTTGGTAGATGACCTCCGCCGGGAGATGGATGCAGGATGTTCAACATTTCTTATCCTGCTAGATCTCTTGGACGCTTTTGATACCGTGGACCATGGGCTGCTGCTGAGGCGACTGCGTGACCTGGGGGGTTTGGACGGGACTGTTCTTGAATGGTTCCGCTC
>QEPC01009013.1:346893-368913 GCA_003113815.1 Sphenodon punctatus | reverse complement strand
TAAGACCTGGCTGTTCGCCCAGGCCTTTGGGAGGGAGGGTGGGTAGGGAGGGGTGTTTTAGTTCCCCCACCTACCTGGGTTTTTATATTGTATCTTAGTCCTGTTTTAATGTTTTATAATATTTATGATAATTTTAATTGATTTTATTGTATTTTAATGTTCTGGAAGCCGCCCTGAGTTGCATGGCAGGAGGGGCGGGGTAAAAATCTATGAAAATAAAAATAAATAAAATAAAATAAATGAGGCCACTACACCTGACCATGACCGGTGACCCATGCCATGATCTGGAGAGGTGCAAGGCAATTGACGTTACCTTCGGCCCTCTCCTGGTCCTTTCCTGATCGTGGCCAATATAACAACAGTTCCAGCTGTGCAGCCCACCATAGAGCCAGAACTGTGGTCAATGTTGATCCCTGCCAGGCAGTCACTGTGGTGAACATCTGGCAGGACTCAAGCAGACGTGCCAGCTATTACCACCAAATACACTGTGTTTCAGTGGGGTTGACTGTGATCTCGTCATGTCTGAAAATACCCTTTGAAGAAGCAATGGATCTGTAGGAAGCTGGCAAAGCATATTCATATAATCTTAAGCACGCTACTGCACATCCAGAAGTGATAATCAAATGAAATTAATCATTAGCCCACAATGGATAGGATAGTGAAATCCACTAAGTCAAACTTGGTTAAGTAGAACTTACTTTTTAGTCAAGCTGCTCTTTCTCCCCTCCCCTTGCTTAATTAAATGTGCTAGATTTTTGCATTGGATAATACAATTTGAACATGCTACATTTTTCCATGGGACAGCTCAATCTTCCTTAATCTAATTTCCCCTGATTACTCAATGTTGCTGCCCTGGAAGGCCTATTAAGTGTTAAGAATCTGTTAAGTGAAACAACACATTCACTTTTTATCCAGTGCACCACAGCTCAATGGTTCTAATCCAGACTTGAGTCTTAAGTGAAAAGTGTACTGGCTCTGGGGCAGAGCTGAAACCAGTATCTGCAAAAACAAATAAAACTCAAACTTTTGGTACTTGACCTGAAATAGGTACTCAATCACTGCCCATACCCGATGTACAAAAATAACATATTTAATCCTGATTTTCCAACTTTGGAACAGATTTTCCAGATTCCAGTACCAATTTTTTGACTTACTGTTCTGATTCCTTAAACAATTTACCAATTGGTACTAATCAGTAACTTGGTAATGGTAATACCTGGTTTTTGGGGGGTAATTGAGTGCCTAATCACTACTTGAGTAGACTGTTGGGCACCCAATAAGGTTCCCAAAATTGCAGGTGTTACCCCGATGTAGCATATGAGCTGCCCATTTCAGCGCAATTCTGGGATTAAGCAGGATTTCCCCTTAACCTCAAATGGAACCACTAAATTTTTCACTTCCTGACAGCTAGATTTGAATGATTAAGGTGTGGGATGCAGGAAGATAAGTTAACAAGTTAACTGTTACTTAACAGTTGCTTAACACTTAGCAACAGGGTTCCTAGTTTTCTGTGACCAAAAATTGGAAATTCTCTCTTACAAAAATACATACATTCTCTGATTAAAGAAACCAAAATCTCATTTTTATGTGATTAAATGTAAACACTAGTTGACTTTCCCTTTCCACAATATATATAGGCTATTTTTACACAGATGGAGGTGGTTGGGGGGATGGGTGTTTGGCTGCGGTGGGTGGAGGTGGGTGGGTGTCCATTTACACCAGGGGTGGGGAACCTTTTCTGTCTCGGGGGCCACACTGAATATTAGTACAAGCTCCGAGGGCCACATAGGGTATTTTCAGATGTTACGAGATCACGCTCAACCACAGTGAACCACGGTTAATCCCGTGGTGAGGCCAAAGCACCCTGAATGTCTGTTAAGCAGCTGCCAGATGTTCACCATGGTCAATACCCACATGGGGTCAATTTCAACCATGCATCCGGGGCTCCCCGCCAGACTCTGGGTGTTTTCAGACATGACGGGGCCAATTGGCCCTGTCACGAAATCAATGTATTCATCCCCCACCGGGACGACCCCGTCACGCCCTAACAGACATGCCAGGGAATCCCGGCAGGGAATCATGGAGGGGGAGGGGTGGCACAACGTGTGGCCACACAGCCCCGCCCCCTCCATGCTCTCCACCGCACGTCCTCTGGGGAGACGGGCGGCCACCGTGGCCAATGCGGCCACAGCGCTCACCTGATTTGGCCACTGGCCAGAATCCCTGCGGGGATTCCGGGCCCTGGCCGCCATCCAGAAGTGACAGCGGGCTTCACCACGGCGGGGAATCGCCTTCGCCACGTGGCCGCCTCCAGCCCCACTGCTTCGGCCGCTCGAGTGGCGAATGTGATTCCCCGCCATGGTAACATCTGGGGGGGAACATTTGTTCCCCCCAACAGACATGCCCTGATCACAGCCACCGCAGGGAATTGACTGTGGTTGACTGTGATCTCGTAACGTCTGAAAACACCCAATCTCCAAAAGTGTGGTCAAAGAGATTCCCACCGGGAAACAACAAAAAGTAATGTCTGGATGGCAATCACTGGCTGGAACCAAAGAAAATGATCCCCAGTCGGGGACAAAGCACGCAGTGTCACTGCCAGGCAACCAGCAACAACACAGGCAATGGAGGGAGATTTAAAGGGAAACCTGCAGCAGGGAAGTATGGCGGGATGGAGCGAGGAGGGAGGCAGAAGAGAGCGGTGGGCGAGAGGGCGAGGGTGGAGGAGGCAGTGGCAGTGGTGGAGGGAGCGCAGGTGGAGGAAGGGGAGGTGGGGGTCATGCTGAGGATGTAGGAGGCAGAGAGACAACACCCGCAGCAGCTGGGACAGGATGCCCAAGGGACAGCAGCCAGACCGGGGGAGGAGGCACCCCAGAAACGAGTAAGGGGAAACAAGGAAAGGGGAACAGGTGGCACAGGGACACCAAGGGGGGGCAGGGGGACAGTCCGGGCTCCCGGCAGAGAGGGGAGAAAGGGGGTGACCTGCGAGAAGGACCAGAACTGCACCCAACCATAACCCCCCCATGTCCTGAAGACATGGAAACGGGCCCAGGTGGATGAGCCCCCAGAGGACACCGGAGCAGGAGGCGGTGGAAGAGGAGGAGGAGGAGGAGGAGGAGGACCCACAGGGGAGACGAGGGAGGAAGCCCTACCACAGAGGGGGTCAGTGGGGGCTGCAGGAGACTTGGGACTTTATACAGATCTGTGGGACCCTGGAGTACCAGTTGGAGCTCGTGCTCAACCAGTGGAATGAGGACGTCTACCAGGACATAGTGTGGGAAATGTAGGCAGCAGGGCACTATCGCACCATGGCACAGTGCCGCTCCAAGGCCAAGGAGCTGAAGAGGGGGTACAAGGCCATCAGGGACAACAATAGGCCATCCGGACACAGAGTCCGAACCACCCCCTTCTATGATTCCCTGGACCGAATCCTGCAAATGAAGGGCTCGATAGTCACCCTGTGGCTCGTGGGGAGCGCAGTGGTCCAGGGCAGGGAACGGGCCAAGGTACCCCCTCCCCTAGTTCCAGGGCCCCGGACCTCCAGGAGGAACACCCCAGTACCTCCAGAACCTGCAGCCCCCCCCCCGGAGAGCAGCCAGAGAGCACCCATCCCCAGGTCAGACAGGCGGAGTCCAAGGCCGGCACCCTCATCACCTGCAGCCAATGGCCCATGGGGGAGCATTCCCACACTGAGGGGCCGGCCTCAGAAGGATCCTAGACCAACATTGAGGGTAAGCAGGTGACCGGGAGCGGAGAGGGCCCAGGCACATGGGGTCAGGGGCCAAGGGGGGGATGGATGGGATGGGGCCAGCCCCAGCCCCCCCACAAGCAAGGCAGGAAGGGGGCCCAGGCCCTGGCTGCCCACACACACACAGCCCTACACTAACACCCCCCCTCTTTTCCCACAGAGCATGGAACACACCGGCACCAGACCCAGGTGGATGAGCAGGCAGGCGCCGGGGAGCCCGGGCAGCAGGAGGAGGAACCAGGTGAGGCATGCGGTCCGGGTGTGAGGGCCCACTGGGGTGCCAGGAGGGGGTCCTGGGACACTCAGAGGCAGTGGGAGGGGCAAGGAGGTGGTGTGAAAGGGCCGGGGGACATGCCCGGAGGGCCAAGGAGCCCCAGTCCCATCCCAGGGCTGAGGGTGGGCTCCCAGGGTGGCAGGCAACTCACCATCCTATACCCTACAGGGCAACCCCAACAGCCACTGTGTCCAGGACCCGTGCCCCCAGCACAGCACATGAGGGAACACCGGGCACGGGTCCAATGGTGGAGGGAGGACCAGGTAGAGGATATCATCCGGACCTCGGTGGAACAGGGGGAGAGGATGATAGCAGCCGTGGTCCGGATGGAGGCAGCCATCGAGCGGACCCTGGAGTGGGCGGAAGTGCGGGACATGCGGCTCCAGGCTAAGGTGCACCTGGACCAGAGGCGGGAGTGCCGGGAGCACAGCAGGCAGGTGGAAGTACTCGGGTGGCTGGAGCAGGCCATCACAGGGATGGTGCGGGAGCACTCCACAAAAATGGACAGTTCCCATGATATTGGGAACTCCTTGCTCCTGCACATGGGAAGCATGTGTGCCTATGTGATGGCAGCTGCCCCTCCAGGCACCCTGCCTGCCCAGGGCCACATGCTGGGGCCCTTGGCACCCCCACCCCATCCCCAACCACCCAAGCTGCCCCCATGCCCTCAGGGTCCGCGTATCTGCCTCCCGGTCCCCCCTGCCCTCTGGAGGGTGCAGTCACTCAGGGGGGCCCCCCGGGTGCAAGGCCTGCCCTCCCTCCATCCACTTCCCCCCCACCAGCCCAGGAGGCAGCCCAGGACACAGTTGGGGACACGGACAGCGGGGGGGAGGGGAGCTCACAGAGCACCGTAGCGAACACTGGGCACTCAAGTAAATGTGGGAGACGGGGGGGAAGGGGTGGAAGAGGAGGGCAGTGTGAGGTGGGGGGCACTATAGGGGCAAGGCATGGCAGGGGTGGAGGGATAGGGGTTGGGTGCACATGTACACACGGGTGAAATAAATTGTGGATGCACTATTCTGCCTTCCATTCCCGTTATTGGGTGACAGGGGTGGTCTGGTGAGGTACCGGACCACCTCCCGTGTAGGGGCCGGGCCAGGGCACCCCTGGGTTGTTGCAGCCTTTACACCTCGGCTGATATGCCTCACCAGGGAGTCCCGGATGCACTTGGCATAACTGTACTCCCTGAGGTTCTCAGCGTTCACATACAGGGGCTGGTTGGGCTCGGAATATTCCAGGACTGCCCCCTCAGTCTCGCACATGTTGTGCAGCACACAGCAGGCACTGATCACCAGGGCCGAGGTCTCCACAGTGTAGTCTAGCCGCCCAGCGAGGCTCCTCCAGTGCTGCTTGAGGGCCCCGAAGGCTCGCTCCACCACGGTCCTGCTGGATCACAGGTGGATATTGTATAGCACCTCCACAGGGTTGCGTGCGACTGGGTAGACCTTCATTAGCCACCGGGTGAGGGGATAGGCAGGGTCACCCAGGATACAGGGGGGCATCTGTACCCCCTCGATCAAGGTCATCCCCATGTCAACAAACTCCCCCCAGAACCTCCGGGCATAGAAGGGGGAGATTGTCATGATCCGGGCATCGTGACTGCGGCTGGAGTTGCCCATGAAGATGTCTATGAACCGGCCCCGGTGATCCACAACCGCCTGCAGCTGCAGTGAGTGATATCCGTGCCTGTTTACATACTCTGCAGCCTCCCCTGCAGAGAGGCGGAGGATCTCAATATGGGTGCCGTCCACGGCACCCATGCAGTTGCGGATTCCTCTGGCTGTGAATCCTGCCATCACGGCCCCCTGGTCCACCAGCTGGATTGTTCTGTCCAGGAGCACGCCCTCCACAGCCTCACACATATCCCGGAGGATACAGGCAACAGTGCTCAGGCCTACCCCGAAGTGCTGGGAGACAGAACAGCAGGAGTCGGGCATAGCTAGGGCCCAGACCCCTATAGCCACCCGCTGGACCATGGGGGTCCGCATGGGGGTGTGCTGTTGGCTCGGCGAGATGGAGCAGGGTGAGTTTGTCCATCCTAAAGTGGGCCCTCCAGGCTGCCTCATCCCACTGGGACAGCACCCTGGCCCAGCACCCCTGTGCCCACTCAGCAACCCATATCCGTCTGTTGATGGGCTTAGTGAGTAGGACTGCCTGGGGCATGGTCTACCTCCCCCATTGGAGGCGCCCGGCCGCCTTTCGGATCGCCGCAGGCTGGGTTCGGCCCCGGATCACAGCCTGCTGGTCTGCCCCGGAGAGCCTCTGCACCCTGAGCCAGGCCATGGCTCTCCTACACCTATGGTGGGCCCTGTGGGCCCTAGCTGCTCTCCAGGCCAGGGAAACCCACAGGCGGGCACCCAAGTGCTGCTCCACGGTAAGGAGGCACAGCTGCTCAGTGTAGTTGTGGCACCACTCAGCTGCAAGCGTGAGGTGCATCCAGTATGCGGCTGCCCTGTCCCGCTCCATGGTGGTGGTGGTCCCGGGGGCTGGGGAATGGTTATGCTGGCCCTCTGATGGTCTGGGTGGGTTGGGTCCCTGCCCCCAGCTGGCCGGGCCTCTCAATGCGATGCTGGTGTCTGTGGGCATGCCGTTGGATGCACCTGCTGTCCTCGCATGGGGCCTCGCACACAGATGAGCGTGCGAGGCTGTGCGTTCCTTGTGCAGCTGCATGCCTTCAGCCATCACCCCCCCCATCCCTGTTTTCAACACCGTGTCCTTGCCGGCCTGATCAGCTTTTTCTGTGTGGGTGCTTGTTGTCTGCAGCTGTGCCAGGTCCGCACCCCACGCCTCGCTCTGTTGTTATACAATGTTATGGCACATGGTTGCCTGCCCTGTCCTTGGGACCCCTCGGAAGACACACACACCCCACCCCTGGAGGGTATGTGTGCCCCCTGTCCGTGGTGTTAGTCTCCGTGTCCAGCCTGCCCATGGCTGGTTGTGCATCCACCGGGCTCCCGCTTCCCAGCCCCCATGGGGCCCCGCATAGCTGGACCTTCTACGAGACAATATCCCTGTGTGACCTGTGGCATACCCCAGTCATGAAGCTGCTCCTGGGCTGCCCGGACAGTCTGTCGTGTGCTTATGCAAGCCTGAGCTCTGGCCTTCACTACTTCGACTATGAGGCAAGTGCCTGTGATTGCCGGCTGCATGCGGAGACTCTGGGGCTGGTTCCCTTCTCATATGGGTGCATCCCAGAGATGAGGTGCTCTCATGTGGCTTGATCCGTGGCTGAGACCGTGTCTGTGTTGTCTGTGTGCAGCCTGGCTGCCTACACGATCTGCCTTGTGGAGGGGGGCCCTGCCTTCACAGTGTCCTACTTTGGCTGTGTTCACGGGGCCCGTGGGTACCAGCGCTCTCGTGGGGTGGTGTATCACCAGCTGTTGGAGCTGGGACAGCTTCCATGGCCCCCTGCTGCTGACTGCTGCATGTCCGAGCCTACCGTGGGGGAGCGGGCGGTGCTGACGGGCATGTGGTCCTGTTCTAATGTGCAGTTGGGGCTGTTCATGCAGGATCCCTTCGAGGCCTACTACCTCATTGCCCACCACATGTCCTTGTTGAGGTACCACCAGGGCATGATCCATTGGCCCCACCTGGTTCATCGGGTGGGGCACCCGGCCCCTGGGCCCATTGTGGCCCCCAGTGGCTGGCTGTAAGTCCCAGTGTGACTCCTGGCCCCCCGGTTTCCTGCCTCCATGTGGGCTCTCGCCCCTGCCCAGGGGGCTGGTCTCCATTGGCTGCTCCCTCCCTGATGTCTCTGCTGTGCTGCCTGCTTTCCGGGGTACTGCTGCCCCTGCCTGTGGCTCCAGGCCCCCTCTGTCCCCCCATCTTCCTCCGCACCCGGTGTTGCCCTCCATGGTTGTCTTCCCTGGTGCCTGGGTCCAGCGCTCTGCATGGCCTCACCGACCCACCTGTGTCCAGCGGACTGTCCCCACCCACCAGTGCTGCCACCTGCTGCCCAAGCCCCCCCCCCCTTGGGTGCCTGTGTGACCTCGGGATTCTGGGGCCCCCAGACTGCCCCTCCTGCCTTCCTCTGGGGAGGGGGGGTGCGTCCTTGGACCTGCTGCACTGCATTGGCTCTCCTGTCTGCCCTCCATCGGCCCCTCTCCAGGGTGTGGCATCTGCGTGTGCCTCCTGGACTGTTCCCGGCCCACTCGCTGTTCCGTGTGGGCTCCCGTTGTGCCTTGGTCCCAAGCTCCTGGGGCCCCCCATTCCGGGACTGCCTGTGTTGCTGTGGGGGTGCCCATGTGGATGGTTCGGCTGTGGGGGTTGTGGTTGCTGTTGCCAGCGTCCTGCCCTGACGCTGTGCCCTCCTCCGCCCCTCTTCCCTGTTCCGTGCCCCCCCGAGCCCGGTGTGCCTTGTGTGTTGTCCGGGCGCCCGTATCCCCCTTCCCTTCCCTTCCCTTCTGTGTGTGTGTGTGTGTGTGTGTGTGTGCTCAGGCTTGTGCTTGTGCTGTATGTTGCACCGTGCCCCCACTGTTTGTGTGCCTGTTGTGTGTGGTACCTGGCTGGCTCTTCTCCCTCTCCCTCCTCCCTTCCCATTTCCCTTGTGTGGGCATTCCCCTTTGTGCCTTTTGGCTTCGTTTGCCCTCAGGCAGCCATGTCTGTGTCCTGCCCCTGCCCAGTGGATTCTGGGTGTTTTGACCATGGCTGGGAATTGGCGTCCCATCTGTTGCACTGCCCCGGGCCATGATCTGCCAGCTCGATTCCCTGTCGTGGTTCCAGTACTGTCATGTCTGTTCGGGGCTTTTATTCACCCCGGGGGGTTGTTGTTTGGTTCACCCACACCAGGAATCCACTGTGGTGAACCGGGCACCCGCAACGTCTGAAATCACCCATAGAAGTTGGGGACTGGAGTACTTAACGGGTGTATTCAAGAAAAGCAGGTCTCAGATCATGGATCTGTGCTGTGGATCTGTTCCTCAGCCTTGTGTGCATGCCCTCCTCTCTGCCCCATTATCCTGAACTCGGTTTTTCAGTGCTTGGGGTTAGAGACTAGATCCAAGAACCAGATCCGGGCACTGGAAAGGGTCCACCTAAGAACTTGCTGTGGTCCACATTTGTCCCCCAGGTCTGAGGTTCCCCACCCCTTGTTTACATGGACACACACACACTTCCTGACAACTAAGTATTCTGGCAACTTGATCTACATTTGAGCTGTGTACAGCACTTTTAAACGTTTATCTATCACTATAGACACTTTATAGCTTTGACTTATTTTCACCTGGCTTGGATCAGATCCAGGAATCTTTGAACTGCTGCACATTTATGGTGCTATAAAGATGTTTAGTAATGATCTGAAGCATTCTGCACATTTTAGGACATAAACAATGAAATCGTAATAAAACATATTTGTTCTGGAGATAATTTACGGTGAAACTCCAAACATTCATAAGTTTCTATGTAACCCAACACTTGGTGGGTTATTGATTGTAAATATTACAGCTGCCGCAATATAAAAGAAGCATATACTGTCACCTTGAAATGTTTTTCCTAAAAACTGCATACTCTTAGGAAATGTATTTCGAACTCTATTCTCCACCTGATGCAAAACAAGTTAAAAGCACCAATTGGTCAAATACTTTTTTGTTAAAGTAACTCCACCAAAATCAATGCGACTAATGCTTATGTGTAGTTATGTATATATTATTAATTATTATTATTATTATTATTATTATTTATTAGCATTTATATAGTGCCAGCAATGTACCTGGTGCTTTACAGAGAATAAGATAGACACGGTTCCTGCCCGAGAGCTTACAATCTAAAGACGGGGGGGGGGGGGAGACAGGGAAGCAGGAACAGAGGGAGAGACAAGGGATGCAACAATCATGAGGATACAAGAAGTCAGGTACACATTCTTGGCTTGGTTACAGTACAATGGGAGTTTTCAGATAACAGGTGGGCGATAATCCTGGGTGGGGATGATTAGTAGGAGTTAGGATGGGTAGAGCAGAAGAGGTGTGTTTTGAGGAGGGACTTGAACGTACGAAGGGAGGGGGCAAGACGGATGTGGGCAGGGAGGAAGTTCCAGGCATGCAGGGCAGCGAGGGAGAAGGGACGAAGGGAGAAGGAACAGGGGAGGCGTGGGAGGGTGAGGGCAGGGATAGAAGAGGAGTGGAGTACTCGAACAGGGGTTCGGAGCGAGATTAGGGCCGAGAGGTAGGGGGGAGCAAGGTTGTGAAGGGCTTTGTAGGTGAAGATGAGGAGCTTGTGCAGAATACACTCAGGAAGGGAGAGCCAGTGGAGAAAGGAGAGGAGTGGCTGCACATGGTCAAAGCAACAGGCTAGGTGGATGATCCTGGCAGCAGAATTTTGATCAGAGATGAGGGAAGAAAGGTGAGAGTGGGGAAGGCCAGTGATGAGGAGGTTACAATAGTCGAGGCATGAGATGACTAGAGCATGGATGAAAGTTTTGGCAGAGGAGACAGACAGAAAAGGGCGGATCTTAGCAATGTTGTGGAGGGAGAAGCGGCAGGATTTAGCAATGGAGTCAGTGTAGGGTTTGAAGGTAAAGTGTGAGTCGAAGATGAAGCCCAAGCTACGGACTTGGGAGACAGGGAGGATGGAGACCCCTTCAATGGCAATTAACAGGGAAGAGGGAGAGGAAGGATTGGGAGGGAAGATAAGGAGNTGCTTTCCGGGGTACTGCTGCCCCTGCCTGTGGCTCCAGGCCCCCTCTGTCCCCCCATCTTCCTCCGCACCCGGTGTTGCCCTCCATGGTTGTCTTCCCTGGTGCCTGGGTCCAGCGCTCTGCATGGCCTCACCGACCCACCTGTGTCCAGCGGACTGTCCCCACCCACCAGTGCTGCCACCTGCTGCCCAAGCCCCCCCCCCCTTGGGTGCCTGTGTGACCTCGGGATTCTGGGGCCCCCAGACTGCCCCTCCTGCCTTCCTCTGGGGAGGGGGGGTGCGTCCTTGGACCTGCTGCACTGCATTGGCTCTCCTGTCTGCCCTCCATCGGCCCCTCTCCAGGGTGTGGCATCTGCGTGTGCCTCCTGGACTGTTCCCGGCCCACTCGCTGTTCCGTGTGGGCTCCCGTTGTGCCTTGGTCCCAAGCTCCTGGGGCCCCCCATTCCGGGACTGCCTGTGTTGCTGTGGGGGTGCCCATGTGGATGGTTCGGCTGTGGGGGTTGTGGTTGCTGTTGCCAGCGTCCTGCCCTGACGCTGTGCCCTCCTCCGCCCCTCTTCCCTGTTCCGTGCCCCCCCGAGCCCGGTGTGCCTTGTGTGTTGTCCGGGCGCCCGTATCCCCCTTCCCTTCCCTTCCCTTCTGTGTGTGTGTGTGTGTGTGTGTGTGTGCTCAGGCTTGTGCTTGTGCTGTATGTTGCACCGTGCCCCCACTGTTTGTGTGCCTGTTGTGTGTGGTACCTGGCTGGCTCTTCTCCCTCTCCCTCCTCCCTTCCCATTTCCCTTGTGTGGGCATTCCCCTTTGTGCCTTTTGGCTTCGTTTGCCCTCAGGCAGCCATGTCTGTGTCCTGCCCCTGCCCAGTGGATTCTGGGTGTTTTGACCATGGCTGGGAATTGGCGTCCCATCTGTTGCACTGCCCCGGGCCATGATCTGCCAGCTCGATTCCCTGTCGTGGTTCCAGTACTGTCATGTCTGTTCGGGGCTTTTATTCACCCCGGGGGGTTGTTGTTTGGTTCACCCACACCAGGAATCCACTGTGGTGAACCGGGCACCCGCAACGTCTGAAATCACCCATAGAAGTTGGGGACTGGAGTACTTAACGGGTGTATTCAAGAAAAGCAGGTCTCAGATCATGGATCTGTGCTGTGGATCTGTTCCTCAGCCTTGTGTGCATGCCCTCCTCTCTGCCCCATTATCCTGAACTCGGTTTTTCAGTGCTTGGGGTTAGAGACTAGATCCAAGAACCAGATCCGGGCACTGGAAAGGGTCCACCTAAGAACTTGCTGTGGTCCACATTTGTCCCCCAGGTCTGAGGTTCCCCACCCCTTGTTTACATGGACACACACACACTTCCTGACAACTAAGTATTCTGGCAACTTGATCTACATTTGAGCTGTGTACAGCACTTTTAAACGTTTATCTATCACTATAGACACTTTATAGCTTTGACTTATTTTCAACTGGCTTGGATCAGATCCAGGAATCTTTGAACTGCTGCACATTTATGGTGCTATAAAGATGTTTAGTAATGATCTGAAGCATTCTGCACATTTTAGGACATAAACAATGAAATCGTAATAAAACATATTTGTTCTGGAGATAATTTACGGTGAAACTCCAAACATTCATAAGTTTCTATGTAACCCAACACTTGGTGGGTTATTGATTGTAAATATTACAGCTGCCGCAATATAAAAGAAGCATATACTGTCACCTTGAAATGTTTTTCCTAAAAACTGCATACTCTTAGGAAATGTATTTCGAACTCTATTCTCCACCTGATGCAAAACAAGTTAAAAGCACCAATTGGTCAAATACTTTTTTGTTAAAGTAACTCCACCAAAATCAATGCGACTAATGCTTATGTGTAGTTATGTATATATTATTAATTATTATTATTATTATTATTATTATTTATTAGCATTTATATAGTGCCAGCAATGTACCTGGTGCTTTACAGAGAATAAGATAGACACGGTTCGTCCCTGCCCGAGGACAATCAATCTAAAGACAGGGGGGGGGGAGACAGGGAAGCAGGAACAGAGGGAGAGACAAGGGATGCAACAATCATGAGGATACAAGAAGTCAGGTACACATTCTTGGCTTGGTTACAGTACAATGGGAGTTTTCAGATAACAGGTGGGCGATAATCCTGGGTGGGGATGATTAGTAGGAGTTAGGATGGGTAGAGCAGAAGAGGTGTGTTTTGAGGAGGGACTTGAACGTACGAAGGGAGGGGGCAAGACGGATGTGGGCAGGGAGGAAGTTCCAGGCATGCAGGGCAGCGAGGGAGAAGGGACGAAGGGAGAAGGAAAAGGGGAGGCGTGGGAGGGTGAGGGCAGGGATAGAAGAGGAGTGGAGTACTCGAACAGGGGTTCGGAGCGAGATTAGGGCCGAGAGGTAGGGGGGAGCAAGGTTGTGAAGGGCTTTGTAGGTGAAGATGAGGAGCTTGTGCAGAATACACTCAGGAAGGGAGAGCCAGTGGAGAAAGGAGAGGAGTGGCTGCACATGGTCAAAGCAACAGGCTAGGTGGATGATCCTGGCAGCAGAATTTTGATCAGAGATGAGGGAAGAAAGGTGAGAGTGGGGAAGGCCAGTGATGAGGAGGTTACAATAGTCGAGGCATGAGATGACTAGAGCATGGATGAAAGTTTTGGCAGAGGAGACAGACAGAAAAGGGCGGATCTTAGCAATGTTGTGGAGGGAGAAGCGGCAGGATTTAGCAATGGAGTCAGTGTAGGGTTTGAAGGTAAAGTGTGAGTCGAAGATGAAGCCCAAGCTACGGACTTGGGAGACAGGGAGGATGGAGACCCCTTCAATGGCAATTAACAGGGAAGAGGGAGAGGAAGGATTGGGAGGGAAGATAAGGAGTTCAGTTTTCACCATGTTCAGTTTGAGTTGGCATTGAGACATCCAGGTGGAGATATTGTCAGGGTACCGGGGGGGGGGGGAAGGGGACAGAGAGGGTTTTTGGAACCAAAGGGATTGCTTGTGGCCTTCTCTCCCAGGACACACTGGGCTAGAAGTAATCCCCTCAGGTTGTTGGGTGGGCTTTCCTACATTAATAGAAGGCAACCCATATCATCATAGGGGCGGAGAGAAGGTGCCACTCGCTGACGGAAAAGGGAAATAGGAGCCAGGAAGGGGAAGAGCCGCAGCCTTTCACTCACACACTCCCGGGCACCGCGGTGGTACACAGTGTAGGGATCCACTTGAAGGGGCCACGGGGAAAAGGGACCAGGGAGTGGTTCAAGGAGCGAGGAACAAGAGGGGTTGGGAATAGGGAAAGAGGCGGTGGGGGGGGGGGGAACAAGGATGCTTCCTTACTAGGTAGGGGGAGGTTGTGGGGTTGAGCAGGGGAGACGCAGACAACAATACACCCACCAGGGGCCCACAGAGCAAGGGAAGGAAAAGGGTTTCTTGGAACTCAATCTCACAGCTAGTATACAAGAGCTTCGTAGGACAAGGGGGGGGGAACAAGGGAGGAAATATAGTCAGGCAAGGAACACAACACCAAGGCAGTCAATATCACTCTAAGCACAATCACTTAGCTTTCAGAAGGCAAAGGCAAGGGCCAGTCTCTCTCACGATTACCGGCGGGGGTATACTGACCCGCCGGCTCCTTTATACTGTTCCTCAGCCCTACAGGTGACAGCCCTTGTCCTCTGATTAAGGCCCCGCCCCTTGCCGGGCGCGCTCTGCCGCAAGGCGCGCACTGCGTCGGGGCGGGGCAGGGATTTCCCCTCCAGAGGCTCCAGGTTGGAAAAGGGGCGGGGTTTGGGACGCCGCTGGGGAAGCGTCCCTCTGACGCGGGGGCGCGCCCTGTCTTTGGAGGGGGGGGGTGGTTACCAGTCTCTTCTGGGTCTCCCCTGGCTTCCCTCGCCGCCGAGGCACGCCCCGGGACGGCGGCGTGACAATACCCCCCCGTCGAGCGCCCCTCCCACCCCTCACCAGGGAGGGAAGACCTGGGCGGGACGGGTGGCGGCGGTGGAAAGCGAAAACAAGACGGGGGGCGTGAATATTGGAAGCAGGTTCCCAGGAGCGTTCAGAGACACCATAATGCTTCCAGTCGACCAAATAATGGAGGCGTAAGCCAATGAAACGGGAATCCAGGATTGCCCGGACCTCATACTCGGGGACACCCTGGAGTAGAACAGGAGGAGGAGGAGGGGGCTGGAGGTGGGGGTAAAGGGGGGGAATAGCCCTTTTTAGAAGGGAGACATGGAACGAGGGGTGAATGCGGAGGTGGGGGGGGAGCGTTACGGTATAAGTTACCTCATTCAACCGCCGGTGAATGGGGAAAGGTCCCATATAGGCATCGTCTAATTTAGGGGATGGACGAAGGGAGGGGTAATTTTTCCTTCTAACCCAGACAAGATCTCCCTTGTGGTAAAGAGGAGCAGGTTTTCTGCGTCTATCCGCCAAGTCCTTATATTTTTGTCGGGCCTTTTGAAGATATTGTAAGGCTTTATTTTGGATTCGGCGTATTTGTTGTACTATGGCCCCTGCTGCTGGAATGGTAGTTATTGGCTTGGCAGGGAGTCCCAATGCAGGGTGATATCCATAAGAAATGTAGAAAGGGGAGTCCCCTAAAGAAGCATTTGGTCCATTGTTATATGTAAACTCAGCGAGGGCGAGATGATCTGTCCAGTTATCCTGCAAATAATTGCAGAAACACCGGAGGTATTGTTCAATGTGCTGATTGGTTCGCTCCACCTGGCCATTCGCTTGAGGATGATATGCGGTAGTCAAGCTAACCTTAATGTTTAAGAGGGTACAAAGGGCTTTCCAAAACTTGGAGGTGAATTGGGGACCTCTGTCTGAAATGATTTCTGTCGGAAGACCATGAAGGCGGACAACCTCTTTCAATAAATAATCTGCGGTAGCCTTGGCTGTTGGAAGTCCGGGGCAAGCAATGAAATGCCCCATTTTTGTAAAGTAGTCAACTACAACCAAGATGGTGGTCTGGTGCTTGGAAAGGGGCAATCCTACAATAAAGTCCATTGCGATTCGTTGCCATGGCCCCTTAGGGGCAGGATTTAATTGTAGCAATCCTACGGGGAGTTGGCGAGGAATCTTGGTCCGCGCACAGACGGAACAACCTTTGACATATTTTTCGACATCCTTACGGACGCTGGGCCACCAGAAGTTCCGTTGAACAAGACGAAGGGTTCGTTGATATCCGGGGTGTCCAGCCAATGGGGAGTCGTGATGAGCCCATAAGACCTGTGGTCGATACTTCGGAGGAATCACGACTAACCCCTTATGGTAATACAGCCCACGGATACGTGTGTGATCTGGAAGTCCAGTGAGCTGTGAACTTTCCTTTTGAAGGTCCTGTAAGGAGGGGAAGGTAGCGGCAAAGGTCTGTGGGGAGATAACCGGTTCGGGGCACGAAGGAGAGGCGTCCTTGGTTTCATCCCACCGGGACAATGCATCCGCCATGGTATTCTCAGCGCCAGGGCGGTATTGGATTTTGAAATGAAAGCGTGAAAAGAAAAGAGCCCAGCGCGCGTGTCGTCCATTTGTAATTCTTGCTGTCTGAAGGTAAATCAAATTTTTATGATCGGTGAGAACCAAAATAGGGTGAGGGCCTCCTTCAAGATAATGTCTCCAGGCCTCGAAGGCTGCTTTGATGGCGAGGAGTTCTTTATCCAGAATCGTGTAATTTCGTTCCGCCGGGGATAATTGGCGTGAATAATAGGCACAAGGTAATCTTTGATTTTGGCCTTCAATCGTTTGCGTGAGGACTGCGCCTAAGGCTCGATCTGAGGCATCTGCTTCAACGATGAAGGGTTTGGTGGTATCTGGATGCTGAAGGAGTGGCGCTGAAAGAAACGCTTGTTTTAGTTGTAAGAAGGCTTGTTGGTGTTGAGTAGACCATTGGTAGCTGGCCCCCTTCTTCAGCAGTTGCGTCAGCAAGACGGTTTTTTGTGCATAATTATCAATGTATTGGCGATAGTAATTAGTACTACCTAGGAAGCGTTGCAACGCTTTAACTGAGGATGGAGCAGGCCAACGATGAATAGCAGAAACTTTACTAGGATCCATTTGTATACCGGTGGCAGAGATATAAAATCCCAAAAAGGGGACTCTGGTTGCATTAAACAAGCATTTCTCTAGTTTGCAATATAGTTGGTGGGTTCGTAACCTGGAAAGGACGATGCGAACATGTCGTATATGTTCGGACAGGGAAGAGGAAAAAATCAGAATATCGTCCAAATACACTACGAGAAAATCATCGAGTAGGTCCCGAAAGATATCATTAATAAAATGTTGGAACGTTGCGGGTGCATTCACCAGTCCGTAGGGCATCACTAGATATTCAAAGTGGCCGAAACGCGTTCGGAATGCCGTTTTCCATTCGTCTCCTTTCTTGATTCGAACTAGGTTATATGCTCCGCGCAGGTCAAGTTTAGTAAAAATTGTGGCCCCTTGAAGTTTCCCTAGAAGTTCTGAAATGAGCGGCAGAGGGTACCGATTTTTAATCGTGATGCTGTTAAGCCCCCGATAGTCAATACAAGGACGAAGGTCACCCTCCTTCTTGGGCACAAAGAAGAGGGGAGCCCCGGCTGGGGATGAAGAATGTCTAATGAAACCTTTATCAAGGTTTTCTTTAATGTACAGGCGAAGGGTCTCCGTTTCCTTCGGGGTCAGATTGTATATACGACCATACGGGGGCTCTGTTCCTGGAATTAATTCAATGGGGCAATCATAGGGGCGATGTGGAGGGAGAACGTCCGCTTCTAGTTTATTAAAGACCCCTTCAAGATCTTTATAGACTGACGGGAGTGATGAGGTCCCGTCATATGGGAGCGTTTCTGTTACTCCTAGGAATCTAGGTATAGGGAGCATACATTCTTGTTGACATCGTGGAGAGTCAAATCGCAACCGTCGAGTGGTCCAATCGATCGTGGGGTTATGTTGGCGCAGCCATGGGAACCCCAACACCACAGGAAATAGAGGGGAAGTAATTAGATCAAAATGCAGATCTTCCTGATGTCTCCCTATCGAACAGGTCAATGGCGGGGTACACTGGAATACCGGACCAGAGGAGATAGGTGATCCGTCAATCGTTTGTACCCATTCTACCTGGTGGCGGGGCTGAGTCGGGATTCCTTGGGTGCGTGCGAGAGTAATGTCCATGAAATTGCAGGAAGCCCCCGAATCTATGAGAGTGTGGAAAATCCTGGAAACAGAAGGATTCATTTGAATCATCATGGGAACGAGTAAATGCCACGAAGAGGAAGTTCGAGCACCCATAGGATCCTTGGGGAATACGAAGCTTACCGGGAGGCCCCCTGTCACACCCGGTTGTTGGCATTTCCCGATCTCGGCGGGCGGCTGGGTTTCACTGGGCATTCTTTGGAGAAATGAGTATTTGCTCCGCAATAAAAGCAAAGACGGAGGAGACGTCGTCTTTCCTTTTCTGCGATACTCAATGGACCCCGGCTGGCTCCAATCTGCATAGGTTCCGTTCCTTCTTCTATTGGAGAAGTGGAGGGTTTCACTATGGGTCCCTGGATGCTCCTGGGAAAAGCTCCCTTACCTAGCTCGCGTTGCCTTTCTTTTCTTCTTTCACCCAACCGGTCATCAATATGGGTTACTGCAGAGACCATTTCTTCGAAGGTAGCAGGGGTAGTGGCTGCTCCTGCTAAATGATCCTTGATCTCATCAGTGAGTCCTTGACGAAACAAGGCGCGCAAGGCCGCATCACTCCATTTTAGATCAAAGGAAAGGCATCTGAACCGTGTGATATAGTCCAAAAGAGAAGTTTTTCCTTGTCTTATGTGTAAGATGGCATGCTCTGCATCTCTCATCCGGTGGGGGTAATCAAATAAACATTTGAACTGTTTAACAAAGCCCTCATAATTTTGGAGAAGAGGATCATTGGCGGCTAGAAGGGGCGTAACCCAATCAAGGGCAGTTCCTCCCAACAACCCAATAATAAAGGCTACTTTAGCTTGATCGCCTTGGTATGTAATGGGTTGGGTCTGAAAGGTTAAGTTACACAAGGCTAAGAACCCCTGGCAAGCTCGGCGGTCCCCATAAAACTTGTCAGGGCGAGGGGCCTTGGGTTCTCTAGGTATGGGGGTTACTGGATCATGGCCCCCAGGAGACGGTAGGGGCAGGGAGGGGGCTGGGGATGACTCCTCCCCCACCCCTCCCACAGCACCCACCATTCCCTGTAGCACCTGGTTCTGGGTCTGCAAGACCTGGTTCTGCTCCCTAAGGTCCTGAACCTCCAAGGTCAGACTCTGAACAGCCCGAAGGAGATCCAGGATTTGTTTGGAGGGGTCCTGGGGCTCCATGAATGGAAGGGGTATGAGGAAAAGGGGATATGTGCCGGTAATTCTGTCAGGGTACCGGGGGGGGAAAGGGGACAGAGAGGGTTTTTGGAACCAAAGGTATTGCTTGTGGCCTTCTCTCCCAGGACACACTGGGCTAGAAGTAATCCCCTCAGGTTGTTGGGTGGGCTTTCCTACATTAATAGAAGGCAACCCATATCATCATAGGGGCGGAGAGAAGGTGCCACTCGCTGACGGAAAAGGGAAATAGGAGCCAGGAAGGGGAAGAGCCGCAGCCTTTCACTTACACACTCCCGGGCACCGCGGTGGTACACAGTGTAGGGATCCACTTGAAGGGGCCACGGGGAAAAGGGACCAGGGAGTGGTTCAAGGAGCGAGGAACAAGAGGGGTTGGGAATAGGGAAAGAGGCGGTGGGGGGGGGGGGAACAAGGATGCTTCCTTACTAGGTAGGGGGAGGTTGTGGGGTTGAGCAGGGGAGACGCAGACAACAATACACCCACCAGGGGCCCACAGAGCAAGGGAAGGAAAAGGGTTTCTTGGAACTCAATCTCACAGCTAGTATACAAGAGCTTCGTAGGACAAGGGGGGGGGAACAAGGGAGGAAATATAGTCAGGCAAGGAACACAACACCAAGGCAGTCAATATCACTCTAAGCACAATCACTTAGCTTTCAGAAGGCAAAGGCAAGGGCCAGTCTCTCTCACGATTACCGGCGGGGGTATACTGACCCGCCGGCTCCTTTATACTGTTCCTCAGCCCTACAGGTGACAGCCCTTGTCCTCTGATTAAGGCCCCGCCCCTTGCCGGGCGCGCTCTGCCGCAAGGCGCGCACTGCGTCGGGGCGGGGCAGGGATTTCCCCTCCAGAGGCTCCAGGTTGGAAAAGGGGCGGGGTTTGGGACGCCGCTGGGGAAGCGTCCCTTGGACGCGGGGGCGCGCCCTGTCTTTGGAGGGGGGTGGTGGTTACCAGTCTCTTCTGGGTCTCCCCTGGCTTCCCCCGCCGCTGAGGCATGCCCCGGGACGGCGGCGTGACAGATATCAGAGAGACAGTTGGTGAGACAAGCTTGAACAGAGGGGGAGAGGGAAGGAGTGGAGAGATAGAGTTGAGTGTCGTCAGCGTATAGGTGGTATTGGAAACTGTGGGAGGCAATGAGTTTGCCTAGGGAATGGGTGTAGATAGAGAAGAGGAGAGGG
Organism: Sphenodon punctatus; assembly: GCA_003113815.1. Lineage (NCBI taxonomy): Eukaryota > Metazoa > Chordata > Lepidosauria > Sphenodontia > Sphenodontidae > Sphenodon > Sphenodon punctatus. The sequence continues at coordinate 348,764 of QEPC01009013.1, read as the reverse complement.
CCAAGGACAGAGCTTTGGGGAACGCTGACTGAGAGAGGTAGGGAGCAGGAGGGGGAGGAGTTAGGAAGAGATACATTGAAGGAGCAGTCAGAAAAATAGGAGGAGAACCAGTCGAGGACAGAGTCCCAGAATCCCAGGGAGTGAAGCGATTCAAGCAGGAATGAGTAGTCAACAGTGTCGAAGGCAGAAGAGATCAAGGAGGACAAGAATAGAGTAAAGGAGGTTGGATTTAGCCACAAGAAGATCATTGGTGATCTTAGCCAGAGCAGTTTCAATGAAGTGATGGGGGCGGAAGCCAGATTGGTGGGGGTCAAGGGAGGAGTTAGCAGAGAGGAGGTCGAAGCAATGGGAGTAGACAACGCGTTCAAGGAGCTTGGAAGCAAAAGGGAGGAGCGAGACAGGACGGTAATTAAAGGGTTCAGAGGGATCCATAGTGGACTTTTTGAGGATGGGGGAGACAGTGGCGTGTTTAAAGGCAGATGGGAACAGAGCTGGTTGAGATTGAGAGGTTGATGATGTGCAGGAGGGGAGGGGTGATGGTGGAAGGAATAGAGGTCAGGAGGTGGGAAGGAATGGGGTCCAGGAGGCAAGTGGAGAGGTTGGAGGAGGAGAGCAGGGAGGAGATTTCCTCAAGAGAGGCGGGTGGGAAGGAGGACAGGAGAGAGGTGGGAGGAGGAGGGAGAGGGAGGGGGGAGTCGTAGGGAGAGAGGACTTGGAAGTGATATCCAGGTGGATCTTGACAGTTTTAGAGTTGAAAAAGAGAACAAGATCCTGAGCGGAGAGAGAAGAGAGTGGAGGAGGACAGGGGGAGTTTAAGTCAAAGGTGGAAAAGAGATGGCGATGGTCCCGGGAGCAGGACTCAATGCATGAGGCATAGTACTGCTGTCTAGCGAGGGAGATAGAGTTGAGCGATGAGAGGCAGAATTTGAAGTGGAGGAAGACAGCACGGTAGTGGAATTTGCGCCAGAGGCGTTTAGCAGCCCAGGTACAGCAGCGGAGATGTTGGTGACTCGTCAGCCAGACTGTGCGGGAGTAGGCAGGATTATTCTTGAATGGTTCCGTTCTTCCCTGGCCGGAAGAACTCAGCATGTGGTGCTGGGGAAATGTTCATTGTCCCACCCAGCACCTCACGTGTGGGGTTCTGCAGGGTTCTATTCGGTCCCCTCTCCTGTTCAACATATATATGCAGCCCTTGGGTGAGGTTGTGAGAGCACTGGGGGTGCAGTGTCATCAATATGCTGATGACACCCAGCTTTACCTCTAATTTTAAGCAGACCCAAGCCCAGCAGTCTCGTTGCTCGTCTGGCAGCTGTTGAGGACTGGATGAGAGAAAGCTGCTTGAAACTGAATCCTGACAAGATGGCGGTGGTGATGGTGGGGTGGGCTGAGGGAGTGTAGGCCCCCATTATTGATGGTTTGTGTCCTGTCTTGTTCCTCAGGTTTGCAGTCTGGGTGTGCTCCTCGATGCACAGCTCCGCCTGGATGTCCAGGTGGCAACTGTGGCAAGGAGCGTGTTTTACCAATTACATCTGGTGCAATGGCTGTGGCAGTATATTTTGGTGACCTTGCCACCATCATCACCTCGAGATTGGATTACTGTAACGTGCTCTACGTGGAGCTACCCTTGGTGACGGTGCAGAGGCTGCAGCTGGTGTAGAATGCGGCAGCCGACCTCTTCATGGGGACAGGTCACTGGGAGCACCTAACACCAGTGCTTTGTTTACTGCACTGGCTGCCTATAGCCTTCTGTGCCCTATTCAAGGTGTTGGTGCTTACTTATAGTCTTACATGGCCCGGGCCCTGCCTCCCTGTGGGACTGCCTCTGCCTGCCTCTCTCTCTCTCTCTCTCTCTCTCTCTCTCTCTCTCTCTC
>QEPC01009013.1:311469-338609 GCA_003113815.1 Sphenodon punctatus | reverse complement strand
CTGGATCGGCAGGTAGAGATGGTGGCTAAGGCCGCCTTCCGCCAGCTGTATCTGGTATGGAGGCTGTGTCCATACATTTCCAGGCCCGACCTGGCCACCCTCATTCATGCCTTCATCATCTCAAGGCTAGACTACTGCAATGCGCTGTACATGTGGCTTCCCTTGTTTCTGGTTCAGAGGCTGCAGCTGGTGCAGAAAATGGCGGCCCATCTTATGGGAACGGGAAGGCGAGAGCACTTAACACCTGTGCTCCGTACTCTGCACTGGCTGCCTATAGTATACCGAGCCTAATTCAAGGTGCTAGTGTTGATTTATAAAGCCCTACATGGTCTTGGCCCCTCATACCTTGGGAACTGCCTCGCCCTCCGTGCCTCAGAGTGATCCCTGCGGTCCACCGGGGTTACCTTTTTGGAGGTCCCCCATGTAAAGCAGGGGGCCACAATGGAGAGGCCGTTCTCAGTGGCTGGGCTGAGGCTCTGGAATTCCCTCCCAGAGGAAGTCCATCTCTGGCCCCAGGACTGTTGGCATTTCGGCGAGCCTGCAAGACCTGGCTGTTCACTCAGACCTTCGGAGGGGAGGGTGGGAGGGTGGGATAGGGGGGGATTGTATGTTTAAAACATTGTTTTAATGAATTTTATTGTGTGTTTTTATGCTGTAAGCTGCCCCGAGATGCCATAGGCATGAGGGAGAGGCTAAAAAATATTTATAAAATAAATAAATAAATAAATAAATGTCTGCCCCCAGAAAGGTGCACAACCAAATTGGATGGTTTGCCCCCGGAGGCTGATGGAACCAGTTTGGTTCCGGAAGGCTCTGACCTTGACGACTGTTCCAGTGATGACCATGTCTTGTTATAGAATACCTCGCTGATGGAGGCCATTGATCAGACAGCTCCTAGGAATCCACTGCCCACGCGACAGCTCCACAGGCTTCCTTGATTCTCTGAGGAACTACAGGAGCTGAAGTGAGAAGGGCGATGGTTGGAGCGACAGTGATGTCGTTGGCATGCTGAAACCGACAGATTGCATCATAGACCCAGTTTACGAGCCTATGCCATAGCTATGCGGGCAGCAAAAAGGGAGTTTTTTGCTAACCTCATAGCATCTGCTAAATCCTGTCCAGCAGAGCTTTTCCGGGTGGTGCAGGGGCTGGTCAGTCCGGCCTTCCTCCGCCTTGGAGTGGAGTCATTTACTGCTCACTGTGACATGTTTGTGGATTATTTTGTGGATAAAATTGCTTGGATTCACCACAACTTCGATGCTGCAATTAATACATATGGGGAACTGGATGTTACGGAAGCCCCATCTTGTCTGGTTTTGTGGGATCAATTTCAGTTGATGACACCCACCGATGTGGTTGGTGTTCCTGAGGCTGTTAGGGCCACATTTTGAGAATGAGATCCTTGCCAATTCTGGTTGATTAAATATTTCTGGGAGACAATGGGGCCATTGCTGGCTGGGGTGGTCACACCTTCCTTTGGGAGGACAGAGTGTCGGGCTGTCTCAAAGAGGCAGTGGTTCGGCCTCTGCTCAAGAAACCATCGCTTGACGCTGACTCCCTTGCCAGCAATTGGCCTGTCTCTAACCTTCCCTTTTTAGAGACAGGCTGAAAGCTGGCCTGTCTCCTTTTTAGGGAAGTTTATTGAATGGGTAGTGGCTCAGCAGCTCCAGGGACATCTTGACCGCATCGGTTATCTGGACCCTTTTCAGTCGGGATTTCATCCGGCGTATGGCACCGAGACTGCACTTGTGGCTTTGGTGGATGATCTGTTCCAGGAAACAGACCAGTGTCATTCTACCCTGTTAGTTCTATTAGATCTTTCAGCTGCATTTTATACAGTTGATCACGGGATGTTGGTGATGTGACTGCAGGACTGGGCAGGGGTGGTCAGGACTGTTCTTGAATGATTCTGCTCTTTCCTGACCGGTAGAATTCAGTGAGTGGCTCTTGGGGAGTTTATTTCATCATACTGAGACCTCTCGTGTGGAGTCCTGCAGGGTTCGGTTTTGTTCCCTCTCCTGTTCAACGTATACATGCAGCGACTCGGTGATGTGATCAGGAGGTTTGGCATGTGATGTCATCAATATGTTGATGACACCCAGCTGTAGCTCTCTTTTTCAACAGACCCAGGCCCTACAGTCTCAGTGCTTACTCGGTGTTTGACCTCTGTGGGGGACTGGATGAGGACTAACTGACTGAGGCTGAATCTCGACAAGACAGAGGTGATGTTGGTGGGTAAGGCGATGGAAATGATGACCCCCATTATTGGCGGGGTCTGTCCTCCATTGGTACCCCAGGTATGGAGTCTGGGGGTGCTCTTCGACGCGCAGCTCTGCCTGGATGCCCAGGTGGAGACTCTGGTGAGGAGTACCTTTCGCCAATTACATCTGGTGCAACGGCTTCAGCCATTTTTCTCAGTCTTTGGCCTGGCCACCATCATCCATGCTTTCATCACCTCCAGATTGGACTATTGTAATGTGCTCTACGTGGGACTACCCATGGTGATGGCTCGGAAACTGCAGCTGGTGCAGAATGCAGAGACCCATCTTCTGGTAGGACTGGGCCACCGGGAGCATGTCACACCAGTGCTCCACTCTCTGCACTGACTGCTGGTGGTTTTCTGGGCCCAATTCAAGGTGTTGGTTTTGGCCTAGAAAGCCCTAAATGGCCTAGGCCCTACCTATCTGCAGGACCGCCTCACCCACTGAGTGCTGGACCAACCCCTGTGGTCATCTGGGGATGCCCTGTTCAAGGTCCCCTGAGTCTTCCAGGGGGCCATGCAGGGGAGGGCATTCTCGGTGGATGCACCACAGCTGTGGAACTCTCTTCTGATGGCAGCCCGTTTGGCCTCGAATCTCCCCTCTTTTTGGAGAAGTTGTAAGATCTGGCTGTTCTGCCAGGCATTTGGCAAGGGAGATGGATGAGGGGGGTGGCTTTTGGGTAGGGGTTATTTTTATTTTTATTTCTGTCCTCCTTTTAGTTGTATTGAAATTGTTTAAATATTTGTTTGCAAATTGTAAGTCGCCCCAAGCTGCCTGTGGTAGGAGGGACAGGGTAGCAAAACTCTAAAAATAAATAAAATAAATAAATGTCTGTGGATCCTTGGGTCTTAGAGTTGTATCGGATGGTCCGGGGCTCCATTGTCCCTTCTATATGGGGGGTGGAGTGGGGGTATTAGTGTGCGTATAGGGAATTTTATGCATTCAGTAGAAGCAAGAGCTGGGTCCTAGCCTTTCCCATTCCCTTGCCTCAGATTATTCAGTTTGGTCTTTATTTACATGGAAAGGGCTTGGCAGCTTTCAGGGTTTGATGGGAAGAAAAGGGGACACCCACCCACACCAGAGTCATCAAACACACTTGTAGGTAAGAAAGCTCTCAGTAGTCCCTTAAGGTCTGTATATCAAGCAAAAGCTAATGCTGGACCAGACTCATCATAGAGCACTGGTGGTCTCGCCCTGATAAGGAGGACTCCACTCCTTCACGCATACAGGGGAAAGGAATTGGCGGAGTACAGGGTAAGGGGGGTAGGTCTAGGGAGTGGGGGTAGGGTCCCAAGGTAAGGCCAAAGGAGGGGTTAGGACTTCACTCAGGATCACAGGAATAGGTAGTGAATTTGGGAGGGACCACACAAACTTTCAGTAACACGCACACAATAGCACACACACACACCCAAACACAGACACAGACACGCAAGGAAGCAATACCAAACCCACAGCACAAAGCAACAACAGCAATCCACACAGGAGAAAGGAGGGAGCCGGTCTCACAGAGAACTGATCACCAGCAAGGCTAAGCAGGTCTGACTGCCTTTTATAAGGGAGGCTCCTCCCCCTTCCCCAGCCGTGCCAGCAATCTAGCTGAATGATGCACAGGTGGATCGGTGCTGGTTTCTGGGACAATAGGTATCAGCTGAACCAGGACCTGCCTGTCTGTCTCTTGGTCATTCACGGGGGCAGAGCTATGGTCAGTCTTCCCAAAGGGGCTACTACCTGGAGAGTCAATGCCCTGCCATCCCTCCCTCACCTTTCTCTTCCTACCCCTAGCCCCCTGCCCAGCAGCCCACCATGCCGTACCCCAATACCTGATAGCAGCAAGTACAATTGCAGGCAAGTGGGTGGCATTGTCTTTCATTTCCAGAGTTGCAACTTTGAGGATTTGAACCAATTGCCATTACTGAGCACAATGTTGGAGTCTTGGTGGTGGCAGGCGGCATGTCTCCCTGACCATAGGATTCCTTTATCACCGCAACTGCTTGTGGATATAGGACAGGTTTTGTGGGAAATTTGTTCTTCATTAAGGGAGGTGGGTTTATTTAATGCTGCATTTAAAGCATTTTGCAGGGCTTTAAGGATAGGTGAGCTAGTGGTAAATTCTCTCTTCGACTGCTTGGGATGGGCCTTAAGTGTGGAGGATCTAATGATGGTGAGTCTTCTGTTAGATTTAAACTCAGATGGACCAAGACTGACCAGAAAGGCAGAGGGAAATTCGTTATGCATCACAGGTTAGGTGAGAGTTTGTTCTGTCCAGTTTTGGCATTGCAATCTTACATAGCAATTCGACCACAGGTGGCAGGGCCATTTTTTATATACAATTCTGGTTTGTCTCTAACCAGATATAAGTTTGTAATTATTATGAGGAAATACTTGACTAAATTGGGGCTTCCAGCTCATCTATTTGGTTCCCAGTCATTTCAGACAGGGGCAGCATTATCTGCCGGTGCTGCATATTTTGGGGACAGTGACATTCAGGCGGTAGGTAGGTGGTGTTCTAGAGTCTTTCGTTCTTATGTGTGCCCTCTTCCTTTATGACATGCCTTAAATTGAGGGATGGGTCCACAAGGCAGTGAGTATGATGATAATCAGTACAGAGGTTTAACTTTTTTGTGTGTTATTTCAGGGACTGGAAGGGATGTGCAACACAAGTTGGTTTGGATCCTCACACACAGTTTCTGTGAGCAGCTGATACAGCCAAGTGCACCAGCTTAGTTTTAGTTCCAAAGAGTTATTGTTTTGGCGGTAAAATGCCATGGGCCCAGTTGATGCCCTTGATTTTGGATTTGCAGGGTCATTCCATCCCAGATGTCATTGTTATTCATTTGGGTGACAACGATTTTTGTCGTGGGTCTCTTCTTGACCTGTCTATCATGATCAGGCAAGATTGCACGGTCATTTCATCCCAGGTGTCACTGTTATTCATTTGGACAAGAACAATTTTTCTCGTGGGTCTCGTCTTGACTTGTCTATCATGATCAGGCAAGACTGAAGGAGCTTTTTCCTCAGTCCAGGTTAGTGCTTATTTCATTGATGCAGATGAGGATTTGGAGTAAGGTGAAGAATCCCAAAAGGGTTGACAGAGCTAGAAAGAGGATGAGCCAGGAAGTTAGGCAATTCATTGATATGTGGGAAGATGATTGGTTGGAACATTCAGACATCAGTTGGAAGAAGCCGGAACTATATTGAGTGAATGGTGTCCACTTATCCTGGATGGATGTGGAGATTTATTTGATGGGTTTACAAGATTAGTTAATGAAACTGGTTTAATGAAGTCTGGGTTCTTGGTGTTTTGGTGGGGGGTAAGCTTGTCAAGCATATTGCTGACTGCTCTAGGTAGTGGTAGTCAGTGCCAATAAGTTATTTAGGAAGGTCACTGGTTATGATTTGGATCATTCATTGGACTGGAGTTGTTGGTACATTTGAAGCACCTCAGTAAGGTGAGGGAAACGTGACCCGATCAGGGGAGAAGCAACCCACGGTCTTGCCTAACTCTAGAGGTGTTGGGTTCTATGCTACTATGTTGGATATATCTGTAGCAGCTGCCCTGGCAAAGTCCTCATGAGAGCACCCTCTGTAGGGAATTAGCGGAGCTGCTGATACCACTCTGGCCCCCAGATCACCAGTCCACACTTTAAGTATTCACTTCTCTCAGTGTTTGTTTATTCACAGTGTCCTTCATCAAGCATACATACAGTCATTACAGTTCTTGGTCTCACTACACTTGTACAGAGCCCCATGCTCTTCCTAGTCCTTCCAGGCTCTCTGTCTCCAGTCTATCAAACAGGCTGGAATGGCTCCCATACCAACCTCTCTCTTGGTCTCTCCCTGGCTTACAGACCAACTCCCTTTCTTGTCTGCAGTCCCCTTCTGAGCCACACAGAGACTTTTTATTTCCCCACCCCTGGCTGGCTAAACCATGCCCACTGGACATGTTCCTGAGGCCCAATACTCGGCTTCTTAAAGGGCCAATGTCCCATGTTCTGCTACAATATGCTTTCCCTTAGCTGGTGCAGGACCCGTTTCTTGGTCTGGATGCTAGTGCATGGAATAGCATAGCATCCAAGCTTAGAGAGCTCATGGCACTTGACTTATATGGGGAAAGGGTTCCGTTTGGTTAGAGTTATGGTTCACAGTTTAACTTACCCTTTCCCCTGATAGACCCAGACTGCAATGTTAAGTTTTACTAAACAGTTGTGGTCCATTTAAACCTATTTTTTTGTGTCTGCTACATCGTTTCTGTGTACTTGTGACAAAACTTGGTGTTTTGAAACCTTGCACAGCATATTTTTGCTTGAAACCTCCATGAGCTTTATACCAACAGAAAGCACAATTTCATGACAACTTCAATAGCAAAAGTACATGGGTAAGTTAATTTGCTAAGTTCATTTTAAACTGCCACACAAGTAATTTTCTAAATAATAATATACTTAGTTTTATGCTGATTCTATCACATACCCATAATCCCCAAACCACCCATGTTGATGTGTATGCATAAGGAAGGAAGTGACATAAAACTGCATTTCCTAGAGCAAGAAAAATAATCTTTTAGTTAACTTGTGGTGGCTAGAATTACCATTTACCTGTTACAGATCTCAGATTTAGAATAATTCTTTTGTAATCTACCAGTATTAAATACAGAAGATCTTACCCCTCTTTCCAGAAGCATATCTCGAAAATGGGTGATACGTTCTTCTAAGGGAAGCATAATCTGATGTGCTGATGTTTTTGCATTTTTCTCTTCTGCTTCAATCTTCTCCTCATCAGCATTTGGAGGATCTTCCACTCTTTAACAAGGTAAGAGACATATACTTCAGTAAATATACACTGAGGAATACAATTTTAACCCACTGATGTATAAGTAAAAATCTTCCGAAAAAAATGTAAATAAAGACAATATTTCTTCTACACAGCATAAAAATTGACAATTTACTGGCTAAACTGAAATATACTGTAAGTTAGAGGCGATTCAGACATGCGTTTAAATAGCACAGCCGCGGCGGTGGCATCGTGCGATTTAAAGCACCACGCACTTCCGGGTTGGTGTGAATGCACCGACCGCGCACATTTCAGCCTAACGCGAACTGTTGGAGTGCGTTTTTGAAAGCTGCTCCGAGAGGCGATTCAGACGTGCGTTTAAATTGCACAGCCGTGGCGGCAGCATCGTGCGATTTAAAGCACCGCACAGTTCCGGGTTGGTGTGAATGCACCGACCATGCACATTTCAGCCTAACGCAAACTGTTGGAGCTCCGAGCAGCTTTTAAAACCGCACTCCAACAGTTCGCGTTAGGCTGAATTGGTGCATTCACACCAACCTGGAAGTGCGCGGTGCTTTAAATCGCGCGATGCCACCATGGCGGCTGTGTGATTTAAACGCACGTCTGAATGATTCCAGAGCACTCCAACAGTTCGCGTTAGGCTGAATTGGTGCATTCACACCAACCCGGAAGTACGCGGTGCTTTAAATTGCACGATGCCACCGCGGCGGCTGTGCGATTTAAACGCACTTCTGAATGATCCCAGAGCAGCTTTTAAAACTGTACTCCAACAGTTCACGTTAGGCTGAATTGGTGCATTCACAGCAACCCAGAAGTGTGCGGTGCTTTGAATCGCACGATGCCGCAGCGGCGGCTGTGCAATTTAAACGCACATCTGAATGAGCCCTTANGGTAGGGACCGCAGCTGATTATATGTTCTGTACAGCGCCAGGTTGTTACTGGCGCTTTATAAATGTTTAATAATAATAATAATAATAATAGTTATTGTAAAAGGCTGAGGAATGTAAGGAAGAAAGATTAGAACCATGCTATGCGGTTGTACTAATTTGTTTCAAGCCAATATAAAGATACAATGTGTTAATCATGCTACTTTTTACTAGAAAGTATCTGGACCAGTGGTAAGAAATTTTTATACTCTTGCATATTTAGATTGGTTTCTATCCTGCAAGGGATTTCCTGACCTGCAGGATAAATAACATTTATTTATTTGCATTCCGAATAAGAATATATTATAAGAACAGCTGGAGTTATCTATTCTGGACAAAATCTACTCTAGAAAGAGAAGATGGACCTCTCACCAATAGCTGATTTTAAAAGTTATCCACCAAACTACTATCCTCCATCTCTAACAAAGTCTAAACTCCTTTATATCGCAATGGTAAGACTGAACTACTTTTATACTTTACTACTCTTTACTGACCAAACCCTGTGTAGCAGCTGCCTGGTGCAGTCCTCATGAGAGCACCCTCTATAGGGAATTAGCGGAGCTGCTGATACCACTCTGGCCCCCAGATCACCAGTCCACACTTTAAGTATTCACTTCTCAGTGTTTGTTTATTCACAGTGTCCTTCACCAAGCATACATACAGTCATTACAGTTCTTGGTCTCACCACACTTGTACAGAGCCCCATGCTCTTCCTCGTCCTTCCAGGCTCTCTGTCTCCAGTCTATCAAACAGGCTGGAATGGCTCCCATACCAACCTCTCTCTTGGTCTCTCCCTGGCTTACAGACCAACTCCCTTTCTTGTCTGCAGTCCCCTTCTGAGCCACACAGAGACTTTTTATTTCCCCACCCCTGGCTGGCTAAACCATGCCCACTGGACATGTTCCTGAGGCCCAATACTAGGCTTCTTAAAGGGCCAATGTCCCATGTTCTGCTACAATATGCTTTCCCTTAGCTGGTGCAGGACCCGTTTCTTGGTCTGGATGCTAGTGCATGGAATAGCATAGCATCCAAGCTTAGAGAGCTCATGGCACTTGACTTATATGGGGAAAGGGTTCCGTTTGGTTAGAGTTATGGTTCACAGTTTAACTTACCCTTTCCCCTGATAGACCCAGACTGCAATGTTAAGTTTTACTAAACAGTTGTGGTCCATTTAAACCTATTTTTTTGTGTCTGCTACATCGTTTCTGTGTACTTGTGACAAAACTTGGTGTTTTGAAACCTTGCACAGCATATTTTTGCTTGAAACCTCCATGAGCTTTATACCAACAGAAAGCACAATTTCATGACAACTTCAATAGCAAAAGTACATGGGTAAGTTAATTTGCTAAGTTCATTTTAAACTGCCACACAAGTAATTTTCTAAATAATAATATACTTAGTTTTATGCTGATTCTATCACATACCCATAATCCCCAAACCACCCATGTTGATGTGTATGCATAAGGAAGGAAGTGACATAAAACTGCATTTCCTAGAGCAAGAAAAATAATCTTTTAGTTAACTTGTGGTGGCTAGAATTACCATTTACCTGTTACAGATCTCAGATTTAGAATAATTCTTTTGTAATCTACCAGTATTAAATACAGAAGATCTTACCCCTCTTTCCAGAAGCATATCTCGAAAATGGGTGATACGTTCTTCTAAGGGAAGCATAATCTGATGTGCTGATGTTTTTGCATTTTTCTCTTCTGCTTCAATCTTCTCCTCATCAGCATTTGGAGGATCTTCCACTCTTTAACAAGGTAAGAGACATATACTTCAGTAAATATACACTGAGGAATACAATTTTAACCCACTGATGTATAAGTAAAAATCTTCCGAAAAAAATGTAAATAAAGACAATATTTCTTCTACACAGCATAAAAATTGACAATTTACTGGCTAAACTGAAATATACTGTAAGTTAGAGGCGATTCAGACATGCGTTTAAATAGCACAGCCGCGGCGGTGGCATCGTGCGATTTAAAGCACCACGCACTTCCGGGTTGGTGTGAATGCACCGACCGCGCACATTTCAGCCTAACGCGAACTGTTGGAGTGCGTTTTTGAAAGCTGCTCCGAGAGGCGATTCAGACGTGCGTTTAAATTGCACAGCCGTGGCGGCAGCATCGTGCGATTTAAAGCACCGCACAGTTCCGGGTTGGTGTGAATGCACCGACCATGCACATTTCAGCCTAACGCAAACTGTTGGAGCTCCGAGCAGCTTTTAAAACCGCACTCCAACAGTTCGCGTTAGGCTGAATTGGTGCATTCACACCAACCTGGAAGTGCGCGGTGCTTTAAATCGCGCGATGCCACCATGGCGGCTGTGTGATTTAAACGCACGTCTGAATGATTCCAGAGCACTCCAACAGTTCGCGTTAGGCTGAATTGGTGCATTCACACCAACCCGGAAGTACGCGGTGCTTTAAATTGCACGATGCCACCGCGGCGGCTGTGCGATTTAAACGCACTTCTGAATGATCCCAGAGCAGCTTTTAAAACTGTACTCCAACAGTTCACGTTAGGCTGAATTGGTGCATTCACAGCAACCCAGAAGTGTGCGGTGCTTTAAATCGCACGATGCCGCAGCGGCGGCTGTGCAATTTAAACGCACATCTGAATGAGCCCTTAGTAAGGAGTTTCTAAAATGCAATCGTGGCTGAGGATTCATCTGAAATGATTATGATATTTTTATGAAAGTGTAGATTTGACTGGTTATTTTTAAGCAGTATGTGAAATAGGAAAAAATGTATATAGGCAGTGATTTTTTTTTATCAAAGGCAAAGTATATATGAAAAAATTGTGAAATTAAGATGACTTTTCCCTTTTCTCACAACACTTGCAATGATTCTGAATATTCTACTTTCCTTGGAGCAGTTGGAATAACTCTGAGCATTCGTTGGCTTTGCAGCAGCTCAACTAATCACTAGTTCAGTAGGCAGGCAGGCACTTTGAGCCCATTTTTAGGGACTCATGTTCACTGCATTTTCCCCATTGGCAGTAATGAGGAAAATGTTTGTTGTTTGGGTGCATGCCTTTTGATTGATGGGAGGCGCCTCATATATGCCCCCCCCCCCCCCCCATGATGCCTGTCCGCACCCTGACAGCCTCACACTATAGCCTGAGGCATGCTTCCCTGGTTGAAAATCTTTGTCATGGTCTCCTTTTCTAGCAGCACATGCCGTGCCACTCAGAGGCAGGCACCTGACAGGGCAGGGGGGTGGTAGGAGGGAGGATGGTGAGCAACCCAACAGACTGAAAGACACATTCAGTGGCCAATTACTGCATGCTTCCATCTTTACAGGACCAATAGGTGGTGGCTTCGAGGCGGGCATAGGAGGCGGCTCTTAGGCAGGCACAGAAGGGACATAACTGTGACTTTGGGGATAGCATCCCAGCTATCAGGAGACATGCTTTACACATCCAGGCTGGCCAGTTATGATCACAATCACATCCTGCAGCACTGTGACAGAGGATATAAGATAATCTATTGGCTGGCTCTTTCCTAAACAGATACTTCTGACTTCCCAGTAATAAGTGAAGGAGATATGTCGGGATGGTCACAGCACAGAATGATATTTGGTTGACATTTCTGCTGGCCAATTGGCATCACAAGCAGATCTTATACCACAGTGTCATGTAAGAGAATCCCTGGCATAGGCTCATTCTCTGCATTTGCTCTACAGGCTTATAATATTGGGACCCTTTATCTCATCTTTCTGATATTTAGCAGAGATGATTCAGAATGTGTGAGATAGATCCCTGCCAAATTTCATGTACACTGGTTGGACTACAAAGATGTTACAGTCAGGCATATATTTATAAGTTAATTGCTTATGCCTTCATCTAATCCTTCTGAACGCTTGCATAGATTATAAGCTAACAAGTTTACTCCACGTTATATGGGAAACAAAGAAGTTAACCATTAATGTATATGTATATTTTTGCAAAACAACACTAATCAACTGCTTATAAAATCAGATTCCTTTATCCAAACTTTCTGAAATGTGGTACACATAATGCCTTCTATTGGAGGTACAGTCCTTCCAAGTTTCATCCAAATACAATGAAAAACAAAAAAATGTACAGCCAAAAATGGGTTAGAGTGGTGAGTGGTTGGGGATCTTTATGCCACCCTTCTTGTCTATTTTAAAAGTTGTTTCTATTGTTAATGTTTTATATTGTGCGCTGTCCAGAGCTGCCTGTGGCAGAATGGGCGGGTTAAAAATGTTTAAAATAAATAAATAAATAAATAAACAAACAAATGGTTCAAGACACCAAAGGAGGACATGAAGAAGGCTGATGATACTTTAAGGATACTGTGATTGGAAAACTAGGGATTGAAAAAGACCCATTAACTCTGGTACAGGGAAACAAGTGAAGTTGAAGAAAACTAGATATAGTAAACTGAGGCCTTAAAGTGATGCCATGCAGAAAAAATCCCAGTTGGGTTAGATTGGAATTGTTAAAGTCTAATACAAGAGGAGACTCAAATCTGTGGAAGTTCAAATCCAGACCTAAGCATTTTGGGTTGAGGTCAAGTATTTTCTGGTAAATTTAGCCATTGATTAATTCAAGTATTTTTAAAAAAAAGAAAAATACGAACAAAATATCTACAAACACCAAAGGTTTTACTAATAATGGTCCATGTTTTCAAATTGGTAGCTTCAGTCCCTTTTAGATAATTTAGTAAAGGTAACCCAAGTACCAGGGGCAACTTTATTTCAACATGAAGTCAACTAACTTTCAGTACCAGACTTGAAACATTTGATAATCAAATTTGAATATATTTTTATTTCCAAAGGTCTCCATCTTGTATAATTTCCAAATGGAAAACATTAAAATCCGCTTTCAGATAATAAATTACATTAGCAGTAATGCAATACGAGTCCTAGCATATTATCTCCCTTCTATCAATAATTGCATTACACAATTCCTTTCTCAAATTGTATGAAAATGGGTATTACTTGGTACTAGTTGTTCCAAAGGCATCAAATTGTCACTCTTCATATTATGATAGTGACTTTTATATTGTATTAGTAATTTTCATTTTCCCCAAATTATAACATTTTGTAATATGATCCAAGAAGCTTCCATACCAATTTCTGGTATCTTGTGAAAACCTTTTTCAAATTGGCACTGACAGAAATACAGAATCAATAAAAAGCAGCAGCAATGACTCTCTCTCAGGTTTGGTTAATTAAAATTATCCTGAATATCTGGTGGGATAGTCATTTGTTCTTACTCCAGAAAGTACAATAAAAGAAATTCTGAAAGGAAATGGATAAGGGAGGAACGGAATATGAAATAAGATATGGAAAGTCATAATTAAAAGAACACTTTATAAAGAGGCTATTTTTACTTTCTATTATTTTCCTCACATTTTGGAAGCCTAAAAACCTCAAAATAGATAAGAAAGCAGGCCACTGAAAAAAAAATGTACCTGAACTGCTTTACCTGAATTGACATCTGCAAGCTTTTTTCTAGAATGTTCAAGTTACAGAAGTATCAGGGTTGGCTTACAGGGCAATCTAGGGAGTCATCCTGATTCCCAAAGTCTTAGACCCACATTCTTTACTGCTGTAATTGATCAGCTACAGCAAGTCAATAGCATAGCAAAGTCTAATGGCCCAGTGGACCACTGTCAATCCTCAACATGAACCGACTGATATAGCTGTGGCAAAGTGCATGCTGATTGTAGACTGGCCACAACTCCATGAATGTTGCTTTGATCCCTGAATTTGTTTCTGTGGGGTGATCATGGTATCCATATGGTGCTGTGGATAAGACCAAGACCAAGACCAAGACCTAGACGAAGGCCAATTCTACAGACCAATTACCCTGGTCTCATGGGACATCAATGGATGCTTTAGCACAGTTTTGAAACCACTGGAGGAGAGGAATGGATGATTGGCTTATGCAACAAATGACTGATGAATTTTAGAGTTGAAAGAGCCTACACTCTTATTACTGTTAAACCCAGTAGGCAAATTTGAATGTGTGTATTCAAAAGGAATTATCCTGAACTCATTAATTCAATATGTGGTCATAGCTTGGATTAAGAGACTCTTTAAAATCAAGTGTAAAAAGGACATTAGGTTAAATTTTGCCTTCAGATGCATGTGTTCAGCCTCCCCTGAAACCACTGGGAGCCCAGAGTCTGTCTAGGTCCCATTGCATTGCACAGTTTTTCCCACTGGCAATCAACTATCTTTTGCATGATCTTGTAAAGGAAAATTACACTTGCAATTACTTCATTGTCTAGATAGACCCCTAGTTCAAATTAAACTGATTCTATGAGGGGGAAAATACCATCTAGAAAGACCCCTAGTTCAAATTAAACTGATTCTATGAGGGGAAAAATACCATTTTTCTGCCTTTGTATAATGAGAGTGTGGGTTGAATATAATGAGTGTTTGTTAGTTCCTGTAAGTAATGCAATTAAATTTTATTTAAAAGTGAATGACATTATGTTGGTAAGTCTGCTGTTTGCTACAAAAAGAGTTTACTGACTCCAGAGCCATTATAATTACAAGGGCAGATTTTGGACTGGAAACTCAGAGTATTTTTACACGACAGCTCAATGAGTCACCATGCTTATACCCATCTTGGGGTGAGCCTTGTCATCCCAGCCACCGAACAAACATTCAGGCAGCCGGGTCTGGGGAGGGGGCAGAGAGAGGGCATGCAGACGTGGGTCCTCACAACCCTGACACCCATAATCCTCAGCGTGGCCCCACCTCCTCCCTGATGGGTGGGTGTGGCAGTCTATGAGACCACCGCGCCTGCGCGGAACTGCTCCGGCCATGGGCTGGGTTTAGGTGGCCCACTTTACCATGGTCCAGGGACACCTAACCTGGACCGTGGCAGGGCTTAACATGGGATGTGCACTGGCTGGGAGCCCAGCACACATCCCATGTTACCCCTCCCACGGTCTGGGGGTTACTTCTGCTCCCGTCCATGGTAAACATCTGATGGGGCAGGAGCAGATGTGACACCCCTGCCCATGGCCATGCTGGGATAAGTGTGGCCACGGACGGGGGTGTCACGTCTGAAAATACCCTCAGTCTTAACCTTTAATGCAATATGGTTTTGATCTAAAATCTACTGAAGCAAATAGGATTTTTTCCATTTACTTTAGTAAACTTTGGATCATGCCTTAAAGTAGGTACTGAAAAAAATATTACTATTACAAAAACCTGTGAAAGGGAGAGAATTGGGTTATAAGACATAAGTCATTTCTGCCAATGTGCATTTGATATATCACAGTGAAAATTAGGGAAGATTCCACATATAAAACATCATTGGATTAGCAAACTCTACCACAAATACAGTTCCCCCCTCCCCCTGTGCATTAAGCACAATGAATTACAGCTCCGTTTTGATGAGGTTGGATTTTACCACTAAGAAAAGGCTTTGCTATGGATCAAATGATTTACCCCCTGTCAATGGGTCAACATAATTTATTTAGATACATTTTATCTTCCAAGAGGTTGCATAAATGTAAACTATTATGCAGAATATGGCAGGTTAAAAGAATAACCTTTGTCAGTCGCAAGCAAATAAAATTGTGAATATCCGCAAATCAACAAATTAAGCATTTCCCCTAAAATATTATATACTATAGATATCATAAACTGATTCTCTTCTCATTTCCATGATGCAATTCATTAATAGAATTCAATACAGTAATGCCTATGGGAAATTAGTGTAAGAAGAGAGAATTAAATAAGATCACCCTCTTTGAGGAAGAGGATTATTAAATGGAAATATTATAAAGCTGTAGTAGTCTGTAAGTAGGATTACAGACTCCCAAAATGAGAGGGCATTTTTTACACGGACACTTTTGTCAGGATTAGATCATTAGTCCCAGGATGAGAGGTCCCTCAAAATGCAGCATTCAGTGATTATAACCCTGGATCACTGAAAAACTCAGGGATTACAAAAATTTTATTTTTCGAGTTTTTGTAAAATCCAGTTATTAACTAATACCAGGATTAGGTTTGTCTAAATTACTATCCCGAGATAGTCAACTATCCTGGGATTAGTATCACAGAGTGTTATGGCAAGAGATGGCATCCTCTCTATGCAGTTCTACCTCTATGGTATCTAGTAGCACTTGACTATGGGGTGATCGTATTACCTCCACGATCCTTCAGCAATATGTTGTGGAGTGCCAATTTTAAATACCTGTAGAACAAAGGGCTGAGTCTCCAATTTCTTCAACTCAGAAATTAGAAAAGAAATAAAGAAAATAAGATTTTCTTCAGTCCCAGAAATCCGTGCACTGAGCACAGATGAAAAGCACCACAGGATTAATATTCATCCCAGATATTCTCAAACCAGAATAACAGCAATGTAGCAATAGGGCTGGCCTTAGAACTTGTGGTGCAAAGGCAAAGATAAAATGTGAGGCCCCTGGTGGTCCTACCCCTGCCCTGTGTCTCTGCCCTCTTGATGGCACCTTCCATTGGGTTCTGGAGCCATCTCTCTCTCGCTCTCTCTCTTTCTCTCTCTCTGGTTATGAATCCTGATGACACTCCTGATGCTCACACCATCACTTATTAAGGACTATATACAAGTGTCATAATCAAGCCCTTAGATAGATGTTAAATAACTCCTGAATTAGAAGGAGTAAATGGAGTAAAACCCATGCAGAGACAAGCACGTTGACATATGGAATACACTGCACAACCCCATTTCAATTCCGTGTACTGCTGGCAGTTTCAACTGCTGTGCAAGTATCAATTACCAGGTCTCAGTTTGCAGCTATCCAGATTTACTCACTGCAGCAGCTATTTAGAGAGACTGGAATTATCTGCAAGGAGCATTCCAGATTGCCATCACTTCAAAGGTGTGCCCAACAGATGAAACTAATACTGTTCAAAATGATCTTGACAGCGTGAAGAATTGAACGGAACCCAATAGAATGAAACTCAGAAAAGACAAATGGAAGGTATTGCACAGAGGAAATAAAAATCAAATGCACAGATACAAAAAAGGGGATCACTGGCTAAGGTAGATGCTCTGTGGAGCAGGATCTCGGGGCTATAGGCAGGCAGGGATAGGGAATGGGGTTTTGGTGGGTATTTGCGATAGGGGCATGAGGGGACGGTTGAGGAGGTTTTTTTTGTCAAGTTGGGGAGCGGGAAGAGGAAAGGTTGGGGGGTTGTGTTTTTACGCTGTTTTGTATGGATTGTTTTTATTTGTTTTGAAAGCTGCACTGAGTCATTTGGCAAAGGTGGGGTAGAAATCTAAATAAATAAATATAGTAGATCACAAATTCCACAGGACTCTGCAATGCTATACTGTTTAAAAATGGACACATTTGTTGGTAGACGCATTGTTTCCAAGATGTGGGGGAGGAGGGGCAATCCAACAGTCCATGGACGCTGACAGCCCATGCACAGTGCATGGTCATAACCTGAGTATGCGTGTTCTGGCCGGAGCACGGCACCTGCAGATGGAGCAGTGCGCACGTGGGCTTTTGGATTGCCCCCACTGTACGTAAGAGCATTGGTTAGGTGTCAGAGTACTGCATCCATGTTTGGGTTGCACACTTCAAGAAAGATGCAGACAAATTAGCGAAGATATAGAGGAGAGCAAAAAGGATGATAAAGAGATTAGAATGCAAGACCTATGAGGAAAAGGTTGAGGGAGCTGGTATGTTTGGACTAGAGAAAGGAAGATTAATAACTGGTTTCAAATATTTAAAAGGCTCAAATAAAGAAAGAGAACAAGTGTGCTCCCTTGCTACTGAGAGTAGAATAAAAGTCAATAGATTTAAGTTGCGGGAAAGTAGAAAGAGATTAAATATTATCATAACTTCCGTAAATGGAAGAGCTGCTGAGCAGTGGAATAAGTTGCCAAGTTGTTTAATCACCTATTAGAGGTGTTTAAGAGTAAAGTGGATAAACCCTTGTCAAGGATAGTTTATTTAGCAATATATCCCATCTCAGTGTGTGGGGGTTGCAGTGGACGATCGTGGGTCTCTTCCAGCCCTTCTGGTCTATGAAACTAAATGAGAAAATGTGGACAACTAGTGTTCCATCTAGGCAAGTAACGAAAAGCCTCATATAAAAAAGAAAAAGAATTACAATAATAAAGCTTGACATAAAAATGGCTGTACTTTCTTCTGACAATAAAGGTTAAGAAATGCTTAAGATTATAGATGTAGATGTTCAGTTACAACAACTGTCAGTATGTATTACATTTTATTTATTTATTTATTTACAATTTATATTCCGCCCCTCCTGCCCACAGGGTAGCCCGGAGCGGTGAACAACATTCAATAACTTAAAAAAACAAAAAAATTTAAACAATTTAAAACAATTTAAAATACAATACAATGTGGGGAAACCCCTTGCCCCACCCCTACTCCTTGCCAAAAGCCTGACGGAACAGCCAGGTATTACATACTTGTCGAAACAGCAGGAGAATGGGAGCCAACCGAGTCTCCTCCAGGAGCAAATTCCACAGCACAGGGGAGGCCACTGAAAAGGATCTAACATCAGTGGCCACCTGCCTCATCCGGGGAACCTCCAAAAAGGCTCCCATGGATGATCTCAAGGGTCGCATGGGCACATGGGGAGTGAGGCGGTCCTGCAGATAAGCAGGGCCCAGGCCATGAAGGGCTTTAAAGGTTAAAACCATCACCTTGAACCTGGCCTGGTGCTTTATAGGCAGCCAGTGCAGAGCCCCGGAGCACAGGTGTCATGTGCTCCCTGCAACCCTCCCCTGTAAGGAGACGGGCCGCGGCATTCTGCACCAGCTGCAGCCTCTGGACCAGCTTCTCAGGCAGCCCCACATACAGCGTGTTGCAGTGATCTAGCCTCGAGGTGACGAAGGCATGGATGATAGTGGGAAGGTCGGAGAATGAGATATACGGTTGAAGCTGCCGGACAAGATGTAACTGCCGAAATGTGCTCCCCACCACCACCACAACCTGGAACTCCAGGCTGAGCTGTGAATCGAGGAGCACACCCAGACTCTGTACCTGAAAGACCAAGGGAGAGCAAACCCACCCAACAAGAGGAGATTCCACACACACCAGGCCCCCCAAGCCCTCGCCCACCAACATCACCTCCATCTTGTTGGGATTCAATTGCAGATGGCTCAACCTCATCCAAGCCCCCACAGCTGACAGGCACTGGGAAAATAAGGAGACTGCATGACCTGGATCGATGGAAAAGGCTGAGTATTATCCATGTACTGGTGATACTGCATACCTGGCACCCCTCTCACGATCTTCCCTAACGGCTGCATATAGATGTTAAACAGGAGGGGGGACAGAATGGCACCCCGCGGGACTCCACATGTGAGATCCCGGGGGGTAGAAGTACACTCCCCCAGGACCAGCCGGTGAGTTCCCCCAGCCAGGAAAGAGCGGAACCAGTCCAAGACTCCCCATAGTCCCGCAGGTGAGTCACCAACACCTCATGATCAACAGTATCAAATGCAGCCAAAAGGTCTAGCAGGACCAATAAGGTCTGACAATGTTCGTCCAATGCCAGATGAAGTTTGTCAACCAAGGCCACCAGTGCCGTCTCTGTACCATACCCAGGTCGAAAACCAGACTGAAAGGGGTCAAGGAAACCGGTGTGGTCCAAATGCTCCTGGAGCTGTTGTGCCACCGCCTGTTCAATAACCTTCCCTAGAAAGGGAAGGTTAGAGACCAGCCGATAGCTGGCAGGAACATCTGCATCAAGAGATGGTTTCTTGAGCAGGGACTGAACCACCGCCTGTTTAAGGCAATCTGGCACCCTGCCCTCCCAAAGGGAGGCACTAACCACCCCAGCCAGCAATGGTCGCAACGTCTCCTGGCTGGCTTTCACCAACCAGGACGGGCATGGATCAAGTTCACAAGTAGTGGCACAAACAGAACTCAACATCAGCAGGGGATACCAACTGAAACCAATACCACAAAACAGGACAGGACTTCAATGGCCCCAAGATGATCTTCTGCAATAACTGCGGTACCAAAGTCGTGATGGATATGAGTGATCTTGTCCACAAAGTATTCAATAAACTGGTCACAGTGGACACTGAATTGCTCCAGGTCCAGGTGGAGACAGGCAGAACTGACCAAACCACTCACCACCCGGAAAAGCTCCGCTGGACATGACTTTGCAGATGCGATGAGGGCATCAAAGAACTGGTTCTTTGCTGCCTGCACCACCACAGCATAGGCCTTAAAACTGGTCTTATGCTGTGATCGGTCGTATTCATTTCGAGTCTGGCACCACCGTCTCTCTAACCGCGTACCTTGTCACTTTAAATCCCGCCGGGCCTCAGCAAACCAAGGGGACCTGCGGGAGACTTGAGAGGGCAGAGGATGCGTAGGAGCCACCCTGTTGATGGTCTCGGCCAACAAGATGTTCCAGAAGGCCATAAGATCGACAGAGCAGGTGTCAGGGTCCAGGGAAAAATCCCCTAGAGCATTTCAGAACCGATTCGGTACCATAAGTCTCTAGGGGCGGACCAATCTAATAGGCCCCACACCTTGATGGGGGCTAACATGTACCAGAATGCATGCCCTAAGAAGGTAACGGTCAGAACATGACCATAACAATTGCAACCTTCAGTGTTTTAGGAGTTCCTGGCTGGCAAATGAACAGCTATTTACAGTAAGCTGGAACATCCCCTGGAGCTCAGTGTTGTCTGAGATATTATTGCACAGTTAATTCTCACATATAAGAGTCACAGAACTGGATATCTACAGTCTTGTTCTCCACAGACTTCTTAGTCAAAAGTTAAGCATAGGTAAGTGAAATAGTGGCAACTGGGATAGGAAAAAATCTAAACTTGAAAATGAAAAGGGACACACAACTTTGCATTTCATAGAAAGAACGCGGATATGGTAAAATGGCCTATAGATTTTGCTTGATAAGGACTATTTTGGATAACTATGGATTGTGTAATACCACAGAAAGGGGGGGGGAAAGTATCTATCGAGAAATGATTAAGAACCAGTTTTTTCTCTATTTTCATTAAAAATGAGTTGAGAAGCTTGATTCTTGATGAGAATTGAGAAAAAAGTGAAATCAAGTTTCAGCCCTAATCTAGAGTAGAGCAGAAACAAGTAGAATAGTAATAATTTGTGAGTATTTCCAAGTAGTTGAGGATAGGGCTTGAGTTTCCGGCAGCTACTTGGTAATGCAATGAATACTTGGTACTCAGTAGAATACTCGTTACTTGACAGAATACTCTGTATGAAAGCTTGTGCCCTTGTTGTCTAAGTGATTTTGGGTCCCCTTATGTCTCTTCCTGATGACCAAATAAGGAAGCACCGGCAGTGGAGNCCTCAGTTCCCCATCTGTAAAATGGGAATGTGTGTGCTTGTCTGTCTCTGTGTTCCCCTCACCCTTGTCCATCTTAGATTGTAAGCTCACTGGGCAGAGAAATCTGTGACTGTAAAGCTCTCGGCCTCAGTTCCCCATCTATAAAATGGGATTGTGTGTATTTGTCAGTCTCTGTGTTCTCCTCAACCTTGTCCATCTTAGATTGTAAACTCACTGGGCAGGGAAATCTGTGACTGTAAAGTGCCTAGTAGTGATTAGCAGTAGTGGTAGCTGCTGAGATGATGACAAGGTGGGGAGGAGAACTGGCTCTGATCATGTTATGCTCCTGACTCTTCCACTCCTCTCCTTCTCCACCTTTCT
This sequence comes from Sphenodon punctatus, assembly GCA_003113815.1. Lineage (NCBI taxonomy): Eukaryota > Metazoa > Chordata > Lepidosauria > Sphenodontia > Sphenodontidae > Sphenodon > Sphenodon punctatus. The sequence continues at coordinate 316,970 of QEPC01009013.1, read as the reverse complement.
GTTGCTGAAGTTGCCAGTATTGTGTTTTCTAGTGGGGCTCCTCTTTTCCTCTGCAGTCTCCCGTTTTGGAACTTCTTGCAACCACCTGAACATCTCTTTCTTTGAATATCAATCAGGTACCACAGGTTGATAACAGCAGACTCAAACATTTCAGCCTGAATAGTGTCTTTAAATTACATTTATTTCTATTTCACAATTTTGATTAGGATTAAACCTATTACTGTTTTCCCAGATGGATGCAGTATATATTCTATAACTATAATTAATTCATTTGTGATGTGGAGCTCCAAAGCATTCCACAGTATTATGCCCCTGACACTGGTGATTAATTGGGAAAATGTAGGTGCAACAGACGCACCAAGGTGTCAAAACTTTATGTATTTTGATTTTCCATGGAGGTATCTTCTGCTCTGGTTCTACAAAGAAGACTGTAGCAGGGAAAGGCTGGAAGAAGCCAGACAATACTTTTTTGTGGAATGATGAGGAAGTTGAGTGGAGAATAGGTAGGGGATGAAGATGTGGGAGGAAGGTGCTGCAGTTTGGTGCTCTGGGTTCTGATGAACAGCTGGCAAATAATTCCCTGAAGCCACACACTTTTCCTGAATAACTGTTAGGTATCTATTTTAGGGGGGAAATGAAATTCATGGACATTGATAAAAAAAAATAAGAAAAAATGGTAGGTCAAATTTGGAGTCTATCAATTTTGATAGTGTGCTTTTGAATGCAAAGAAGATAAGAGACCATATAAAACAGCTGAAGTTAACCTTTTAAAAAGCTGAATAAGTCATGGAAATTCAAACAGCCTGAGACAATAATCACCATCCATACGTAGGCATGGGAAGAGCCACTCTGAACCACTGACATTCTCAGCACTAAAATGTATAGTATCAATATGCTGAAATGAAAGAAGTGTGCTTGTCTTGAGCTTCCTGAACGATGAAAGAGGCTGTTTGGAATTCCTGTAACTTAATTCAGACATATAAAGTTTTTACATTTTATATCCTGGTATTTCAAAACAATCAGAGAATCAGACTGATAATGTCCTTGAAAATTAGAAATAGTTTGTGGCCAATCTGTGCTTTGCACATGCAGTGTGTGCAAGGTGCACACGAACAAGTGTTGTGCTCCCCATTCTCCCACCGCAATATATGATCAACGTGAAGCAATTCAGAAATGTTTGTGAACTGCAAATATAGATTTCCTTATTGTTAGTCATCTTTGTGTTTAGAAATAGCTGCTCTGTGTTTGGAGCAATAGGAAGATGCTTGTCACCAACCATTTTCCAGAAACAATTACTTTGTTTTCTTTCTTAGTTTTGTTTAGTTTCTTAGAAAGTTTTTCCCCCTCTCCTCATTGGTTAAACAAACAAACAAACAAACAAACAAACAAACAAACAAACAAACAAACAAACAAACAACACCAAAGACAAATTGGGTAATAGTAGTAAAGTGCAGTTTCATTGACTTAAAACTGAGTCTTTGCCTGTTTAGACCAGTGCGATATTTGGCTCAATATCTCTAACAATAGTAACAATACATTTCTGTACATCTTCATTATTGATACCTCCATTCTGACATTAATGGTGTCTACTGACAATGGGCCTTTTGGAGCTCAAATTGTTGAGAGAAACAAATGGACACCATGTAGACCATAGTTAAAAGTTATGAATGCAAGAACTGTACAATAAAGGTTACATATATTTCTTCTGAATACCAAAGTGGAAGCTTGCCAGTACTTGGGTTTCCTTCAAATAAACAAACCAACAAACAAACTTACTTATTTCTCTTGGTTTTGGTGCTGTGGTCATCACTTATATCCTCTGGAGAGGAACTGTCACTTTTGTCTGCTAAAAAGAAATGCAGAAAATTAGAATTGTTAAATTAATCATCCCTAAGGAAATTTAATACATAGGCGGTACCATTTCATTTTCACCTTTCCATTTTCTTTTTTCTGAGGATACCTTCCCTATATCTACTACTTATCTCTGCTTTACCGATGGAAATAACCTTATAATAGTCTCACTAGTGATTATTTAAAAGTAATAGTGATGTATACAAAAATGATAGCTTGCTTATTTTTGGTCCAGTTTCTCACTGTATATCTATTAGGTGTTTCTTTAATTTATTTATTTATCGTCACTTTCACATTTGACTGATAAAAAAGCTGAAAAATAGGAGCATAAAGATGCTCTTGTAACATGATTGTTTCATTACTAACAGGCTGACTGCTTTGCAAATAATCACTTGCATCCGAACTGCTTTATTCCCCCCACCCCCTATTTCTCATTCTGTATAACTGAAATGTAAATCTGCTTTCTCATTAAATCTGACACATCATATGGAAATAGGAGCTCAGCTGTCATGGGCTCTCGTGATCTCAATTCACCCAAAGGAAAATGGTCTATTTTGGCCTGGATACTCTTCATCAAATTACTCTGAGATGAAGTTATTTATAATGAATGTGAACTTTGTGGAAAGGACAACTATTTCTACAGTTTTAAGGCACTTTATCCTGGTCTGATGTATACAAACGACAGTCTTTGGAACAACACTGCCCTGAATAAAAAATGAACTAGCTGTCAGTAATCGGTTCAGTTCAATGCCTTTTTTTGATTTAGGGAGTTTTAAGCAATTTAGTGCACTTGTTTGGATGGGGGAGTGGGGAAATTATCCTACTCACACAATTCTGAGTATCTTTATATATTAGAGACACCAGAGGAAAAAGACTGCTAGATGGATTTTTTTATCATATGGACACAGAAGAGTACCGTGGGTGGAAACAGACATGATGTTGGGCTGCTGTGGCCCGCTTTGATCCACTTTGCACCAGACCTCACCTGCATGTTTGTGCAGGCGTCACCAGATGTTGGCCTGGGATTGCCCCAGGCAGTGTTGGAAGCTAGCCTGGGCTCTCACCCACGAACTATGTCCAGGTCACAATTCAGGCTAAGGTCTGCACAATTGGGCCAAAGTGGGCTACAGTGGGCATTCATGTCCACTGTGGCCTCGAAGACATGGCCTGGATCGGGTCCCCCATGGCTGGCCATCATTGGTCACCATGTCTGTCCATCAGGGTGATGGGCGGGGCACTGGGCACAGCACGGGGGTGGGGCTGGACAGCCACACATACGTGCATCTCCCTCCCCTCCCCAGTGGCCCAGCTGTAGGAACATTTGTTGTGTTGACTGACCTGGTCTGTGTGCTCCATGGCTTCCAGACCCAGCCCAGCCATCACTTCTGTTTCCACTCAATGAGATTAAAAGTAGGGGTGAATGAGCATCTAAATTGCTGCTCATGAGAAATTATGCAATCTCAGGAATCAGAATCGATTTCCTGACCATTTCCTGATATTGATGCAGCTTCCTGACTTTCTCCATACCGTAAGATATTATCCCTGATTTACTGACATTCCACTTACTGTTTACTTCTTACCATGTTGCTGATGGTACTTCTTTACTTTTGGGTTTCTTTCTGTTTGTTGCACTGCATTTCTGAACCAGTCACCATGTCAAGATCAAATCCTTTAACCTCCCATCTGTGCCTCTTAATCTCCATTACAGTGCCTCCAATCAGAATTGTTGTTCTGTGTTGTTCCCTTTGCTTTGACCAATCTACAACTGGATTGCAGATTAGTAAAGGAATCTCCATACCAGCCAATGAGTGACAAGGAAGTGCAAGGGAAAATGGAGTGCAGAGAAGATAGAAGAAATGCAATATTGCATCAGTATTACCTCTCGGGATTTGAAATTGACATCAAAGCAATAAATGTCAAAGAGGTAAATGGGATCCCAGTAAGTGGAAAGTTAGTAAATTAGGAAACAAAATATCAATTGAGACACAGCTGTGTACCATGAGGTTCTCAATTTGATCAAGATGGTATTGGGAACAGAGATTTCAACAGGAATTCCTGTTCTTGAGAAATTTTGCTTCAAACCTAATTAAAAGCAATGTAATTCATGAATTTAGAGAAAATCTTAATCCTGATAGCTAAAGAAAAACGTTTAATGGAGATATATCCAGTTTCATAGATCTTTAAAGTGGGTGCTAATGAAACAGCCTAAGGACATAATTCTGACTCCATTGAACATAATGGGAGATTAGCTGTTGACTTCAGCGGAGTCAGAATTGCATCCGTTAAAATACAGATATATAACATTACATGTTGGGTTTTTTTAAAGCCTATATTCTCTAGGATTGGTGGTGAAGAGTAAATTTACATTGACATCTCAATCCACCTTCTATTGAAACTAGAGCTGAAACGAGAACCTGCAAAAATTGGTATATTCATTAAATTTCTAGTACCTGAATAGACCTGCAAATGGGTACTAATTGGCAACCTGTTAGTGCCCAGTGCAGGTACCCCGTAACCCATAAAGCCAACTGTCTGTCCTGGAATTTAGGGTAATTTCAGATGTGATGGGCCCAGTGGCCCGCCACGCTGAACCATGCACCGGGATCCATTTCAGATCCTGGTCAGGAATCCAGTCGGCCGTTCTTTAGACGTGCCAGCCTGATTCTCACAGGGGATCAGGAAGGGGGTGGAGCTTCACAGGGAGGGGGCGGGGCTGTGCGACGTGCGGCTTCACGGCCCCGCCGCCCCATGCTCCCCTGACCGCCTGCCCTTGGGGTGACGGGCGAGCGCAGCAGCCAATGGGGCCACTGCACCCAATCCCGTCCCACAGTTGGGGCCATGATCCAGGCTGGGCTAAAGGTAACAGCAGCCCATCCAGGATCATGGCCAATCCAACCATGGTACTGGTCCCCGAGGCCTGATCCCGGGCCCGCTCTTACCACAGTTCTGGACCTCTGGGCGGCCAGAAATCCAGAATCGTGGTTATTTTGATTCCCACCAGTGATTCACTGTGGTGAACATCTGGAGGAAATCAAACCGACATTACGGGAATCACGGCCACCACAGGGGATTCACTGTAGTTGACCGTGATTCCATAACGTCTGAAATTACCCGTAGACTTCCGATCTTGGAATATCAAGCTTCCATCCTGATTTTTCAGTTTTCCATCCCTATTTACTGACTAGTAACAGGAAAATCAGAAAATTGGCAATGGAAAATACCGATTTTGGGGTAGTCAGGTACCCGACTGGTGAATGGGTAATCCACTGGTTACCCATCACAGTTCTCAGAAATGCAGTTGTTACCCTTGGGTACTAAATTTGGTACCTATTTCAGCTCTAAATTGAAACAAACAACAGCTTTGACATTTATTTCTAATCACAGTGTTCGTTATTTCATAATCAGAATGATTTTTTTTTCTTTAAGGAATGTAATTTAGATATCAATTTGCTCTGACAAACATTGGGTATTCTCAGATGTTACAAGATCACAGTCAACCACAGTGAGCCACGGTCAATCCCGCGGCGGGGCCAAAGTGCCCTGAACATCTGCTTGGCGGCCGCCAGATGTTCACCATAGTCAATCCCCACCAGGGGATAAAGTCAACCACACTTCCGGAGCTCTGGCCGGGACCATCTCCGAAAGCGTGG
>QEPC01009013.1:285402-300950 GCA_003113815.1 Sphenodon punctatus | reverse complement strand
CCTCCCCCACCTCCACCTCCTCCTCCTCGCCCCTAGCTCTCTCCTCCACCACCACTCTCTTCCTCCTCCTCCCTCCTCGCTCCATCCTGCCACGTTAGCCAGCTGCTTTTTTCCCTTTAAATCTTCCTCTGGTGAGTGTGTTGATGCCAGTTGCCTGGCAGCGCCGTTACGTGCATTGCCCACACCTGGAGATCATTTCCTTTGATTCCGGGTGGTATTTGGTGTCCAGACATTACGTTTGGTTGATCACGGGTGGGGATCTCATTGACCACGCGTCCACGGGAATTGGTGCAGGGAGCCTGGGAAGCATGGTTGAAATTGACCCCGCGCGGTGAACATCTGTCGGCCACCAATCAGACGTTCAGGGTGCCTTGGCCCCGCCATGGGGTTGAGCGTGGTTCACTGTGGTTGAGTGTGGTTGAGTGTGATCTCATTACGTCTGAAAACACCCTATGTCAGTACTTGATGGACTGCCTGAGCACTGATTCGGTACCCAAATGCCCTGAAGAATTGGTCATTTCAGGTACCTATTTACCTGAATGTTCAGTTACTCATTGGTAAATTGGAACAGAAAATTGAAAAATTGGGATGGGAACTTGAAAAATTGGCACTGGAAGTCGATATTCTGGGACATCGGATACTCGAAGCAAGTACTTATCAGGTATCACTTAGTACCAAAACATTACTGGTCAATTCAGGTACGAAAAATTCAATGAGTATCACCATTTTTTGTTTGAGTTCTAACCACATCCCTGACAGCTCATCTGCCTGTGCCACTTTTGTGAGTGAAATTAGCTAATTCTCTTGAGCCAAACTTAATTTAAGCCCTATCTTATTTTATTTATTTTATTTATTTATATTTCTATCCCACCCATTCCCTTGGGTCTCAGGGCGAGTTACAATGCACAAAAGTAAAATAAACCCAGATATTAAAATGCCTCTCTTATAAACAAATAAAAACAGATTAAAATCTCCTAACCCACAATACCCCCAACTCTACCCCTGCCTGCCAAATGTCTGGCCAAACAAAAATGGTATTGCATTGCCTCCTGAAGTTGAGTAGGCTAGGCCTTAGATGAACCTGCAAAGGGAGGGAGATCCATCAATGTGGGGCAGCCTCTCTGCATGACATTGTTTTAGAAACGTGGTGGGCAGACTAGGCAGTTCCATCAGAGATGGAATTCACCACAGGGCCTCATTTCAGCTCTTTCCCCAACCTATGGATGGCCTATGACAATTCAGGAGGGGACCCCCATCACTTGGACCTATGAATAAACTAGAAATAACAACATATGCAGAACATATGAGGTTGCAAGGCCTGCAATACAGGGAGCACCAGTCCCTGAAGAGAACGTTATGTTTATGATATGTTTTAAACATAAAAAAATTAATTATCTTAACACTTTCCTTTTTCTAATGGATGAATCAGTGTGTTTCCATCAAATGTTCCCATGTTGGGAGAGGCCCCATACCCCCCTTTTGCACAGAACGCCAATTTTGCTGGATCCAGCATAGACCTTTACCAGTGGAAAATCTGTAATTTCAATTTCTGCCTGCACTATTCACAAACTAGACCAGATATGTGTATAGGTTAAAGGACATTGGGCTCAATTCCATAACCTGTATATCCTGCATGAAAGCTGTGTGCGCACACATGTGCACAGTTTGTGCATGGTTTGCATGTGCACAGATCCACACAGGATGGTTTTGAACCCATTGGATTCAACTTTATTGCATTAAACACATGCATCGGGATGCCTACCACTGGACATACGCTGTGTCCATAGCAACAGTGAACCATGCTGAATAATGCAAGTAGGGGGCCAGGCTACCCCTGGCACCCAAACCCCCAGTGCCTTGACCCTTCGAGGGCACCCTCTTCTGTGAGTCAGGGTGTGGTTGTGCCCTGGTCCAGCCATCTTGAGTCTTGAACCAGGTCCCTACCCTTCAACAAGGAACAAGGCAAAGACTGGGACATTAACCAAGGCAAGGCTAGTGGCAGACAATGGACTGGGGATACTCTGCTCAGCTTCTGGTGGAAGCAAGGTGGCCTTATAAACAAACTAAGGACCAATCAGGGGAAGATAGTGGTGTGGCTTTAGCAGATGGGAAAAGAAGAGCCAGTTTGATCTGACTCAGGGCTTCTGGGAGATGTAGTTCCCAGGAAAACCCTATCAAACATTTCTTAAAGGCTAGAGAGCTTCTTAGGTACTACACTTCCCAGAAGTCCCCAGTCACTGACCCTGGCCTTTAGGAAATGGCTCATGAGTAGGGCTGTAGTGGAAAGTCACAGCGGTAGCTATTTCTGCTGGAAACAGTGTTTTCGCAATTAGTGGTACGGCATGGCAGAAGCTTTTATGCCGCTAGTTTCATTCTGCTACTTCCGCAGTTCCGCTAATTTCATTCCGCTACTTCCACAAGCTTCACAAATAGCGGAAACATGCCATTTTTGCTACTTCCGCCATTCCGACAGCACCACAAAATAGCGGAAACAGCGGTTTTCCAACAGTTTCCAACAATTCTGCAATTTTTCCCAATAGTTTCCAAATTTGCAGAATGCCGGCAAAATTAGCGGAATGTCAGCAGAAAAGCCGTGGTGTGGTGCGGGCAATTCGGAAATGGCGGAATGGAATCGCGGCATGGTAAAAGCTGTTGCCACATCAGCCCTACTGATGAGGCTTTCCAAAGGAAATACATCTCCCAGAAGCCTTGAATCAGCCACCATTTCAATAGGCAGGTAAGATTCATTTGTGGCCAGTAGAGGCATGCACCAGGGGCCCATGTCATTTTTCATTATCGTTTTTCATTTTCGTTATTTAAATCTGTTATTTTTGTTTTCATAAATATCAAATTTTCATTTTCGTTTTTGCTTTTGTTTTCGTTTTCCATTGGTTTAAATGGAAAACACATTTGTGGCTGTAACTTTTTATTTCATTATATTTGGCTGAAACATGGAGGGAATGTACCTCGAATGGAAGGCATTAAGTGTGCCAAATTCCAAAAAGATTGGCTAAAGGAAACCAATTATATAAGCAGTTGAATTATATTATTTTGCAAAAAAATCATAAAATGCATTCTTAGCTGTAACTTCTTTGCCTCACATTTAAGGTAGATAAAACTTGGCATGTTTATACCCCTTCCTATATTTAATATCTCTGCCAACTTTCAGAAGGATTGGATAAAGGGTCCTGGTGGTATAAGCAATTAACTTATAAATGCATTTATGACTGTAACAACCTTGTAGTCCAACCAGTGTACATGAACTTTTGCAGGACTGTATACCATTCACAATCATCTCTGCCAAATATCAGAAAGCTGTTATAAAGGGTCCCAATTTTACATGCCTGCACAGCATATGCAGAGAAGGAGCCTATGCCAGAGATTCTCTTACGTGTCACTGTGGTATAAGATCGGTTTGTGATGTCAATTGACCAGCAGAAATGTCAACCAAATATCCTCATTCTGTGCTGTGACCATCCAAAAATCTTTCCCCCACTTGTTACGGGGAAGTCAGAAGCATCTGTTAAGGAAAGCGCCAATAGAAATTTTCTTATGTCCTCTGTCACAGTGCTGCAGGGTGTGATTGTGATGATAATTGGCCAGCCTGGATGTGTAAACTATGTATCCTGATTTCTGGGATGATATCCCCAAAGTCCCAGTTATGTCCCTTCTATGCTCGCCTAAGGGCTGCCCCCTATGCTTGCCTCAAAGCCAGTAGCAATTGGTCCTGTGAAGCTGGACGCATGCAGTAATTGGCCAGTGAATGTGTCTGTCAGTCTTTTGGGTTGCTCCACATCCTCCCTGCTACAGCCTTCCTCTCCCTGCCATGCCAGGTGCCTGTGTCTGACTGGCACTGCATGTGCTGCTATTTATCTGAATAATGGTCTTCAATGGGACAAATACAATTGTTTATAAATTGGGTACCTTTATCAAATTGTCCTGTAGTTTGGCAGAGATGACAAGGAATGTATGTGATACAGTCATGCAAAATATCTTGTAAACAGGATGGAATATAAAAATGTTATAGCTAAAAATGCATTTTCAAGTTAATGTCTTATACCATCAAGACCCTTTATCCAATCTTTCTGAAGTTTGGCATAAGTGTTAAGCTTGTGTAAGGACAAAGTATCCATAGGTGTCATTCAAATTGGATGGAAGATAAAGAAGTTGTAGCCATGAATGTGTATGGAATTTTTCTTAAAATCACAACATTCAATTGCTTCTAAAAGTGGTTTCTAGGGATGGGCGAACGCGGTTCAGAAATTCAGAGTTCGGCCCGAACTCGGCCTGTTCGGATGACCGAACATGAACACGAACCCAAACATGAACATACCGAACAAACCAAACACCGAACGGCGAAATGGCTGAACAGTTCGGTCAGTTCGGATCGCGTTCGGGTGAGTTCGGGTGGCAAAAAAAGGTTCACTGGAAAGTCAAACATGACAGGGAGGTGTCAGTCACTGAGGAGCAGACTTCCAGGCACCAGGGGTGGAGAGGCTTGCAAGAAACGAAACTAATTATCTGCCTCCCCCCTTCCCAACACCTTCTGAGCTAGTCACTGTTCCTGAACAGCAGGCGTTGAGTAGGATTTTTAGATTGCTTTAAGTTTCATTTCAGTTTTGTACTGAAATGAAACTTAAACCTTAAACTGAAACCTTGTGTTATGCATTTCACTGTACAGACTCATTGAGTATGTATGTATTTCACTACAGACTCCTCTTCTGTTTGTGATTCCCCCCCATCCCATATATATGGGATGTATATATATCCATATATATTCCTATATATATCTCCATATATATATATCCATATATATATATATATGGATATGGATAGATAGATAGATAGATAGATAGATAGATAGATAGATAGATAGTTAGTTGTAGGAGTTAACTTAGTGATAGTGATTTAGTTTTAGTTCATAGCATTTAGAATAGTTAATAGCAGTTAGATTTAGTGTAGATAGATATAATATTAGATAAAAAAAATAAAATTAAAAAACCCCATATAAAAACAAAAAAACCAAATAAAAAACAAAAGAAAACCATATAAAACCCAATAAAAACCAAAAAAACCATATAAAAAACAAAAAACCACCCATAACAACATTTCCCGAATGGCCAAATGGAACAGCCAAACAGCCTAACGAAACAGCCTGTTCGGACGACCGAACCCGAACTCGGCGAACTAACTAAACTGTCGAACCGAACGGACAAACCGAACACAGCTGAACCGAATGGAAGAAATGAACGGACGAAACGAACACAGCCGTACCGAACTGCTGAACCCGAACCACGATCTGTTAGCCCATCCCTATTGGTTTCCTTTATCTAATCTTTTTGAAAATTAGTACACATCGTACACTCCATTGGGGATACAATCTTCCCATGTTTCATCAGAATTGAATAAAAGTGAAAAAGGTTATAGCCATAAATATGCTTTACAGTTTTTTCCCTTTATTTCAAAAACAAAAAAATATTTTTAGTTTCTATTTTCATTATTATTATTTTTCATTTTCATTATTATAAAAACAATAATGAAAAAGACAATTTTCACTATCATTATTGTAATAACAAAAATGACATGCACACCCCTAGTGGCCAGGGAGGAAAGAAAGTTTGTGAGACACCAAACCTGGACCTCCTACTGCCCCCACTGCCTGAAGGCACCCCCGTCGCTTTCCCTCCATCAAGAGGAGTCACCACCCACCAGGGCTCCGCCCTGCCACCACAAGTTTTTAGTTTTACCTTTACTTTAACTACTCCTGGGAAATCACAATTTTGGGCAACCCTTTTGGCCACCTGTACATGTGTGCGCAAATGCTTGTCGGAAGCCTGAAACTATGGGTATTATTCAGGAGTAATAAATTACCTACTCATATCAGCTATGATCCATGAACTACTTACTCCTGATTAATGGGATTCAGTGGGACTCCTCTGGAGTATGTATTTTGTGGATGGTGGCTGAAATCTGTAAGTTGGCACTGTTGAAAATGTCACATATTAGGCCATATCCTACTCACCCTAAACATGCTATTAGTTCCATTGCAATCCATAAAGTAACAAAATAATTTAAGAACAAGAAGGACTTTGATTATTGTCATACGGTGACAGTATACAAGTAAGTATAAAACTACTATTTACAATAAGGGTTGGACATAAAACAATGGGTAAAAACAATTGTGCAGCCTCCTTAGCAGCTGCACATCCCAGGGAAGGGGAGTATCCACGGCTGGCAGGGGAGGGGGCAGGGAGCGATGCATGGCCCGTTGGCTCCACTTCTGTGCTGTGGCTAGCACCCCATGTCCCACCACAATGGGCAGCCACTGGCGTGGGATGGCGCAAAAACAGATGCAACTGTCTGGTTTGGCCTGTTCTGGCCCACCTGGGCAGCTCTTGGGCACAGAAATACCTATGTTTCAGGCACGGTTGTCTACATCACCGAGGTCTGAACTCAGCCCATGTCTGGTGGCCCCAGAACAGACATGTGGATTTGCCGCTGGGCCAGATGGGCTAGAGTGGGCCAAACCAGGCAGCATCATGTTTGTACTTGACTCCCTATGAAACAGCTGAAAGAATATTTTTAACAATAACATGTAATTTGATTAGTTTTCTTTCTAAAATGTATGCAAACTTTATTCTGAGTTGAACATAGTGAATCAAAAACATTTTTCCTACTCCTTACTCATACGCTTGCCTCATTTCAGAGGCAACGGTATTTTTTTCCTGAATGAAAGAACTGGACCAGTGTGAACCCATTATATGAAACACGACACCTTCTTTAATCTTTTTAAGCATTAATTCTTCAGCAAAGGTAGAATAATTGACAAATGAGTAATCTTTCATTCATGCCTGAATAATAAATGCACTTGATCTTTCTGTGGAGTGGTGTGCTGATAACCTATAATGATCTGACAATAATTATGCTTGCTCAATTTTTTTATGTGCCTTTGATTTAAAAACCCTAATTAAAATCCAACAACAGCAACTAGCTAAACAAATCCAGTGGCCACCTTGCAAACGCACAGCTCATTTATTTTATTTATTTATTAACTCAAGATTATGAGCTAAAGGGTAGATTGTCCTATAACCTTCCTGGCTTGATAAATTAACATCGACTAATTAAATCCTGTTTTCAGAAACAGAGAACACCCACAAATTTAGATCATGGAAGCTGCAAAGTATAAAATCCAGCTATAATTCTTCATGGCGGAAACACCACCAGCCAATTCAGAAATTAAAATACACATGTAGCAGCATGAAAGAATGGAGACTTTTTAAATTATGTATTGTTTTAAATGAACTTCTTAAATTGCACATAGCTTTCAATAAAAAGAATGGCCTTGAAACTAATGATTTTTTGAGGATTAATGATTAACTGGGAATAATGATCATCAGTTTTGTCTTGGGTCATGAACCCCAGCCAAGCAATCATTAATTAATCCTCTGTGATGTTCTACCTGTTCATTTGTAAAGCTAAATAGAAATATGTTGAGTTGTATTTCTAAAACGGAACTTCAGGAGATTTGTTACTACAGTTTTTAGACATTCTTAATCATATTGAGAATTAATATGCTCCATATGAGGATGGCTGTTATTTTGTTCAAAGTCTCTTAAAATTGAAATTTATATCCAAATATACTAGGAACCCCAGATCAAAGTTAAGTGTTACATAAGGTCATGCAGTCTATGGGATTTCTTCAGTAAAATACTTGTACTGCAGAGAAGCAGCACTCTGGAGTATTGCTGCTTCAAATTTACCTGAAGCAAGAGCTTCTTATGTCCGCAGCTGATGCTCGCACAACTTCCCTTTAGTATTAGTTTGTTGGGAATTTTGTTTGCAAAACAACAGTGCATAATAAACCCCTTAAAAGTTACTCTTTAATTATTCAACAGCATTTTGAGAATATTAGAGCTTTAGGAATTCTTAACTGATATATTTTATCAAATGCCATATATCAGTGTATGTTCCACAATGTGGATTAATATACATCATGGTGCCTTAAGCAATGAGGTGGAGGTGGGGATTTTTTTTAGTGTTAAAAGTTTTTTTTAAACTATTTAATTTGTTTTTCTCCCTTCAAGGATATCGTCACTAAATGAAAACAAATGGAGTGTTCATTTCCATCAGCTTCTTGGGAGTAATTGGAATTTGAGGTACAGTATTTAATTCACATGTGCAGAGCAAAGGAAAACCAACAGTACTTGAATTAAATGTCAGGAACCATGACCCCAGCGGGTCTCGAGCCAGCAGCTCTCTTGGGCTTGCCACAGCTGCACCCTGATGACAAAGCAGAACACATCCAGCTTTTGCCAACCACTACGCTCGCATATTGATGTGAGGTGTTTTGAGACGTGGCATAGTAATACCTTGATCATCGAGTTCTCTACTACGCCACATCTCAAAACATCCAGGAGTCACCCTGCGCCGCTGTTTCTAATGGTGCGTGGGTGACTTCCAGTTCACGGAGGAGCGTCTAGAGCCCCCCCACAGAGGTGTCCAAGAGCCACGGGTTAAATTGCGGTTTAAATCCCACTTGTTTAAAAAGGCCCCCAGCCACAGTTCCCCATCTCTAATAAATGGGATTGTGTGTAACTGTTTCTCCCTGTGAAAGTGCTACATAGATGCTTTAATAATACTTATTATACTTTGAAAACCCTGATTGGGTTGCTGCCACTCTCACTAGCAGTACCTCCTCTACTCCCAGTAGCTACCTTTGGAGGGTTGCAGCTCAGGAGAGAGTGCTGGGGGTCACTCAGAAGCCCTGTTGCAGGCCAGCCAATTGCAAGGCTCCTAGTTGTTCCTCCTACCTGCTGAGGCATTGGTGGCCTGCAGTGACTCTCACCAACTCTCCCAAGTGGTGACAGCAGCAGTGGCTCCCATAAGACCCTTTGTTATGTCAGAAAGGCCACTACCCCTCCCTGTGGGGGCTTGCAGTGGGGCTCCTAGCTGGGGCCCCTCTACAGTAGTAGTAGTCTGAAGGGAGCTTTTGCCCCATCATGATAAACCCCACCCTGTAGACCCCATAAACTTGCACTTCATGGGCCCATAGTTGGGATCTGAACCCAGGCCCTGCTCAGCCTTGCAATGCCCCTAGTGGGTAGGATTGGATGGTGGTGCCCCTGGTGGGTAGGATAGAAAAGTAGTGCACCTGGGGGTAGAATAGGAGGGTGGTGGGCAGGGAAGAAAAATCCAAGCTGATGAGAAATAGGCTCAGATGACTAACCTTAGATGGCAAATGTTGGTTCTCCTACGAGATCAGAATTTAATATATATATATATTTGAACTACTTGAAATATATTACTGCAAAGCAGCGAGTTCTCCTCTCAGCTGGTGTCAAGAATCCTCTTAAGGAATCACCATACCTTAGAGTTGGCTGACAAAGTTTGGAATGAAACACCCACATTTCTGCCAAATCTTTCAGCATACCTCAGAGATTGACTTTGGATTTTTATTCCCTCCAGCGAGGATAAATAATCACTTACTACAGTACATCTCCCACAGGCAGCATGGTCAATAAGACATTTGGCTGAAGCATGCTATGCTAATCTGTTCCTAATGTAGGCCTTGGATGTGTGAGTACATAAAAGGTAAAGAAAAAATCTTCTAAGGAATGTTTTGTAGCTGAAAGGCTTAGTCAGCATAAGAAGCCATCTGTTTCTTGATTTACTGCTAGTAATTAGAGGGCCCCAACACCAATATTCAGATTTTGCTGTTAGTAGGAACATTTTTAAGAAATACTAATGCTAGAAAAAACATTTTACAAATAAATAAATAAATAAATAATTCCTAATGCATTTTCATATTGAACTATCAACTTTCATCCAGCATTTAAATTTAAATAGAGCAAATAATCACAGCTTTAGTTACTTGCTGAAGTTTCCAGCTTGCGTTTATGAGGCGGATCCTCAATGATCCTATTAATATCACCACGATTCTTTAGATCCACTGGTTTCTCCCACACTGACAGCTGCATTGTAGGGTTGAAGAAGAAGACTCGGTCATCTCCAGTCCAGACTATACACCTATTTCAATTAATAAACTAGGCTTAGATAATTTCTCTCACACACTTAGAATCAAGATATAAACTCATGGCTAGAGCTGAAACTCTAAGCAGACTTTATAATGCTGGTATTATTCATGTTTTTGGATAGCCATCTGAATATCTGAATAATACCCGTATCCAAAGCAGATATTTGCATATCCCATTCTTTGGTAGACTTCATTTTGGTTAATTGTTTATTCAGTTGTTCAGTTTGATTATTCGGCTCATCTATTTTGGTTGTTTTCATGCAAGACACTTTCCACCCACTACCCACCCATCCACTATACATGTTGTAGGGCTGCAGTGTTGCCATATGGGTGCCCTGTAACATGTATAATGCGTGGGTGGGTAGTGGTGGAGAGTGTCTTGTGTGAAAACACCCTTAGTTTCAGCACTATTTGCTGAAACAGAAGCAACCAAAATAATCAAACCAAATAAGTGAACCAAACAAGCGAACCAAAAATATCCAAAACATAGCTGAATGAACCAGGACAATTATCAGCTCTGTGAGTTTCAGATTCAAGCGGCAAAATTGGTTGGATCATATAGTTACATGGAATATTAGTTTCAGCTCTGATCATGGCTACGTCAGTATCCTCCATAGTTTTATGCAAACTGGGTGAACTGCATCCAAGGCCAATCGCCTGAGAAAGGCACTCTGTATTAAATAAATGCTTCAGACTGGGGTACACATGGACACAAACTGGAAACTACTCACTCTGGAGCAGTCCCACTGAAGGAAATGGGGTTCCTCCAACATAAATGGTTTCAGATTTGCAGCCCAGGTTAGTAAAATGTCATCAGCAATGGTCAAAACTGTACACACATAAACACACATGCAATCGTTAATATCTCCCAACAGGGTAAGAACGGTTAATTAATTTTCAAAGAGTATCTCTATGGGACATGAATCACTGAGTGTCCGGTGAGTCTTCATGGCATGTGCCTCCTCTGTACCTGGATGTGATAGACTGAGGGTGGGGACCTCATTCTATCAGCCAAATCTGGTTCATGGAATTTTTTTTGTTGATTGGCCCCTTTCCAATTTATATATCTGGCCCTTGTCTCCAGCAGTGAACTAGTGAGCTCAGAGGAAGGAAGCAGACATGCAGACATTCACTAAAGCACAGGTATAGATCCATGGCAAGATCCATGATCTGGATGCCACCTTTTTTTCCTCCATCCTCTTCTCTCATCACTCTTAACACTTCTGTCTAGCTCAAAGAGCTTGCACTAATTTTCAAAGTGGTCTCGGAGAGAAAAGATTCCTTACCTCAGGGACAGACTTTAAGCAGAGGGTAGCCAAGAATCATTACTTGTCTCTCCCTCATGAGGCAGAATGAGGAGGAGCCAAGTTCACAACAGCAATGACATTTTCTGACATGTGTACAATAAAAATGGCTACTTCATCACTGCATTAATTTATGTCTTAGGGCTGAATTCCTTTTAAAAATAAGATTTTTTTTAACCCTTAGATGATTAAAAAATGCACTGTATTAATCTGGTATTAGGGTAAAATAGACCTGAATTAAGTCACAATTGGAAAAAATAAAATAAATGTGATTGATTTGAAAATGACTCCAGCTTAACATAAACATTTTTAATGTTATCAAGAGTTATTATTTGCTGAACAGAAGCAATACTAACACAAAAGGTATTTGGGGTCAATAGTACTTCAACATTACCAAAATTACACTACTAGGTGTTGAATTGACTGGGGGTTGAATGGAAAGTTTGGGGTGAATATGACCCCAGTACCATAGATGTGTAGTACTTTCATTTTACCATTCATTACAATTGGGGTCACATTTACCCCCAATACTGTTTTAGTGAAATTCCCAATTTTAAAAAAAATACAAGGGTGGGGGGGGGTCAAGGGAATGAACCAACACAGGACTATTGACCCACTGTTGTTGAGGAATACATGGAGTATGCTAAAAAAAATGATGAATGTTTTTGTACCCCATTTGGTGCCCAATTTACCTCAAAATCTGACTGAGGGTTAAAAAAAAAAACCACACAACACAACTATCTTATCACAATGAAGGGCGTTCAAACGTTCTTAATTAAATTTCTGATAGACATATTGTATGCTTCTGAATCTACACATATAAGTCACTAGGACAAAATAAGGTATAGCATGTATACACTAATGTCACTTTGACACTTCTAAAGGGCCAGCTCTTGGCTTTTTTGAATCATAACTATTGTCATGGGAGCAGTGCTTATCAATGTAAGCTCTTCACGACTTTGCAGCTTTCCATAACCCAGAGGGGAGCAGAGTTGGTATACCAGGGCAAACTGACATACCTGTTCTTTGTAAAAGACTACCCATGAAAAAATGCTTTGCATCACAATGCTAAGTGTTATTACTGAGTAGGCTTGAAATTGTCTATGTATTAATAGTAAGGAAACACGACCGATTCTTGTCAGTCCTTGTAAGCAATATACAACCTTTTGAGTGGCTCAGAGGGAGACAGTATATCTTTGTAATGTAGCAATCAGTTTGGTCTGAGAAGTACCAAACTGGGTATGAAGAGAAAAGTAATTAACCGACATGGTATATTTCATGTGAAGAAGTTACTGGATAACATTCCCAAGGCAGGAGACAAATCTAGAAGCGAATATGCAATTTGTGGTAACAACTCTGCTGAGTAAATTTCCTTCATAGTTATCCCTGATGAAATGCTAAAGTAGGATGCTCTTCCTTGGAGCTAAGGTTAATGGGTGATGGTAAGGAGTGGGAAGAGGCAAATATTTTTATTGCCTGTAATGGCCGTGATCCCACGCTCTGAGGATCGTGTGTGTGGACATGAGTGTGTGCGAAAGCGTGCGTTTTCCGTAGGGCACAATGTGCCTGCAATGTGGATCTGTGTGGTTTACAAGCACGTGCACATGCATAGGATCAAGCCCATCATCTATGGGATGTGGTGTCTGAGTATTTAATGCACTCAACTATATCCCTGAAGATCTGAGTTCTAATTTGGCTTGTTGTCCACCTCCAGCCCACCTAAATGTGAATGTGTACTAGACACAGCAGTTTGGGAAAAATCAAAAGACACTTGGTGACATTATTTCCTTGTATATCACAGATCACAGTAGCTGGCAGTCCTTAGCTGCACTGGACTGATGAGCCAAAGTGATTAAGACACAAGGTTTTCTCTATATGTTAGTATCAGATCAGAAAATCAACAAATATAGTGTATTCTCTCTCTTCGGGTGCAGTAAGGTACAGATTTCTTACTTTGCGTCTGAGAGCTGCAGTTGTTAATTCCACCAAATACACTGTTAATCAGGTCACATTAAGGCCTTTAAAAGGAATAATTTATGACTTAACTGAAATTAAACTGCATGCATTCCTCATCACGTATAAGTATTGTACATTCACCATACCACATGTATGCTGTTTAACTTCAGTTAAGTCATAAATTATTCTTTTTTAATTTGCCTTAACGTGATAATTTACTGTCATGTTATAGTCTGAGTATAATTTGGAATGCCACCTTAACCAGGTTCTTAAACCAAAGTTTTTTTGCCTAGGTAATTTCAGCTTCTTTTGAAACTTAATAGTTTGATAATGTTAATGCATAAGCTGGCCCCAGACACAATAACACTGCAGGTGCACACAGGCACTCACCCATCCCCCTGCCCCCTCACCTGCCCCCACATGGAGCAACCTGCATTTTCACAAGTTGCTCTGTGCAGGGGTGATGGGTGGAGGTGCGTGTTAGGCAGGAGCGCACACGCCACTACTTCCCGACGAGGTGCACCCACACATGTCTCATGTAAAAAAGGCCACACACTAATCCACACACACATGCTCTCACCTATCACACACTCATTCTAACTGAGCAGACACATACAGTCATTCAGACACAGTACACACATGGTCTCACCTCTCACCCCTCACACACTCATCCACACACATGCTCTCACGTCACACACACACATTCAAATTGATCTCACACACTACACACTCATTCAAATTGAAAAATCTCTCTCTCACACACACACTTTCACCTCTCACACACTCAAAGTGATATCACACACACTACACACCCATTCAAATGGAAATCTCTCTCTCTCTCTCTCTCTCACACACACACACACACACATACACACACACACAGATATACACAGAACAAGTTCCCCTTACCACATGTCTGTTGATCACTACCTGCATATTCTTGTTGGTGGGGGCAGCGATGACAGCAGAAGCAGCACTGAGCTGGCGGGGGACCAAAAGCCACAGCAACGTCCGCCTCTAACAGGCAGTAGATCCTCCCCAGCCTGCCCAAGATGTTGCCATGGGGGAGCCCCCAGGCACGGAGGCTCTGCAGTGGAAGAGGCAGCCAGCAGGGGACCCAGAACTAGAGCAGTGGCCAGCAGCAGGTGGGCAGGAGCGGTAGATCCTCTCCAGTCCAGCTGTTGCCAAGGAGGGATCAGGCGGGCTGGTGTGTGTGTGTGAGAAGGCGGTGTGCCCCCTGCTTCTACTGATGATAGCCTGGGATGCCACTGTTCTTCTGGTCCCTTTAAATCACCCGCTGTCGTACTGACTGTCAGCAGCACTTATGTTTTGGGGGGAGGGGGGTTCTCCTTTAAAGGAAGACCACAATTCGAAACGTTTTTTCTTTTCCTTTTAACACACAACAAAAACACCAATGTGTACTAGACACTGCCTTCCAATTGCAGAAGCCATTCAATCACATATACATATGCGGGGGGGGGGGGGGCGGGGGGGCTGGAATTGTAATTAAAAGTTTTGGTCGCCGACCAGAAGTGTTTGCATACGTGCTGTTAAATGAATGTCTGCAACCGCCTTAACTATAGAGCCACAACCATGGCTCTATAATTATAAAATGGCATACTGGGACAGAACAATGAATTTTTGGGGTCAGTATCTTATCTCCAATAGTTGCAAGCACTGGATGCCTCAGAGGAAATGCAAAAAACCAGGGCAGACATTTCCAAACTATAGGTTATGACCTGAAAAGGATTGTTGTCACAATCTCAGGTGATAGTTGATAAACTCTGCATGTCTTTGTTACTGTCTGGGGCCACAAAATTATATTTAAGTCTCAAAATGGGGTCATGAAAGGTCCTTTTTACATGAGACGCACCCATGCATGAACATCCAGAAATCTGGGTGTTAAGAACCTAAGAACCTAAGAAGTGTCAGACTGGGTCAGACCAATAGTCCATCTAGCCCAGCATCCTGTCTCTGACAGTGGCCAATCTTGGTGGCTTGGGAGAAACACCCAACAGGTCACAATGGGGGATCCATTCCCTGTTGTTTTCCCCCAGCTCAGATCATGTTCCCTGATCCTGTCTGGCTAATAGCTGCTAATGGACCGATCTTCCAGAAACTTGTCCAAACCTCTTTTAAACTCAACTATAGTACTGGCCCTTACCACAGCCTCTGGCAGTAGATTCCACAACCCAATTATACGCTGAGTGAAAAAATATTTTCTTTTATTTGTTTTAAACTTGCCACCCATGAGT
>QEPC01009013.1:223810-284567 GCA_003113815.1 Sphenodon punctatus | reverse complement strand
CATGAGGGACCTTATCAAATGCTTTCTGGAAATCCAGGTACACTATATCTACTGGGTCTCCCTTGTCCACATGCTTATTTTCACCCTCAAAGAATTCCAAAGGTTAGTGAGGCATGATTTACCTTTACTAAATCCAGGTTGACTCTTCCCCATTAAGCCATGTCTGGCAACATGCCCTGTAGGTGCGTCTTGTGTAAAAGCTGTGCCAGGTGGGTGGGTGAGGTATGTGTGTGCGTGCTCCCGCAAACACACATGCAAACCCACCGCCACCCATTGCACACACAGGGAGCAACTGGTGAAAACGGTGATTGCTCCATGCGTGTAGATGGGTGGAGGTGGGGGAGTGCTTGTCTACCTCCACGCACACGCACCAACGCAAACAACAATACCCCCCTGCCCCATGGGGCCCATGTAAAAAGGGCCACAGATGAAAAACTTGGAAACCACTGGCATATATAGCAGTCCATTCCCTGCCATTCAGCTTTTGCTTGATAGAGTATGAAAACAGCCTTCTAACATGAACATCCTCTCTCTTTCCCCCATCACACATCAGGATTGCCTAGCAAGGCCAACAGAACAAAGATTTATTTTCCACAAATTCAGCAGGGCTGCTGTTTAATCAGGTACCAGTTGTTGTTACAATGACTCTTCACCACACCCCTCACTTCCTGTGTTCAAAGACTCTATCTCTGATACACACAGCTTCTATCACTCTTGGTGACTGGAGACCACATTTCAGGCTAAAAATGTATTAGTTGTGTGAAGTGTTGCTGCTAGGCCACCTGGAGCCTAAGCATTCATCTCATTGAAACAAGGCGATAACTAAAATGGAAATGGCACATTTCCACACCTGATTTAAAGACCAAGTCAATATCTCTAGAGGGCTGTTAAAAATGCATCAAAATGGCAGGTCCCTTATGAAGCCTCTTCATTTTTCCATAACTAACCCAATTTGACATTTAATTTAAAAATTAGTTTCCCCATCTCCCTCTATCACATGTCACCTATCCTTTTTCGACATCATAAAAGTTTAAATTATTCAAAGGGGAAAATATGGTATTTTGTTTCAATCACTGGGTACAAATTAAAAGTGCATTTGATGCAATAATAGGCACTGCAGTCCTCTTATAACTAAAACAATGAAATTGAAAAGAATAATAAAATGATCATAAAATGTTTGTCTGTACATCTTATGTTCATCATTTTTATTAGCACATATATGCTAAAGTTAACTAATCTCTCTCAGAACTGTTCTGTCATTTAAAAATGTAGTTAGTTATCTCTGTCAAGTTCTAGGTTGGTTTTAGTTATATTACTTAGTGGGAGGCACTTGGATAATATGGCAGTTTGAACAAGTGAAGACAAAAAAAGGGAAGAGATAAAAGAAATGTTAGTACAGTCTGAGATCATTAGTATTTCTGATGATATTTCATTAAGCCTAGAACCTGGAAATGGCAAGAAACCTGCTCTGGACTCATTGATTTATTGATCTCCCATAAGCAAAGAATAATGGGGAGGCATCAAACTTCCTTCCTGTATGCCCATGCCTTTGATAAGGGTCAAAGTAGAGGAGGGAAAAGGTTGTGGAACTCTACCTATGATCATTCCCTGGTGACTTCTCTCTCTTCCAATTCCTCCTTCCCCTATTGGCTATATTGCCCATGGACTCTATGTGTTTCTTTGGTGCCTGTTTCCTTCTTCCGTTTGATACTCCCGCTCCATTCTCCTTCCTTCATTTTTAGCCCCAATGCTGAAAAAAGATGCACTAAAAGGAATGCGACTACTCACACTGCATAAAGTTAAGGATATGTAGAAAAGTATTTATGGGACTGGAATTGTCGCCGGTTGCTCCGTGCATGGGCGATAGGTGGTGGTGGGTGGAGATCGGCGGAGCGTGGGAGTGTGCACGCACCCACACTCACCAGCCACGGCGGTCACATGGGAGCCTTCCTCCAAGCTCACGCAGTGGATCTGCGTGGGGATGGGGAGGGGAGCGTCTCGTGTAAAAAGGGTCTAAATTAACTCATCATATAACAAGACCTAGGCACTTAACTGCAATTAAATTTTGGTGGATGCTAGGTGCATAAATGCTGTAAAAGCAGTCGTCTGACCCCTGCTCAAGAAACAATCTCTTGATGTTGACTTCCCTGCCAGCTATCACCCCATCTCTAATCTTCCCTTTTTTACGAAGGTTATTGAACAGATGGTTGCCTTGCAGCTCCAGGAGTATCTCAAGACTATTAGCAGTATTCTATCCTGGAAATGGCACTGAGACTGTGCTTGTGGCCTTGGTTGATGATCTCCATTTGGAAATCGATAAGGATAACTGAACCCTGTTGATTCTGTTAGATCTTTCTTGATTCTGGTAGATCTGTCTTTGATACAGTTGATCATAAAGTGTTGACATGGCTGTATGATCTGGCAGGGATTGGATTGGGTGGAGGGGTTAGAGAAAAGGCTGGGGCGGGGGTGTTAAAGCTGGTTTTTTATGTTTTTATATTTTGTAAGCCACCTTGAGTCAATTGGGAAGGGTGGGGTAAAACTGGGAATAAATAAAATAAATAAATAAATAAATATTTTTTGCTTTTGGAAATCTACCAAATTTACGTAGCCCATTATGATATGTGGTTTCTAAACTTAAGAATGTTAACTATGTGTCACTCAGGATGACATTTTCTGTCAAAGTCTGCACACAGATTGACTGACATAACAGCTCTTAGGAATGCAAATCGCTTCCATTTACTACAATGGAATATTAATTTAAAAATATCATGCTTTTCATATATTCACTATAAAGCTTCACATTTGTCAAAATCAGAACCAACTATCCAAAGTTGAATAAGTGTCTAAATTCCTTAGCAATACTGAGGAGCAACAAGTATTTTCAAAATAGTTAAATGTAGAATATTGCACATTAGCCATATTATGGATTCCTTTGTATTTTAAATATCTTTATGACAGGCATGTATATCCAGAATTATTTCTAGCAAGTTCAGTATGTAGCTTATTTACATTGGGGCCGATTCCATGCCCGTTGCGCACAACTGCATGGTTTACGTCGGTGCCACAAGCCCCATGCCGTGTGTGTGTGCAGTTTGCGCATATGTCTGTGCGCACACGCGGTCCTCTGCAGGTCATGAAATCGGCCTCACTATCTCCATTCTGGATGATCTACGAATAGAGGCTTTCATCCTACAATGGAATTAATATCCTACTGGACTGAGACTGAAGCTATCAGAATTCCATTACCTTTTCAATATGTGCTGAATGCCTAGTTGAAGGCTAGGAGGGGCAGGCTGTACACGAACAATTCAAAACTCACCTTTTAGTTTGTTTTAAGTGGTACAACCTTCAGCCCCATACAGATTTCCTGCTCCTGCTCCAGTATAACACCCCAGCATGCACCTGATGATGCCACATCATGAAATGCTTCAGAAGCCTGGAACCAACCTACAGGTGGAGAGGGGTTGTGGTCAATTCCAGTCTTTCAACTGAAGTTGTTAATTTACTTAATTCTTTGGCATAGTTTTGCAAATCCATTTTTATAAATATTTAATTTGATAGTCCCAGGGGTCTAAATTAAATAGAAACCCACTTACAGGCACGTTCCCTGTTCCAATGTGGCTCAGCAGTGGAAGTGATGGAATCAATATGGTGCATATTAAGATATCATCACATCAGAGCAGGAGCAGTGTCAGCAATAAGGCTGGTTGCTAAAAGACCAACAAAAGAGCTTGATTCTGATACCTTTGCCCACGCAGAGTAGCAGGTAGATCACTAAAAGTAGGATCTTATACAAAATGAACAAGGTGTGGTTTCCATTGATGTACTGAATGGGTGTAAACCAACTCCCAAAGAGGTCAATGACTAAACTCCCACTGATTTGTATGGAGCTGGATTGCACCCAATGCCCCTTGGTTTTCAGCAAATACTGGTAAAGGCAATAGAATATTTCTAAATCTATTTGTAGGCTTCTAAGGGGTTGTAGACTTTTTTTCACCTCCAGAAAATGGAACAATAAGGGACAGCATAAATGGCTCATAGCACTGTTATAGTTAGTTATGGATCTGATCCTCCAAATGTTGCATTGGCACATTGAAGTACAGTGGTTTGAGGACTGGGGTGCAGAAATCAATGTTGTCATCCAGTGAAATACTGTCACTTCTGGGATAAAAACTGAGGGCAGTTAAAATAAAGAACATAAGTTATTTTACACAAGAATTCATGACTGAGAGTGAAGAATTATCTGTATCCAGCCTGAAATTATAGAGGGAGTTCACTTAGGCAAGATACAATTACCATAGCTGGGGGTTTGTCAGGAAACCAAGATTAACACTCCTAATCTGACAAAAATGCTGGGCGCTCAATAGCATTACTGCAAGATATTGAGTATCCTCAATTCCCACTGAATTCATGGAAGATGAGGATGATCAGGCACTTAATCAAGTATGGCAGTTACTGTAGCACCTACACTTTATTTTTAGGTTGTCCAAAATACTAATCAAATATGACCCTCCTTAGCTTGTGATAGCTGACAAGATTACAGCTCAGATTGGTTTACCTGAAGGCCAGCATAGCAGTATATGATATAAACCAGGCAATAAAACACAGGATCAAAATTAGAAAAAAGAATCAATTACGTTGTTCAGATAAGAAGTGCTCTCTTGGCTGAGTTGGAAATTGCTACTAGAAGCATACACCACGCTACTTATAAATCTTTTGCAGTTGTCTTACTCAGAATAGTTGGCTATGTGACATTGCTTTGTGTAATTGTGAGAGTATAGATGAAAAGCCACTTTGCAAAAGGAAATAGAGGACATGCTGTTTAACTTCCAATCTTTCCCTTCTACCACTATGTTAATGATATTGATGAATAAATATTAATAGGCTTTAATGTGTTTACCATGGTGATCCTGGTACGGGAGTGGATGCCACAGGTTTGTTGCCATTTGGTGTGCTGTCATCTTCATTCACTAGTTTTAAAGAATGACCCTTCACATAGAAAAAGAAAGAGATTAGTTCATAAAAGAAAACAATGATTGCTATGCAGTTTATTCTACTTAAACTAGAAGCAGATTCTCAATACACTCACATACGATATTTGTGGCCATTGAAACAACTATCTACAGATAGACCAAGAAGACTGAAAAAAGCAACAGAAACCTGATCCTGTCTGGAAAAACTAGGGAGGTAATGACCCTTCTGTGTATAACACTGATCATTCGGCCTAGAACAAGAAATCTCAGAAAGTGCCTCTTCCGTAGGGATGGGTGAGCAGAACGGAGTTCGGAAATTCGGTTCAGTTAGGTTTGGTTTGAAATTCGAGTTCGGAAATTCGGTTCGGTTCTATTCGGTTTGCAATTCGAGTTCAGTCGGAAGTTCGGTTCGATCGACCAAACAGACCGAGTTAGGTCGAATTCTGAACTTCCGAACTAAGTTCGGCCATTAAAAACCAGTTTTTTTGGTGTGTGTTGCCACTAGGGATGGGCGAACAGAACGGAGTTAGGAAATTCGGTTCGGTTCGATTCGGTTTGAAATTCGAGTTCGGTTTGGAAGTTCGGTTCAACAGACCGAGTTCAGTCCGAACTCCGAACTTCCGAACTGCGTTCGCTCATCCCTACTCTTCCGTGGGAAGCACATTTGTGAAGATTTGTGCGATGCGGAAACTTACTGGCTTTTCTGCTGTTTTTGCCATTTTCCGTTATTTTTTCGAAAGTTTAATGGGGCTACTACAGGTCAGTCCCAAGCCTCATTTGTTCCCCACGTGCACCCTCGGGACATGAAGACTTGCCGGCTAAGTGTGGGGGAAGTGCTTAAAATTCCCATAAAAGTGCTATTAAACTGCTGTAAAACTGTCATAAAACTCCCAGAAAGTGACAAAAAGTGATGAAAAGTGCTTGAATGTGATGAAAAGTGCTTGAATGTGATGAAAATGACAAAGTCAGAGCTGCAGACGCACGAAATGCCTTGGGCAGGGTACCATGCCTTGGGCAGTCTTAATCCACTCTGGGCAGCTGGGCCACGCAATGTAGAGCATTGTGTGGCTGACAGCCACCAGATGTTTCCCCCCACCACATGCCAGGGTGAGCACCTGGCTGCTATGCATGTGTCCTTGGAAAAAGGCTGTGGACACTGGACACATCATGTAGCAGTCATACCAAAAATGGGGTAAGGCTGCCCAAGGTGTGCTAGCCTGTGTGCCTAGGCCCCTGCTGCCTTCCCCCAGCCCTCTGTGGCAAGCTTGCAGTGCTGCTTTAAGTGGCAGGCACAGTTGCCCGTTGCACACAGTCATGTCATGGCCAGAGGCAGGATTTGGGTTGATCTAGGGGAGGGAGGAGGAGCAGGGACAGGCACCCGACTGTGTGGCCATTGCTTCAGCCCACCCGGACGTGGTGGGAGATCGGACAGTGGCCCACACACCTGCAGGGAGGCAGGGGAACCATCTGCCCAGTTCCCCACACTGGCCCTGCAGCATGGCAGTTGTGCTTTTCCATTACAGGGCTGCGTGGGGGTTGGGTCCTCTGCAGCTCAGGTGGCTGCACTCCTGGAGAGTGATGAAAAGACCCAGAAAGTGACAAAAAGTCTCAGAAAGTGCTGCAGGTGCTAGGGGAAAAAAGGCAGAAGTGTGGAATCACCAGAAATTGACGAAGTACTGACAGACACTCACAACCACTCCCAAAAGGTCAATATTTCCCTTTCGGACAGGAACACTTCCTTTCATCTTTGCCCTACAGATATTATCTCATTTGGATCACTGGGTAAAACCATTCATGTCATCACAGAAGGGATAGGAAAACTGCATAGGATTGGGAGGATGCTCAGAAAGTTCTATTTCAGCCAGCGTTTTGAACTGAAAAGACCACTGATTATCTGGCAGGCATACAGAGGACTCTGGTAGTATGGGAGACTTAGGAAGTACAAACAGGAGGAGAAAGAAGGAAGAAGTGCTGGTGTTTGCACCATTGGTCAGTTTTGTGGTTATAACAATGTTGAACCTGGGGATTCAGGAGACAGATGGTGCAGAGTTTGTATTCATTATGGTTTTTTTCTATGTAGTAACTACCTCCTACCTCACATTAGCCTCCCCTTTGTTACCACAAAGGAAGGTTAAAATAAGGGTAGAGGGAATGTCTTATCTCTCTGAGGAAGTGAGATAAAAATAGGAAGAGTTACCTTCTATACATGAAGCCCCCTCTCTCCTCCCCACACAAATGGATGAATCCTCTCTAACCCAAGGAATCATAAGCACATACTGCTTTTGCATTTCTTTCAAAGCATCCCTGCATCACTGGAGCTAATCCCATGCCCTGTGTGTGCCGCATGGTATGCCTGCACATGCACCCATTGCAGGGACATTGTGCCACATGCAAGTCACGTGGGACCTGTGCATATCCTGTGCACAGGAGGTTTGGGATCGTGGCCATTGACAGCTTGTTTTTCAAGCACCTCCTGCTGGCAATTTTCTGCAAGATCACAAGCAGGGAGATGAGGGAAGGAAGAGCTATTTAAATCCTTGTTCCCTCTGATTATGGGAGGAACGGGAGGAGGAAGGTGACAAGAGAATGGGAGGGAGAGAGAGTTATTTCAGATTAGCTAACTTTACTCATGAGAACAAGCCCATAGTGATGCTGCCAGAGGTCAGGAATCAAGGGGGGAAAGGGTGCACTGCATTAGTCCTGAAATGACAAATCATGGTAAATACTGTTTCTGTTGGAAACAGGCCATTCATCTTCATTCACTTGATACTGAAACGTATCTGCTTTCCTGCTATTTTTGCCATTTGTCATTATTTTTTGTGAGTTGAATGTAGCTGCTTCAGGACTGATCCCAAGCGCATTGTGCACCCTGTGTGTACCCTGGGGAACTGTGGAGATGCAAAGGTGCTTGGAAATTGCTGTAAAAATGCTGTAAAAGTGCTGTAAAGTTGCTGAAAAATACATGGCATTGGGAGGATGCTCAGAAAGCTGCATGTAGGCTGGCATTTTGAACTGAAAGGACCACTGATTAGCTGGGAGGCAAAAGTCCCCCAAAGTCCCAGAAAGTGGTGAAAAGTGACAATAAGTGACAAAAATGATGGCAATGACAGAAAATGCTTTAAAAATGCCAGACAGCAACACAAAATGACAAAAATTGCCAGTAAATGACAAAATTGACCAAACAAAATCACAGGTGCTTGTATTGACAATAGAGCCAATCTCATGCCCCACAGATCGTGCACACCCCTGCGCATGCATGCACACAGCTGTGCAGGAACTGCACACATCCCCATTGCTGGCACATTGTGCCTTGCAGAAACCACGCATGTGTGTGTGTGTGGGGGGGAACTACCAAAGGATGTGTGGGATCTACCAAATATCTGCTGGTATGTTTTTGTCATTAAGAGGGAGGTCTGGCTAATGTAAACCATTTAGCAGACTACCTTCCTAAGCATTCATTGATCTGATAGCCAAGAAAGCCAGTGCTAATAAGCATCAGGGGGTTGTCTATATGCCAGCAGCTGAAGAAAAATGAATAGAAGAGAGTGGACAGGATAGGACTACACAGGACCACTGCTTGAGAGGAATTGATTAAAACATAATAAGCACTTATACAGAGTCCTTCATCTTCAAAATACTTTACAGACTTAAAGCACTCAATAGCGCTGATGCGAGCGAGGAGTTCATGTAGGGTGGGGAGCAGAAAGTGTGATGGTGGTTGGAGGGATTATTTCTGCATAAATCACAGTGGCTAGACTGGCTCCAGGGTGGTGTAAGGAAAAGGGAACAACGAAAAGGTAAGGCACAGACTTTCAACCCCTGCTACATTTCCACATAAGGTCTTGTGTGACTTCTCTTCCAGTGGAGCGGGTTGACCACCTACAGGCCATACTTCCCAACATTGAAAATGGTCGAAGAGCCACTCCCTCAACAAATAACCGCTCCCCCTCACACATGCACATACACACACTTGTACTCACATCCTGTCCAGCAGCTTTCCTACCAGTGGTGGGTGGCAGCAGTGGTAGCCTGGTCTTGGCAGGGGCGGGGGCTAACAATGACTGTGGCAGCAACCTGATCACTCGATGCTTTGGTGGCAACCACATGTGTGGGATCCCAACAGTGGAGGCCCCTCCCCCAGGGTGTTGGGGCAGATGTCTCCCCACCCCCCAAGCCCCTCAGGGATCCCCCCCATGCTTGCTGGGGAGCCAGAAGCTGCTTCTTAGCAGATCCAGCGGCAGCACTGTCAGTTTCCCTGCTTGTCTGAAGGCTTTGTTTACATGTTAACTCTCCTCCTAGAAAGTGATGAGTCATATGTAAACAAAGCCTGAGGGAAAGAACTCTGCAATGGGAGGAGGGGAAGGGGAACCCCCCCCAATCTCTTGGATTGTAAGCCCTAGGGCAGGGACTGTGTCTATTCAATTACTTTGTGAAGCACCAGGTACATTGCCTGCGCTATATAAATGCTTGTTAATAATAATAATAATAATAATAATAATAATAATAATAAATAATTAATTATTAACATCCACCTCCTTCTGCTGCTCCCCCCTCCCTCTAGCTTTCCACTCACTGGCCAGAGAGCTAAAGGGAGGCGGGGATTTAGAGGATCTCCCCCAAGCCCTCAGAAAGCATGCACTGGGTGTCAGCCCCCAAAAGACCTGCTTTCTGTGGGATTGGGAAGGGATCGGGTGAGGTGCCATATGCTCCTTGGCTGGGTTCCTATGGAGAAACCCAGCCAATCAGCAAGACCTAAGGGGCATGTCAGGGTACCTTTTCAAAACGCTCTGGCCACCCCATAGCTCCTTTTTCTCCCCCTGGCCCCTCCTCTACCAGAGTATGAGGAGGGAGGGAAAGAGCTCACTCTTCCTTGCTCCTTCCTCTAGGTTCACTTATGGGGAGGGGGAAGAGAGAGCGAGAGAGAAAGAGCTCCCCCCCCTTTTTTTTTTTACAAGAGGGGAGATGCCAGGGACTTGTTTGGAGTCCCTGACCTCCTTGTTTGGAGGGAAGAACAACAGAAGGTGGTTATCAGAGTCAGAGTAGAGTGATCAGGAGGTATCATTCTTTCAGAAACCTGGTAAGTTTTGAAAAAACAAACCCCCTGCCCTGATCTCCTGTACATTGTTTGTTTGCTTGTGCTTTCTTTAGTCCTCTTCAATCCCTCCCCACTCTCATGCATTACGGGCAGAGGTAATTACTAATTTTGTGAGTCCAGTTGGAAGGGCTGTGTTGCCTCGATTCCTATGCTTTACAATATTTTCTTGGCTCTTGCTGTTTGAGTTTTTCACCCTGTGTGAGACCCAGTCACCCTAATTGTCTGTTTTCTGTTTGTTGGGGGGGGGGGGGTTATTGGAGGGGAGTGAATGGAAAGGTTTCTAATCTTTGCTGGAATGTTCACTGCATTTAAAATGGCCCTCTTTTCAGTACCAGTTTCAAGACTTTTCTGCTGCAAGAAGGCCACCAGGCCACATATCGTTTCACTACTAACTAGTCTTTGTATGAATCAATGTTTGTTCCCTGTCTGATAAGTTTAGTTTGCAGCAGACCTCCGTAGCATGTTCTGGGGGACAAGTGGAACTTCATGGTGTTGCTTTTGTGGTGTACTAAAGACTTAAGATAATATTGTTGGCTTGAGATGGTTTGCTTTGCTTGCTCTGTGTTTACATGTGTGCTACTGGGGTTCCCCCTCCTCTCCCTCTGCCTGCAGCAGGCTCTGATAGGACTTGGAGATAAAGCTGTTTGTAAACAAACAACTCCTCCCCATGTGAGTGATTAGAAGGTTGTTGCTTTGTAAAGAAGGTTCTTCGAGATGTCTAAAACATTCTCATAACTGGGTTGTGCATGGCATGCTCAGCATATTCAAATAATAGACCATGTGATGGTTTTGAGTTCCTCTAGTATAAAAAATAAACACTCTCCCCCTCAGAATGACAGTTCCTTCCAGCCCTTTCTAGGAATATTCCATGCGAGGCTGGAAGGGTGGGTGTTGTGAGAATGTTTGGAGCCATCTCGAAGAGCCTTGTTTACAAGACAGCAACCTTCTGCTCTTCTTTAAGTGGCTCCTTTAAGTGGCCATTTTTACACGGCTCTGCAGGGTGGGGAATCCATGGGCATGCCAGTGCATGGGTGGGGCATGCACATGGCTGCACACGCACCCCCACTCACCCCCCCCACTCATCCGCACCCACAGAGCAACCGCCATTTTCCCCAGTTTCTCCGTGCAAGGGGAAGAGATGGGGGGCGAGTGGGGATGTGTGTTAGGTGGGCACACGCAGGCACCCCCAGTCACTGTGGGCACGTGCGCTGCGTTGTTCACATGGAACTCCCCCACCGTGTGAACCATGTGGGAGAACCCTCAGAAAACTGTGTGTTCATGGGTGGGAGAGGCTTGTGTAAAAAAAAAAGGGCCACATTCTCACAACTGTCTTTCTTCTACTATCTTAGGTAGGAATTTAGGATGTAAAGCAATATCTATTCTATCTTGGAAAAGCTGCAAATATGGTTCTGAGATTATGATGGCTGCTATTTCACTAACTCTTCAAACCCCCACAGGCTGGCTGCATTTTGGGTATCTTGTGTGTTTGATAGCAGTGCCCCTTGGCCCACTGGAAAAGGGGTTCCATCTTGGCCAGGGATCCATTGTACCCTAGCTACACCCCTGCTAATGGCTAGTCTTTTCATGAATGTTCCTTCTCTGGTTGCAGCAGATGCCTTTTACATTGCAACAAAAATGTGTAGCATATTTGGGGGACAAGTGGGACTCCATGCTGATGCTTTTGTGTTGTGCTAAAGACTTCACATAATTTTGTTTGCTTAAGATCTTTTGCTTTTCTCAATCTGTGTTTGCATGTGCGCTGCTGGCCCTGCCTACTGTTGGCCAGGCCCTGCCTACCATTGGTCAGGCCCTGACTACCATTTGCCCCTCCCACTTCTGGCCCAGCCCTGTGCCCCACCAGCCTAAACTCACCAGTTGCCACTGGATCCCAATGCTCTGGCCCTCCTTGAGGTCCCCCGGGTTTCTCGGGTGTCGAACCTGCTGAGGGCATTCTCTGTGGCCATGCCACGGCTGTGGAACTACCTCCCACTGATCTCCCCTCTTTCCATAGACAATGTAAGACCTGGCTGTTCCACCATGCCTTCCCCAAGGGAGATGGGATGGGTGGGTTGGGTTAGGGAGGGGTAGGTGGTGAACTGTTTATACTGTGGGTTTTTAATTGTATTTGCTTTTGTTTATTTTAATCTGTTTTAACACGTTGTTAGCCACCCCTGAGATGCTTTTAGCAGGAGGGAGCAGCATACAAATTTTATAATAAATAAACCATGCACAGGGGCCTGTTGCTTTGGTGGCAGCCGCGTGTAGGTGCCCCAGGACTCTGGCAGTGGCTGCACACAGGAACTCCAGCAGTACCCACCTACAAAGACAGGGCTCCCAATGCAGGATTGTTGGATCTTCCTGCAAAAGCAGGTTGATCTCACTTGAAGTCTGCCCTAGGCCCTCACACACTATCTTGTGGCTACAAGCTCTTGCTGCAGCTGACGTGGTGTTCTCTTGTGCTGAAGTCTAGCAAGCAGATTCATTATTGTTACTTGGTATATATAAGATTGATGGAGACTGAGTGCTGTTGGAGTAAAAGGGACTGTCCTTCACCTGCTTGCTTACATGTAGACAGTGAAAATCTGGCTCTAGTTTTACAACATTACTGAGCAAAGTAGGCATGGGCGAACAGATCACGGTTCGTGTTCGGCCTTTCGGTTCGGCCACTTTCGGTTCGTGTTCGGCCGTTTGGCCGGATCGTGCATTCGTGTTCGCCCGTTCGGTTTGGTAGTGTTCGGTTCGCGTGTTCGTGTTCGGTCATTCGGCCGGATCGCGCATTCGTGTTCACCCGTTCGGTTCAGTAGCATACGGTTCGCGTGTTCGTGTTCAGTCGTTCGGTGTTCAGGTGGATCGCGCGTTCGCGTTCGGCCGTTCGGTCAGAAATATCGCGAGATCGCGGGAAGCCATAAATCATGCCGGAAACAGGAAATTCGTGTGTGTGGTGTGCGAGTGAGGCGAGAGGGTGTGTGTTTGTGTCGGTGGCTGCTTGTTAGTGTGTTTTGGTTGCGATTGTGTTGGTTTTGGCTGTGCTGTGTGTTTGGGTGGGTTGGTGTGTGTTGTGGGTGACTGTGGTGTGTGGGTTTTGTATAAAAAAAAAAAAAAAAAAAAACACACAAAAAATGAAGAAATTTTATCAAGGTGGCCGCATCTACCGGCTGGGGCCACGTCTGACGGCGGAGGAGTTGGCGGTGGCAGAAGCAAAGGAGTTGGCAGCGGTGGCAGCAGCGGAGGAGGAGGAGGTGGCGGCAGCCGCTGCTGACCCGGCCCCTGCCCCTGCCCTTCCCGTGGCAATGGTGGTGTCTTCCGTCTCAGATGAGGCGGAAGCAGGGGGCTTTATTGTAATTCCTGCCAGGTTTGTAAAAACTTTTTTTACTTTTAAGACAAGAAAGGCTGTATTAGTTTTTTAGTTAGAGTGTGCCAGCCAGGGGCAGGATGGCAGGATTTGCACATGCTTGTAAGGGGTGGCTTTCTAGTTGCACTATCTAGCATCCCCTAGCAGCCCTGGGATGGCAGGATAGGATTTGCATGTGCCAGCAAGGGGTGGCTTTCTAGTTGCGCTATTTAGCATCCCCTAGCAGCCCTGGGAAGGCAGGATTTGCACGTTCTTGCAAGGGGTGGCTTTCTAGTTGCACTATCTAGCATCCCCTAGCAGCCCTGGGATGGCAGGATTTGCACGTGCTTTATGTTATTTTTAGTTGCCGTCCCTAGCACCCAGAAGGAGGGAGGATTAGAGGCATCATCATTAAATGCGTGATATTAACTTGGTGTTTTATGTATTCCCATTTCAGAGAGGAATCGGACTCCTCTGCTCCCGAGGCCAGCCCTGCTTCCACCAGCCCCCGGAGGCAGAGGAGGACAAGTCGAAGTCGCCGCAGGACACCGAGGCGGAGGTCACCATCTTCGCCTCCATCCATCCAGCGCCAGTCCTCGGACGTCTGGCGCTTTTTCTCGAAGGACGACAGAATCGCCACATGCAAGGTATGTCGTGTGGGGCTTCACTGCAGGCTTCATTGCAACATACTCTCTAGATCGCAACAAGTTATTCTGCGAAGTGGTCGAGCCTTGCCCAGTGGTGACTCACTAGGCCGCCCAGTAGCACCCATTGGATTGCTCGTGCACAGAGCCCGTGGAACAGTGAGTGAGTGAGCTGAGCAGAGGCATATTGGTAGGAGCAGCAGCAGCAGCACCCATTGGATTGCTGAGGCACAGACCCCAGGGAACAGAGCAGAGGCAGTGTTGGAAGGAGCAGCAGCAGCAGCACCCATTGGATGGATTACCCTCTGACCTGTTAGGAATGAAAGTCCCCTGCAAGGACAGATTGGATGGCCACCCAGTCCACCCACTCGTGGAGACAGAATGCAGGCAGGGCTTGACAGAGACAGACCATTTAGACAGACCATAAAGACAGATCTTTAGATTGTAAGCTCTCTGGGGCAGGGACCGTGTCTATCTTAGTTTTTTGTAAAGCACCAGGTACATCGCTGGTGCTATATAAATGCTAATAATAATAATAATAATAATAATGCTAATGTTCCTTTCTTTTTCTGCTCTTTCTAGATCTGCAGTAAAGTCTTCCGGCGGCAGAGGGAGGGCACAACATCGGGGCTGCTCACGCACATTGAGGGCACCCACAAGATCCGGGTGAGGCGGGCAGGCGAGGTGGAAGATGAGGACTCTGCCGGTGCCACTGCAGCTGCTGCACCTGCCGTGGAGCCACCACGCCTGCAAAGGGGGGGGAAGGCCTCCCGCAAAAGGAGGCATACACGCCCTTCCCCTCCCTCCGCCTCTACCCTCACCGTCGAGAGCCCCGATCTCACCGAGGATGAGGACCTGAGGGAAGCGGGTGAGCAGCTGCGTCGCTCGGCACGGCGCCACACGGAGGAGGTCGACCGCTCCACCGCCAACCTGGAGAGGCGCATGTTGGAGCGCACGCGGGCGCTGCGCTCTGAGAAGCGGCGGGTGGTGGCCTACGGCCAGTATGTGGCCACCGAGCAGCAATGCCTGCGTGGCTACCAGCAGGCACTCTCCAGGTGGCACAACAATGTCGCCGCGGCGCTGGAGTATGCCGTGCAGAACGGCGGGTTCGACCCCTCCACGGTGGCCTGCCCTCTGGACTGCCAGCCGCCGGAAGACATCCTGCCTTTTCCCCAAACACGGGGGGGGCACTCTGAGACTGACAGGCCCAGTGGCAGTGGCCATTGAGACAGAGACTCTTAGCTTGTGTTTTTTAAGTTTCCTTTTCATGTTTGCTTTTGTTTGAAATGTTGTTTTGTTGTTGTTCTGTTTTTATAGTGTTAAGTATATAGTGTTAAGTTAAGGTTGGTTATAGTGTTAAGTGTTAATTAAATTGTTAATGTTATTTAAAGCTGTTCTTTTTCTTTGTGGAAAGGGGAGAGGGTTTGTCCTTCAGCTTCTGCCCCACGAGGAATTGGGTAGTCATAAGCCGGGTGGCAGACTTACAGTTTGTTTGTTTGGTTTCCTAGGCCCAGCCTGCATCATGAGGTCAGTCAGATAAGGCGGCCTAGGCCGTCTAGTAAGAGAGAGAGAGAGAGAGAGAGGCAGAGAGAGAGAGAGAGAGAGAGGCAAAGAGAGAGAGGCAGGGTGGGTGCAAGCATTGGGATGGAGGGACAGCACCTCAGCAGCACAGTACTATTGCAGCCGAGCCCTGGATGGAGGAGGAGGAGCCCTGTCCCACGACTGCCCCTGGCATGGGATGGATGGCGTGTGCCACTGCACCATCACTCTTTGTCCAGGGGCAGCTCCGGGAATCCCAGCAGCGGAAGGTTCACCTTGAGAAAGAGCAACTGCTCCACCAACTTGGCCCCCAGTCTCAGGCGGTGCGGGGAACATATGTCCCCCGCGATGGAGAACACCCTCTCGCTGGGGACACTGGTTGGTGGGCAGGACAGGAATCCCTTGGCCACTTTGGACAGGGCCGGCCACACTTGGGCCTTGCTGGCCCAGTAGGCCAAGGGATCGCTGCCGGGTTCTATGCAAGGCTCCTCCTCCAGATAGGTCTCCACTGCTGCTGAGGCGCCATCATACTCCCTCCGGTAGCTCTGGGTGGGCACCACCTGCCCCACTGCCCTCAGCCACGCTGCTTGCCCTTTTGTGCTGCTGGTCCCCATGCTCCCCTGAGTGGACAGAACAGAGGAGGAGCTGCTGGCAGTAAGGGTCCTGCTGCTGCTGGAGGCAGGGATAGACCCAGATGGCTGAGGGTCGCTGCTCCTACTCCCACCATCCCCAGGGGCATCCCGCTGCATGGCCCGCTCTGCCTGCCTGACCTTATCGACCAGCATCCCCTTCTGGAGGCCATAGTGCGCACTTTCCCGTGCCATGCTGCCCTTGATCCTGGGGTCCAGCATGGTTGCCAGGACATATTCGTCCCGGCGCAGGAGGTCACCAAAGCGAGCGCTCAGGCCCGCCTTCAACTTGTCGGCTAGCTCCATCGCCTCGTCGCACATTCTCCTGCCCTGAGGGCCACGATCCCGCCCCACCGCCCCAAGAATCTCATCCAGGCTGCTGTGGAGACTATGCACCAGCGGGGTCACCTGGCTGAGGGTGGCAGTGGAGCTGCTCAGTGTCTCCGTGACGGCCAGGAATGGTCTCAGGACAGAGACGGTTTGGGATATAATATCCCATTCCTCCCTGTTGTACCCTGGAGGTGACTCGATGTCTGTCTCCAGTTCCACCTGATGCAGGGCGGCTTTCTGTTCAAGAAGCCGCTCCAGCATCAGGAAGGTGGAGTTCCACCGGGTGGAGACATCCTGGATCAGGGTGTGCACCGGGGACCCTTGCTCAGCCTGCTTCTCCCGGAGGAGTTCGCTGCCCTTCACGCTGCGGTTGAAGAAGCCCGCCAGCTTCCTCCCCCGCTCGACCAGGGAGCTAAGGGTGCCTGGCCCAATGCCTTTATCACCCAAGCCCAGAGCGTCCTTCACCACCAGGTGGAGGGTGTGTGCGGCGCAAGGGATACTCGTGAACCCCCCGTCACGGACTGCCTTAAGCATATTGGCCGCGTTGTCCGTGACCACACACCCCTTGGTGAAGGCCACGCCTGGCGTGAGCCACTCCCTCACCATGGTGGTCAGGGCTGCCTCTACCTTCCTTGCGGTGTGGGAGCTGTCCATAACTTGGGACTGAAGCAGGGCCCACCTATACCCTGCTTCAGGTCCCCTCCTGCCACTGCCAAGCACTGCCTTTGCGTCCTGCCACCAGTGTGCAGTCACTGCCAGGTAGGCATGCTGGGCGTTCCTGGAGGACCACAGGTCCGTGGTGAAGTGGACCGTTGCCCCCCCAGCCCCTGCAAGCTGCTCCCTCACCCGCTCCTTCAAAGCCCTATATAACTGTGGGACCACAGTCCGACTCAGGGCGGAGCGGGAAGGAAGCTTAAAGTTGGGAGCCAGGAACGCAAGCAGACGCTGGAAGCCCTTGTCCTCCACAATGGAGAAGGGCTGGCCATCCAGGGCAATCATCTCGGCAACCAGGCGCTTGCCTTTTTCCTGGAAGCCTGTGCCACGGCGCCCTGCCGATGGCCTCGACACATCGCCCCACCCCATCTCCTCCATGGTGGACTGGCGGTGCTGCTGGGGAGGCTCCTGCAGTTTTTCTGCCCCCATAATGCTCCTGCTGCTGGTAGAGGCAGCAGCAGTAGCTGCAGAACGCTGGCCCGCTGAATGGGCCGGGCGACTGGCCGCTGGAGTCGGGAACCCGCTGGCATCCACTTCGCCTGCCTTCCCGCTCAGCAACACAGCACTGTGGCATGCCTTCAGGTGCCTGGCCATTGCAGTTGTGCCAAGGTTGGCAAGCGCCCGCCCACGCTTCACCACCTTTTGGCACAGCGTGCACTGCACCTCTCTGGGATCATCTGCCCTCACCTGCTTAAAATGCTCCCAGACAGTGGATTTTTTTCCCCCTCCTGCTGCCTTCTTGCCCGCCCCGGCAGACGTGCTGCTGCCAGTGCTGCTGGGAGAGGGAGAACTTTGTGGCACTGGTGGTGATGCAGCTCTGGGAGGAGGAGGGTCAGACATTGCCTCATGGACATAGATATCCTCTGCGGCACTAGTGTCACTGACTGCTGCCTCTTCCTCACTGTCCCCAGCGATCATGGCGATGTCCCCAGAAGGGGAGTACTGGGACCCGGAGGGTAGACTGCCCGTGCCCGCCATGCTGCTGG
Source organism: Sphenodon punctatus (assembly GCA_003113815.1). Taxonomy (NCBI): domain Eukaryota; kingdom Metazoa; phylum Chordata; class Lepidosauria; order Sphenodontia; family Sphenodontidae; genus Sphenodon; species Sphenodon punctatus. The sequence goes on along the minus strand of QEPC01009013.1, from coordinate 266,323 downwards.
CACTCTCCCTGTGCCCCCCTCTGTGGCTGCTAGTGCTGCTGCAGCTGCCGCTGCTGCCACTCCTCCTCTCCCAGTCCCTAGTACTGGCATTGCCCGGGGATCGGGCCCTGCCTCTAGCAGCCGGGGTGGGATCCACCAGCTCTGGGCTACTGGGGATTTCCTCGACTGTGGGGGACATTGGTGGCCCTGGAGGAACATCGGTAGAAGAAGCAGCCCCAGCTCCTGCTCCATCACCACGCACAGCAGACACAGATGCAGCAGCCTGAGCCTCAACTCCTGCAGGCCTTCCAGTGCCCTGAGTGTCAGTGGAGGGCACTGCCAGGAGACGTTGCAGAGCACCCTGGGCCCCTAAAGCAGGCCTCCTGATTTTGGGAGGGGGTGAGGCGCTCTGCCTCTGGCTACTGCTGCTGCCTGCTGCCGCTCCTCGTGCACGGCCTCTGGGACGTGCCCCATTGCCTCCCCTACGGGCAGCAGATCGGCCTCTCCTTCCCTTCTCCATTTCTCCCGAAAAAAACAATGTTTTTTAATATATAATTTTTTAAAAAAATTTTATTGAATTTTTTTATCAAATATTTATATCTCTATATCTACACTAATAACTAACTAACTACCTAACTAATAAATGTATTCTAAATGCTATGAATAACTCCAACAAACCCTAAAGCTGAATCACAGAAAACAGTAAACTCTATCTGTAAACCTTAAACTAAACTACTCAAACAAAAATGTATCGACCTAATCCTATCTATCTACCTATGAATATATGGGATGGGGGTTGGGGGGCAATCACAAACAAGACAAGGAGGGGTACAAAACTGAAATGAAACCTAAATCAATCTATAAATTAATAATATACTACTACTCTAATGAATCAAAAAAACAGGGGAAGGGAATGGGGAGGGAATATTCAATGGAGGGGGGAGGGAAGGAGGAAGATTGAAGATTGAACACAGGGAGGGATAAAAACAAAAAATAACAACTAAATCTATCAAAGCTAATGTAAATAAATGAGAATATGGGGGTAGATGGGTTGGATGGGTGAAATAGGAGGAGGATGGCAATGGATTGGGGAGCTGGAAAATGCTGGGTGAGGGAGCCTTCTGAAACGCCTGCTGCTCAGGAACAGTGACTAGCTCAGAAGGTATTGGGAAGGGGGGAGGCAGACAGTTTTGTTTCTTGCTGCGCCCGCCTCAAATCAGCCCCATTGGCTCCGTGCAGCCTAGCCCGTGGCCAATCATAGACTGCCAAGCCAGTGGTCTGAGGCGAAAAGAGATGGTGATTCATCAGGCTGGCTGCTACTCCAAGCCACTCTCCACCCTCCACCCCTGGTGCCTGGAAGTCTGCTCCTAGCTGAGTCAAATGACTTCCTCCTCCCTGCTACATTTGACCTTCCAGTGACCTGACAGAAGACCACGTTTTAGCCACCTGAACACAACCGAATGCGATTCAAATTGAACGAACTGTTCGGTCATTTCGTCGTTCAGTGTTCGGATATGTTCGGTATGTTTGCCATTTTGCCGTTTGGTGTTCGGTTCCATTCGGTATGTTCGTGTTCGCGTTCGGTTGTCCGAACAGGTCGAGTTCAGGCCGAACACCGAACTACCGAACCGCGTTCGCCCATCCCTAGAGCAAAGTCAGTGGAGAAAGGAGGAGGAAAGACTAGTCGAGGTTGATAAAGTATGTGCATGGAAGTTGCTTTGATTATCAAGAGGTTAATAACAATCTACTTGGGGAAGAGGAATACAACAGGTGAAAGGATATCTCTTATGCACCTAGAAATGATGCAACTCTCTGATTATTGTAATCTGATTAGCCATAGAACGCAAACACATAACTCCAGGAATGTCTACGTGGTGTCATCTGATACTCCAAACAGAAAATTGTAGTGGAAAATTTGCATCCCATTAAGTTTAATAACCTTTGATATCCTTTTTGGAATAGTATGATGCAGGATAGAATCAGATGTAGGATGAAATGGTTACCCAAAATACTGATGGATAATTCAGAGACCAATCCATATTAGAAAGTGTTATAGACCTGATTTTCCATTGATTTCAGAGGACTGTGGATCAAGCATTACTTTCTTTGCAAACCAGTAAAAAAAGAAATTGCATTTTTATTTTTAAAAAGCACATGCATATATATGCACTTTTATTGATTGATAGATAGATAGATAAGATAGTACATGCATATAATACAATGCCAGTGTTATTGTTAATCTCCCATGGAAAATATTACATTAGGTAAAAGTTTAATTACCAGTAAAATTGCTAATCAATATATGTCAATTACTGTCAGTGTTAAATAACCTCATTAATAATCTTTAAGAAAGTGTAAACAGCATATTCCATAAATTGAATACACAGAAGATTTCAAATTGGGAAGCTGTAATAACAGTGAGGAAAGACCCTCAAAAAGGAACCTGCTGAATCTCTTGGTGGCTTATAAAGAAGCACATAATTGTGGAACTATGTTTTGGCACAAACATCTGGAGTTTGAGAATCTCCAGGCACTGGGTAGTTAATTTAAATTGCCACAAAGGGTACTTTCAGTCATAGCGGGCTGGTAAGCCCGCCACCCTGAACCACGCACCGGGATCCATTTCGGATCCATTTCGGATCCCGGTCAGCAATCAGGCCGTCCGTCCTTTAGGCATGCCGGCCTGATTCGCACCGGGGCTTGGGGAGGGGGCGGGGCTGCGGGAGACAGGCAGGTGCAGCAGCCAATCTGGCCATGATCCAGCTGGGCTGAAGGCTACAGACATAACCTTTGGCCCATCCCAGACTGTGGCCTATCCAACCATGGTTGGGGCCCGATCCCACCACAATTCTGGACCACCAGGCAGCTGGAGGTCCAGAATAGTGGGGTGTTTTCAGATGTTAGAAGATCACAGTCAACCACAGTGAATCACACACAACCCTGAGGCGGGGCCAAAGGGCCCCAAACGTCTGTTTGGCGATCACCAGATGTTCAACACAGACAATCTGCAACAGGGGACAAAACTAACCACCCTTCCAGAGGTCCGGCCTGGACCATCTCCGAAACGGTGGTCAAAGCAATTCCCACTGGGAAACGGCAAAAACGAATGACTGAATGGCAATCACCAGCCGGAAGCAATCAAAACAATTCCCAGCCAGGGACAAAGCATGCAGCATCGCTGCCAGGCAATGAGCAAAAACACAGACTGGGGAGAGAGATTTAAAGGGCACACAACAGCAGGGGGACGTGGCGGAATGGAGTGAGGTGGAAGGGAGGGAGAGCGGAGGGCGAGCAAGGAAGGGAAGAGGCAGAGGAGGTACAGGCGGTGGTTGCACATAGAGGTGGTGGAGGGACAGCAGCAGCAGCCGGGCCAGGCTGCCCGAGAGCCGACAACCAGTTCGGGGGAGGAGGCACCCCAGAAATGGGTAAGGGCAACGAGGGGGGGCAGCGGCACTGGGGCACCAAGGAGGGTCGATGGGCAGGCCGGAGGGAGGAAAGGAAGAGGTCCGCCGGGCCCAGGCATCCAGGCTACCAACCTTCCCCCCCTCTTATGACCCGCAGACATGGAAATGGGTCCGGGAGCCGGAGCCCCCGGACGAGATGGGCAGAGGGCATTCGGAGGAGGAGGGCCCACACAGGAGATGGTCATACCACCGAGAGGGGCAATGGGGACACAGGGAAACCCAGGACTTTATCAGGAACTGGGGGTCCCTGGAGCACCAGCTGGAGCTAGCGGTGTACCAGAGGAACCGGCACGTGTACCAGGACATGGAGGCGGTGGGGCACCACAGGACAGTGGCCCAGTGCTGCTCAAAGGTGAAGGAGCTCAAGAGGGGGTACAAAGCCATCAAGGACAACAACTGGTGGTCTGATCACAGAGCCCAGACCGCACCCTACTATGATTCCCTGGACCACATCCTCCACATGAAGGGAGACCTTTGGGATGGGGGGGAGGGTGGTTAGGGGTTGTTATCTCCCCTACCCTGTATATTGTTTTTATGTTAAACTTTATCCTGGGGCCCTGTTTTAAAACATTTAAACTGTTTTGAATTGTGGGGAGTGCAGTGGTCCAGGGCAGGGAACGGGCCAATGTACCCCCTCCCTTTGCCACCCCCCTAGAAGGCTTTGGCTCCAGGGGCCCCGCCCCACACGAGGAATGCCCTGGGGCCTCGGAGCACAGCAGGCCACCCCACGCACACCAACCCCAAGAGCCCCCACCTGATATCAGACCCAGAAGTATTCAAGGCCAGCACACTGGTCACCCTCGGCCAGTGGATGCAGGGGGACACTACTAACACCGAGGGGCCATCCTCCGATGTGTCTGACACCAACATTGAGGGTAAGCAAGCGGGTGGGAGGGGAGACAGGCTGAGGGGGGGCCCCACAGGCCACCATCCCACCCCCAGCAACCCCTAACACCCCAGACCATGGAAAGGGGGCCCGGGGGCTGCCAGGGGCCACGGCCTACCTGCAGCCACCCACCCCTACCAATGTCCTCGCAGGTCGCAACATGTCCTGGCACCCGGAACAGGCAGGTGAGGTGGATAGTGGTGAGCAGACCCAGGAGCATCTGGAGGTCACAGATNCTTGTACTTTGCCACAGCCCCCCCCTGTGAGTGAAAACTGGCCCTTGAAAATCCATAACTTGGCCCAGGGACAGCCGGCTCTGCTCCTCTGGATCGACCCAGGCTGCCTGGCATGGTTGGGGAATTGGAAGAGGTCCGGCCAGGGCTCAGAATCTGGCACACCTGCTTGGCCGGACATTGCAGGCTTCACTGCAACATACTCTCTACTCTAGATCTCAACAAGCTTTTCTGCGAAGTGGTCAAGCCTTGCCCAGTGGTGACTCAGTTGGCCACCCAGTAGCACCCATTGGATTGCTCGTGCACAGAGCCCATGGAACAGTGAGAGAGCTGAGCAGAGGCATATTGGTAGGAGCAGCAGCAGCACCCATTGGATTGCTGAGGCACAGACCCCAGGGAACAGAGCAGAGGCAGTGTTGGAAGGAGCAGCAGCAGCAGCACCCATTGGATTACCCTCTGACCTGTTAGGAATGAAAGTCCCCTGCAAGGACAGATTGGATGGCCACCCAGTCCACCCACTCGTGGAGACAGAATGCAGGCAGGGCTTGACAGAGACAGACCATTTAGACAGACCATAAAGACAGATCTTTAGATTGTACGCTCTCGGGCAGGGACCGTGTCTATCTTATTTTTTTGTAAAGCCCCAGGTACATCGCTGGTGCTATAGAAATGCTAATAATATAATAATGCTAATGTTCCTTTCTTTTTCTGCTCTTTCTAGATCTGCAATAAAGCCTTCCGGCGCCAGAGGGAGGGCACAACATCTGGGCTGCTCACCCACATTGAGCGGACCCACGACATCCGGGTGAGGCGGGCAGGCGAGGAGGAGGAGGACTCCGCCGGCGCAGCTGAAGCTGCTGCTGCAGCTCCTGTGGAGCCACCGCGCCTGCAAAGGGGGGGGAAGGCCTCCCGAAAAAGGAGGCATACACGCCCTTCCCCTCCCTCTGCCTCTAGCCTCACCGCCGCCGCGAACCCCGATGCCAGCGACGAAGACCGCCAATACGCCAGGGAAGTCAGCGAGCGGCTGCGTCGCTCATCGCGGCGGCACAAGGAGGAGGTCGACCGCTCCACCGCCGACCTGGAGAAGTGCCTGCTGGAGGAGCTGCGGGCGGTGCGCTCCGAGAAGCGGCGGGTGGTGGCCTACGGGCAGTATGTGGCCGCGGAGCAGCAACGCCTGCGCGTATACCACCAGGCACTCTCCAGGTGGCATGAGACCTTGAAGAGCGGCGCGGCGGACCCCTCCGCGGTGGCTGACTGCCCTCTGGACTGCCAGCCGCCAGAAATCCTCCTGCCTTTTCCCCAAACACGGGGGGGCAGTGGCACTGACAGGCCAACTTGAGTGGCCGGCGACGTAGCAGAGACAGAGACTCTTAGGTTGTGTTTTGTAAGTTTCCTTTTCATGTTTGCTTTTGTTTGAAATGTTGCTTTTGTTGTTGTTCTGTTTTCCTGTTTATAGTGTTAAGTATTTTGTTAAGGTTTGTTAGTATTTTGTTAAGTATAGTGTTAAGTGTTAAGTAAATTGTTAAATTTTATTGTTACGAGCTTCGTACCATTTCTCTCTTTTATCCCTCCCTATTTGCTGAAGTTCTGGCTGGCAGGTGGGTGGCATAATTCTCATACAGTCAGCTACTAGATCCCTTCCAGCAGCACATGCCACCTCAAGTAGCGTAGTAACCCAAAGATGTGCGGTGCCAGCAGAAGGGTCTCAACTAGCAGAAAGCCCCCAGGAGGTGCAGGGCTGCTGGTGTTTCTGTGGGTGGGTAAGACAGAGAGAAAGAGAGATAGGCTCCTTGGCAGGGGTCGGGAGGTGGCGGGCACCGGTGGTCGGAGGGGCTTTTATTTTCAGCAGCCAGCTTCAGCCGGGATCCGTGGAGGAGTAGGCTTTTGGGGAGGGGGGCCGCTTGTACTTTGCCACAGCCCCCCCCTGCGAGTGGGTCCCGACATGGAGGGTGCTGTGGGGCTAAAGTGGCAGCGTCTGCTACTTGCAACAGCTCTCCCTTTAGATTCCTCACGAGGAATGAGAGAGCGGGGCTGGGTTGGGGATGCCCACTGTGATTTCCCAGAAAGCTGTTCTTTTTCTTTGTGGAAAGGGGAGAGGGTTTGTCCTTCAGCTTCTGCCCCACGAGGAATTGGGTAGTCATAGGCCGGGTGGCAGACTTACAGTTTGTTTGTTTGTTTCCTAGGCCCAGCCTGCATCATGAGGTCAGTCAGATAAGGCGGCCTAGGCCGTCTAGTGAGAGAGAGAGAGAGAGAGAGGCAGAGAGAGAGAGAGAGAGGCAAAGAGAGAGAGGCAGGGTGGGTGCAAGCATTGGGACGGAGGGACAGCACCTCAGCAGCACAGTACTATTAGCAGCCGAGCCCTGGATGGAGGAGGAGGAGCCCTGTCCCACGACTGCCCCTGGCATGGGATGGATGGCGTGTGCCACTGCACCATCACTCTTTGTCCAGGGGCAGCTCCGGGAATCCCAGCAGCGGAAGGTTCACCTTGAGAAAGAGCAACTGCTCCACCAACTTGGCCCCCAGTCTCAGGCGGTGCGGGGAACATATGTCCCCCGCGATGGAGAACACCCTCTCGCTGGGGACACTGGTTGGTGGGCAGGACAGGAATCCCTTGGCCACTTTGGACAGGGCCGGCCACACTTGGGCCTTGCTGGCCCAGTAGGCCAAGGGATCGCTGCCGGGTTCTATGCAAGGCTCCTCCTCCAGATAGGTCTCCACTGCTGCTGAGGCGCCATCATACTCCCTCCGGTAGCTCTGGGTGGGCACCACCTGCCCCACTGCCCTCAGCCACGCTGCTTGCCCTTTTGTGCTGCTGGTCCCCATGCTCCCCTGAGTGGACAGAACAGAGGAGGAGCTGCTGGCAGTAAGGGTCCTGCTGCTGCTGGAGGCAGGGATAGACCCAGATGGCTGAGGGTCGCTGCTCCTACTCCCACCATCCCCAGGGGCATCCCGCTGCATGGCCCGCTCTGCCTGCCTGACCTTATCGACCAGCATCCCCTTCTGGAGGCCATAGTGCGCACTTTCCCGTGCCATGCTGCCCTTGATCCTGGGGTCCAGCATGGTTGCCAGGACATATTCGTCCCGGCGCAGGAGGTCACCAAAGCGAGCGCTCAGGCCCGCCTTCAACTTGTCGGCTAGCTCCATCGCCTCGTCGCACATTCTCCTGCCCTGAGGGCCACGATCCCGCCCCACCGCCCCAAGAATCTCATCCAGGCTGCTGTGGAGACTATGCACCAGCGGGGTCACCTGGCTGAGGGTGGCAGTGGAGCTGCTCAGTGTCTCCGTGACGGCCAGGAATGGTCTCAGGACAGAGACGGTTTGGGATATAATATCCCATTCCTCCCTGTTGTACCCTGGAGGTGACTCGATGTCTGTCTCCAGTTCCACCTGATGCAGGGCGGCTTTCTGTTCAAGAAGCCGCTCCAGCATCAGGAAGGTGGAGTTCCACCGGGTGGAGACATCCTGGATCAGGGTGTGCACCGGGGACCCTTGCTCAGCCTGCTTCTCCCGGAGGAGTTCGCTGCCCTTCACGCTGCGGTTGAAGAAGCCCGCCAGCTTCCTCCCCCGCTCGACCAGGGAGCTAAGGGTGCCTGGCCCAATGCCTTTATCACCCAAGCCCAGAGCGTCCTTCACCACCAGGTGGAGGGTGTGTGCGGCGCAAGGGATACTCGTGAACCCCCCGTCACGGACTGCCTTAAGCATATTGGCCGCGTTGTCCGTGACCACACACCCCTTGGTGAAGGCCACGCCTGGCGTGAGCCACTCCCTCACCATGGTGGTCAGGGCTGCCTCTACCTTCCTTGCGGTGTGGGAGCTGTCCATAACTTGGGACTGAAGCAGGGCCCACCTATACCCTGCTTCAGGTCCCCTCCTGCCACTGCCAAGCACTGCCTTTGCGTCCTGCCACCAGTGTGCAGTCACTGCCAGGTAGGCATGCTGGGCGTTCCTGGAGGACCACAGGTCCGTGGTGAAGTGGACCGTTGCCCCCCCAGCCCCTGCAAGCTGCTCCCTCACCCGCTCCTTCAAAGCCCTATATAACTGTGGGACCACAGTCCGACTCAGGGCGGAGCGGGAAGGAAGCTTAAAGTTGGGAGCCAGGAACGCAAGCAGACGCTGGAAGCCCTTGTCCTCCACAATGGAGAAGGGCTGGCCATCCAGGGCAATCATCTCGGCAACCAGGCGCTTGCCTTTTTCCTGGAAGCCTGTGCCACGGCGCCCTGCCGATGGCCTCGACACATCGCCCCACCCCATCTCCTCCATGGTGGACTGGCGGTGCTGCTGGGGAGGCTCCTGCAGTTTTTCTGCCCCCATAATGCTCCTGCTGCTGGTAGAGGCAGCAGCAGTAGCTGCAGAACGCTGGCCCGCTGAATGGGCCGGGCGACTGGCCGCTGGAGTCGGGAACCCGCTGGCATCCACTTCGCCTGCCTTCCCGCTCAGCAACACAGCACTGTGGCATGCCTTCAGGTGCCTGGCCATTGCAGTTGTGCCAAGGTTGGCAAGCGCCCGCCCACGCTTCACCACCTTTTGGCACAGCGTGCACTGCACCTCTCTGGGATCATCTGCCCTCACCTGCTTAAAATGCTCCCAGACAGTGGATTTTTTTCCCCCTCCTGCTGCCTTCTTGCCCGCCCCGGCAGACGTGCTGCTGCCAGTGCTGCTGGGAGAGGGAGAACTTTGTGGCACTGGTGGTGATGCAGCTCTGGGAGGAGGAGGGTCAGACATTGCCTCATGGACATAGATATCCTCTGCGGCACTAGTGTCACTGACTGCTGCCTCTTCCTCACTGTCCCCAGCGATCATGGCGATGTCCCCAGAAGGGGAGTACTGGGACCCGGAGGGTAGACTGCCCGTGCCCGCCATGCTGCTGGCACTCTCCCTGTGCCCCCCTCTGTGGCTGCTAGTGCTGCTGCAGCTGCCGCTGCTGCCACTCCTCCTCTCCCAGTCCCTAGTACTGGCATTGCCCGGGGATCGGGCCCTGCCTCTAGCAGCCGGGGTGGGATCCACCAGCTCTGGGCTACTGGGGATTTCCTCGACTGTGGGGGACATTGGTGGCCCTGGAGGAACATCGGTAGAAGAAGCAGCCCCAGCTCCTGCTCCATCACCACGCACAGCAGACACAGATGCAGCAGCCTGAGCCTCAAGTCCTGCAGGCCTTCCAGTGCCCTGAGTGTCAGTGGAGGGCACTGCCAGGAGACGTTGCAGAGCACCCTGGGCCCCTAAAGCAGGCCTCCTGATTTTGGGAGGGGGTGAGGCGCTCTGCCTCTGGCTACTGCTGCTGCCTGCTGCTGCTCCTCGTGCACGGCCTCTGGGACGTGCCCCATTGCCTCCCCTACGGGCAGCAGATCGGCCTCTCCTTCCCTTCTCCATTTCTCCCGAAAAAAACAATGTTTTTTAATATATAATTTTTTAAAAAAATTTTATTGAATTTTTTTATCAAATATTTATATCTCTATATCTACACTAATAACTAACTAACTACCTAACTAATAAATGTATTCTAAATGCTATGAATAACTCCAACAAACCCTAAAGCTGAATCACAGAAAACAGTAAACACTATCTCTATCAGTAAACCTTAAACTAAACTACTCCTACTATGTCAAAACAAAAATGTATCGACCTAATCCTATCTATCTACCTATGAATATATGGGATGGGGGTTGGGGGGCAATCACAAACAAGACAAGGAGGGGTACAAAACTGAAATGAAACCTAAATCAATCTATAAATTAATAATACTACTCTAATGAATCAAAAAAACAGGGGAAGGGAATGGGGAGGGAATATATTCAATGGAGGGGGGAGGGAGGGAGGAAGATTGAACACAGGGAGGGATAAAAACAAAAAATAACAACTAAATCTATCTAAGCTAATGTAAATAAATGAGAATATGGGGGTAGATGGGTTGGATGGGTGAAATGGGAGGAGAATTGCAATGGATTGGGGAGCTGGGAAGGATCATTCTGAAACGCCTGCTGCTCAGGAACAGTAACTAGCTCAGAAGGTAATGGGAAGGAGGGAGGCAGACAGTTTTGTTTCTTGCTGCGCCCACCTTAAATCAAGCCCCATTGGCTCCGTGCAGCCTAGCCTGTGGCCAATCGCAGACTGCCAAGACAGTGGTCTGAGGCGAAAAGGGATGGTGATTCGGCAGGCTGGCTGCTACTCCAAGCCACTCTCCACCCTCCACCCCTGGTGTCTGGAAGTCTGCTCCTAGCTGAGTCAAATGACTTCCTCCTCCCTGCTACATTTGACCTTCCAGTGACCTGACAGAAGACCACGTTTTAGCCACCTGAACACAACCGAATGCGATTCAAATTGAACGAACTGTTCGGTCATTTCGTCGTTCAGTGTTCGGATATGTTCGGTATGTTTGCCATTTTGCCGTTTGGTGTTCGGTTCCATTCGGTATGTTCGTGTTCGCGTTCGGTTGTCCGAACAGGTCGAGTTCAGGCCGAACACCGAACTACCGAACCGCGTTCGCCCATCCCTAGAGCAAAGTCAGTGGAGAAAGGAGGAGGAAAGACTAGTCGAGGTTGATAAAGTATGTGCATGGAAGTTGCTTTGATTATCAAGAGGTTAATAACAATCTACTTGGGGAAGAGGAATACAACAGGTGAAGGGATATCTCTTATGCACCTAGAAATGATGCAACTCTCTGATTATTGTAATCTGATTAGCCATAGAACGCAAACACATAACTCCAGGAATGTCTACGTGGTGTCATCTGATACTCCAAACAGAAAATTGTAGTGGAAAATTTGCATCCCATTAAGTTTAATAACCTTTGATATCCTTTTTGGAATAGTATGATGCAGGATAGAATCAGATGTAGGATGAAATGGTTACCCAAAATACTGATGGATAATTCAGAGACCAATCCATATTAGAAAGTGTTATAGACCTGATTTTCCATTGATTTCAGAGGACTGTGGATCAAGCATTACTTTCTTTGCAAACCAGTAAAAAAAGAAATTGCATTTTTATTTTTAAAAAGCACATGCATATATATGCACTTTTATTGATTGATAGATAGATAGATAAGATAGTACATGCATATAATACAATGCCAGTGTTATTGTTAATCTCCCATGGAAAATATTACATTAGGTAAAAGTTTAATTACCAGTAACATTGCTAATCAATATATGTCAATTACTGTCAGTGTTAAATAACCTCATTAATAATCTTTAAGAAAGTGTAAACAGCATATTCCATAAATTGAATACACAGAAGATTTCAAATTGGGAAGCTGTAATAACAGTGAGGAAAGACCCTCAAAAAGGAACCTGCTGAATCTCTTGGTGGCTTATAAAGAAGCACATAATTGTGGAACTATGTTTTGGCACAAACATCTGGAGTTTGAGAATCTCCAGGCACTGGGTAGTTAATTTAAATTGCCACAAAGGGTACTTTCAGTCATAGCGGGCTGGTAAGCCCGCCACCCTGAACCACGCACCGGGATCCATTTCGGATCCATTTCGGATCCCGGTCAGCAATCAGGCCGTCCGTCCTTTAGGCATGCCGGCCTGATTCGCACCGGGGCTTGGGGAGGGGGCGGGGCTGCGGGAGACAGGCAGGTGCAGCAGCCAATCTGGCCATGATCCAGCTGGGCTGAAGGCTACAGACATAACCTTTGGCCCATCCCAGACTGTGGCCTATCCAACCATGGTTGGGGCCCGATCCCACCACAATTCTGGACCACCAGGCAGCTGGAGGTCCAGAATAGTGGGGTGTTTTCAGATGTTAGAAGATCACAGTCAACCACAGTGAATCACACACAACCCTGAGGCGGGGCCAAAGGGCCCCAAACGTCTGTTTGGCGATCACCAGATGTTCAACACAGACAATCTGCAACAGGGGACAAAACTAACCACCCTTCCAGAGGTCCGGCCTGGACCATCTCCGAAACGGTGGTCAAAGCAATTCCCACTGGGAAACGGCAAAAACGAATGACTGAATGGCAATCACCAGCCGGAAGCAATCAAAACAATTCCCAGCCAGGGACAAAGCATGCAGCATCGCTGCCAGGCAATGAGCAAAAACACAGACTGGGGAGAGAGATTTAAAGGGCACACAACAGCAGGGGGACGTGGCGGAATGGAGTGAGGTGGAAGGGAGGGAGAGCGGAGGGCGAGCAAGGAAGGGAAGAGGCAGAGGAGGTACAGGCGGTGGTTGCACATAGAGGTGGTGGAGGGACAGCAGCAGCAGCCGGGCCAGGCTGCCCGAGAGCCGACAACCAGTTCGGGGGAGGAGGCACCCCAGAAATGGGTAAGGGCAACGAGGGGGGGCAGCGGCACTGGGGCACCAAGGAGGGTCGATGGGCAGGCCGGAGGGAGGAAAGGAAGAGGTCCGCCGGGCCCAGGCATCCAGGCTACCAACCTTCCCCCCCTCTTATGACCCGCAGACATGGAAATGGGTCCGGGAGCCGGAGCCCCCGGAGGAGATGGGCAGAGGGCATTCGGAGGAGGAGGGCCCACACAGGAGATGGTCATACCACCGAGAGGGGCAATGGGGACACAGGGAAACCCAGGACTTTATCAGGAACTGGGGGTCCCTGGAGCACCAGCTGGAGCTAGCGGTGTACCAGAGGAACCGGCACGTGTACCAGGACATGGAGGCGGTGGGGCACCACAGGACAGTGGCCCAGTGCTGCTCAAAGGTGAAGGAGCTCAAGAGGGGGTACAAAGCCATCAAGGACAACAACTGGTGGTCTGATCACAGAGCCCAGACCGCACCCTACTATGATTCCCTGGACCACATCCTCCACATGAAGGGAGACCTTTGGGATGGGGGGGAGGGTGGTTAGGGGTTGTTATCTCCCCTACCCTGTATATTGTTTTTATGTTAAACTTTATCCTGGGGCCCTGTTTTAAAACATTTAAACTGTTTTGAATTGTGGGGAGTGCAGTGGTCCAGGGCAGGGAACGGGCCAATGTACCCCCTCCCTTTGCCACCCCCCTAGAAGGCTTTGGCTCCAGGGGCCCCGCCCCACACGAGGAATGCCCTGGGGCCTCGGAGCACAGCAGGCCACCCCACGCACACCAACCCCAAGAGCCCCCACCTGATATCAGACCCAGAAGTATTCAAGGCCAGCACACTGGTCACCCTCGGCCAGTGGATGCAGGGGGACACTACTAACACCGAGGGGCCATCCTCCGATGTGTCTGACACCAACATTGAGGGTAAGCAAGCGGGTGGGAGGGGAGACAGGCTGAGGGGGGGCCCCACAGGCCACCATCCCACCCCCAGCAACCCCTAACACCCCAGACCATGGAAAGGGGGCCCGGGGGCTGCCAGGGGCCACGGCCTACCTGCAGCCACCCACCCCTACCAATGTCCTCGCAGGTCGCAACATGTCCTGGCACCCGGAACAGGCAGGTGAGGTGGATAGTGGTGAGCAGACCCAGGAGCATCTGGAGGTCACAGATGAGGCTACTCGGCAAGGGGGCAGAGGGGGGCTGGGGGATGCCGGGCAGGGGACCCGGGGTGTGGGGTTCAGGGGTGTGGGGGCCTGGGCATGGGGGGATGCTGGGGGAGGGCACCAGCCAGCCACCCAAGGGGGGGAAGACCCCTCAACAGCAGCATGGGAAGGGGGGGCAGGCGTCAGGGGTTCCTAACCAACCCCTACTGTGCACTCCAACAGGCTGACCTGTTGAGGCCCAGCCAGTCATCCCCATGCCCCCGGCACAGCGGATGAGGGATCAGCGGGCATGGGTATGGTGCCGGAGGGAGGAGCAGGTGGAGGACATGGTCCGCACCACCACCAAGCAGGGCGTGCGCATGGAGGCAACCACCGAAAGGGCCGTGTAGCAAGCAGAGGCCAGGGACTGGAGGCTGAAGGCGGAGCTGTGCCTTGAATGGAGGTGGGCACACTGGGAGAAGAGCAGGCAGGTGGAGGCATTCGGATGGCTGGAACAGGTCATCAACCAGATGGTAAAGGAGCACTCTGCCAAGATGGACCAGTCCCACGACATAGGCACATCACTGCTGCTGCACCTGGGGACCATGAGTGCCTACGTGATGTCTGCCACCCCACCGGGCAACCTGCCTGCCCCCGTCCTGATGCCGGGCCCCGCAGCACCCCAACCGCCCCTGCCACCACCCCAGGCGCCGGCACGCCCGCAGGGCCTGCGCATCCACCTACTGGTTCCTTCAGGCCTCTGGAGGGAACAGCTTCCCAAGGGGGCCCCTCTGGCTCTGAGCCCGGCCTCCATCCCAATGCTGCCTGCCCCTCAGGACACCGTGGCCTCCCAGGACACCATTGGGGAAACAGACATCTGGGGGGAGGGGACCTCCCAGAGCTCCACACTGGCCAGAGGGCAGCTGAGAGGATGGCCCTGGAGACACCAAGGTCATGGGGGAAGGGGGGACAGGTGAGGAGGGACTGAGGGGGTTGGGCACAGCACTGGGTGGTGGGTGGAGGTGGTGGTGGTGGGAATACATGTAGGGTGTATGCACAATAAATGCACGGGCACTACAATAGCAGTCATTAACGTGTGACACGGCCCCGGGGTGGTGGTGACAGTGGTGTGCGGCCTCACGCTGCAGCTTTCTGACTGATCTACCTCACCAGGGCATCTTGGATGTGCTTTGCGTATCAGTACTCCCTTGGGTTCTCAGCATTCACATAGAGAGGCATGGGGCCGGGAGGACGCCGGGGCATGGGATAGTGGAGGGCAGCCCCATCAGTCTTGCACACATTGTGCAGCATACAGCAGGCTCTGATCACCAGAGTCAAAGTGTCCACCGTGTAGTCCAGCCGGCCCACAAGGCACCTCCAGCACTGCTTGAGGGCCCCGAAGGCCCTCTCGACCACAGTCCGGCAGGCACACAGTCCAGTATTGTAGAGAGCCTCCACAGGGTTCCGAGTGACTGGGTATGCCTTCATCAGCCACCGGGTGAGGGGATAGGTCAGGTCCCCCAGGATTCAGGGGGGCATCAGCAGCCCCTCCATCCGGGACTTCCCCATGTTCACAAAGTCCCCGCGGTACATGCGGGCATAGAAGGGAGAGATGGTCATGATCCGGGCATCGTGGCTTTGACCGGAGTGGCTGGTGTAAATGTCCGTGAACTGGCCCCGGTGGTCCATGACTGACTGCAGCTGCACGGAGTGGTACCCGTGTCGGCTGACATACTCCAAGGCCTCCCCATCAGATGGGCGGATGATCTCTATGTGGGTGCCGTCCACAGCGCCCATGCAGTTGGAAAAGCTTCCAGCAATGAAGCCGGCCAACACGGCCTCCTGGTCCACCAGCTGGATCTCTCGGTCCAGAAACACACCCTCCACCACCTCGCTGACATCTCACAGGATCCTGGCGATGGTGCTCACCCCAATACCGAAGTGCTGTGAGATGGACCGTCAGGAGTTGGGTGTTGCCAGGGCCAAGACCCCAATGGCCACGCGTTGGACCATGGGAATGGGGCCCGAATGGGGATGTGCTGCCACTCCAGCCAGGGCGTCAGTAGCTCTGCCAGTCACTGGAGGCTGTTGAGGCTGTCCATCCGAAAATATGCTCTCCAAGTGGACTCGTCCCAGTGAGCCAGTGCCCAGGCCCACCACCCCTGGGCCCGCTCCATTACCCATACCTGCCGGGCAATGGACATAGTGAGCAGGGCTGTGCACCCCATGGTCTCCCTCTGACATTGGACGTGGCCGGCTGCCTCGCTGAGTGCCGCTGCCCACTCCCGGCTGCGGCTGAGGGTCTGTTGGGCCACTCTGGACACCCGCTGGGCCCTGAGCTGGGCCAGAGAGTGCCTACTCCTGTGATGGGCTCGCCGGACTGTAGTTGTGCTCCTGGCCATGCACACCTGCATCTGGGCAGCTAGGTGCACCTCTGTGGTCTGGATGCGCATGAGGTACGTGTGCGAGCAGTACCACACTGTGCAGATGGCTAGGTGCATCCCGCAAGTGCCCATTTGTCCCATATCCATGGTGGCCGGTATCCCGGGTGGGGTGCTGCCGCAACCATTATAGGCTGACACTGGCCTAGCCCCACCCCCTATCTGCAACCTGGTACACATGCGGGGGGGCCCAGGTCACCTCTGGCCAGACCCCTCGGCCAGCTGGCCTGGCTGCTACAGGGCGGCCAGGGCGCAGCGGTAGGGAGCAGCCAGTCAAGCGCACCTGAGGTCCCAGCCCAGTGCCTAGCTCATGGGGCGACTTGAGCCTGGGCATGTGGGCAGCAGCTGCATTCATGCTGTCATCACTTCCCACCTATCTGTGTTGGCTGCCTGTTGTCCTCGCCACCCTGATCTCTGTGTAGACTGTCCTGTCTGTGTGCTTGGTTGCAGCAGCCGTGCTGGGTCCACACCCCATGCCTCACTCATTTGCCGTGCCATTTTGGCTGGCACCATGGCTGGCAGTGCTTCCCCAGGGTATGCAGGCCCCACCACACTCGGCGCCCCCCATAGCTGGTCCTTCCATGAGACCATGACCCTGTGTGACCTGAGGCATTCCCCAGCTGTGCAATTGCTCCTGAGCTGCCCGGACAGCCTCTCTGTTGCCTATGAGAGTCTGAACTCTGGGCTGCGCTACTTGGCTATGAGGCAAGTGCCTGCGATTGCTGGCTGCATGCAGAGAATCTGGGCCTGCATCCCTTTCCCGATGGGTGCATCCCGGAGATGAGGTGCTTGCATGTGGGGTGGTCTGTGGCGGAGACGGTGTCTGATCTC
Organism: Sphenodon punctatus; assembly: GCA_003113815.1. Lineage (NCBI taxonomy): Eukaryota > Metazoa > Chordata > Lepidosauria > Sphenodontia > Sphenodontidae > Sphenodon > Sphenodon punctatus. The sequence goes on along the minus strand of QEPC01009013.1, from coordinate 249,089 downwards.
TCTGTGTGCAGCCTGGCCACCTACATGAGCTGTCTGGCAGATGGGGGCCCTGCCCTGGCCGTATCCTTCTTTGGCTGTGTCCACGGGGCCCATGTTTACCAGCGGTCATGGGGGCGGCCTATCACCTCCTGTTGGAGCTCAATCACCTTCAGTGGCCCCCAGCTGACTACGGCTTCTCAGAGCCCTCTGAAGCAGAGCTGGTGGCGCTGGCTGGTGTGTGGTCCCGATCCAATGTCCAGGTGGGGCTAGCCATGCAGGATCCCTTCGAGGAGTAGTACCTCATCGCCCACCACATGTCTGAGCTGGGCTACCATTGGGGCATGCTTCAGTGGCCGCACTACATGCACCTGGAAGGCCACTTGCCCTGGGCCCCTTTGTGACCCCCTTCAGCTGCCTGTGAGACCCCCTGTGCCTTCCGGGTCCTGGATACTGGCCCCGCTGTGAGCTCCCACCTCCGCCCTGATGCTGTGGGAAACTGCCAACACCCTACATGATGTCCCGGGCTCGCTGCTGTGCAGACTGATTCCATGGCTTCTGCTGCCCCTGCCTGTGCCTCTGGGCCCCCTCCACAGCCCTCCCTATCCTCCTCTGCAACTGGTGTTCCCCTCCATGGCTGCCTTCTCCTGTGGCTGTGTCCTGCTCTCTGAGCCAGCTCCCCGGGTCCTGTTGACCTTCCTCATCCAGCCAACAGCTCACCTGTGCCCGTGCCCCCCCTCCCCAGGTGCCTCTGTGACCATGGGGGTCTGGGGCCCCCAGGCTGCACTTCTTGGCATTCTCCTGGGGGAGGGGCTGTTACGATCGCCTGCTATGCACCTCGGCTCTGGCTCACCTCCATCCCATTCAGCGCACCCTCGCCATCATGGGGGGTCCTGGGCTGCCTCCTGCGCCATTCCCTCTCTGTGTACCCTCCCCCTGTGCCAGTGCTCTGCCTGGGTTGCCTGGGTTGCTGTGGGATGACCCGTGCTGTTGTCAGGGTTCTGGGTGCCATTCCCCGTGTCCTGCTGTGCCACCGGTCTGTCTCCCCCCCGCTTCCCCGGCCCTGGGTCCCCCCCTTTGCCCGTTGTGCCATGTGTGTTGGCCATCCCGCTGTGTTCCCCCTTCCCTTCCTTTCCCGTATGGGTGTGTAAGCGCCCAGGCGTGTGCTTGTGCTGTGTGTTCCACTGTGACCTCGTCTTCCCTATGCCTGTTGTGTGTGCTGCCTCCGCCGCTCTTCTCCCTCCTCCCCCTCCCTTCCCATTTCCCTTGTGTGGGCATTTCCTTTTGGCACTTTTGGCTTCGTTTGCCCTCTGTCAGCCATATCTTCCTCCCGCCCCTCCCCGGTGCCTTCTTCGTGTTTTGACAACAGCCCAGAATCAGTGTCATGCCTGTAGCGCTGCCCCGGGCCATGGTCTGTCAGTCCAATTTCCCTCCTGTGGTCCCGCTCACATCATGTCTGTTTGGGACCTTCCTGGACCACGGGGGTGGTTGGTCAGCTCACCACCGCCAGGAATGCACTGTGGTAATTCGGGACTGCGTAACATCTGAAATCACCCGTGGTCATTGAGATTCCCACCAGGGATTCACTGGGGTGAACATCAGGCGGGAACCCCAACAGATGTAATGGGACCAACGGACACCACAGGGGATTCACTGTGGTTGACCGTGGTATCATTACATCTGAAATTAACCATAAACAACTGCAGAAGAGGGGTTCTGTGAAAGTCCTGTTGTGATTTCCCCAACGTTATACATCCAGGGTTACAAAGCCAGTTAGACACAAAGGAGAAAGCATTTCTACCATCGGAGATAAGAACAGAACAGATTGTGGAAGAACTTTTTTCAGAACCAAATGCAGATTCCCCCAGCCCACCCCCCTCCCCATTGAGCTTCTCTTCAGTTTAGTGTGAAATGGAAGAAACACAGCTCGCTCAGACATAAAGAACCAAATAACAAAACCAAAAAGTTGACTTTAAAACTAGTCAGTCTATTTCTCCTGTAGGTTGGGAAGGAAGAAAGATGTGGCTTGTTGTTATATCTTCTATTAGAAGGTGCTCACTCAGAGACAGTGAGGAACACCAAGAGAGACAGAGTTGATAGAAAGCTCTAGAAAACAAACCTGAGGGGAACTATGGTGTACTAAAAGTGGAAGCACTGAACCACATGACAGCCCTTTGTTCCCTCATTAATTTCCACAGACCAGCATCTTTAAAATGCTTTTTAAAAGGAGAATAAAATTCAAAATAAATAAAATAAAATAAAAACCAACCTTTTCTTCGTCAGTCTCTGTCGGCTTGCTTTTCCTGTCAGTATGTAAAATCAAAGTGGGTGGACATGAGGCTCTGTTTGGGTCTTTGACTTTATCTGCAAAGGAAAACAATATATTTATAAAACTCACACATAAAATGTACTTTTGTATCTTGTGGAGATGTTATTTGGGAACTTCTAGTTTACCTTAAAAAACAGAAACCCCATTAGGTGGGTGTGACAAATGGTATTATTATTATTATTATTATTTTAAAATGGGTGAATTTTGCATGTAGAAGAGGCTGTTTCCTCAGTCCCCAGGACTATGCTGCCAAAATATTTTATTCTGGAGGAAGTCTGATTTGTCATTAAACAAAATACATTGCAGGAATTGCTTGTTTCTTCTCTCAGAGTGAAGGGCAGGGGTGAATTTATAATCACAGTACTGTGGAAGGGAACCTGCAGTGCTTCACAGTTCCAGAACTCGATAAACAGAAATACCAAACTTGGCCTGAACTTCTCATTGTGTGCTCATGAATTCTATCAGAATGGGTTTCACATCAGGATGGAAATGGTTACACTAGGACAAGAAACGAGAACACCATTGATATCAGAAAATTATTTTTATTTTTTTTCTCTTGAAGACAAAGAAAATATTACATTTCAAGATATTAATTCAAATAACATCTGACTGTGATACATTCAAACCCACAGTAGCATTTTGATATTTCATTTTGGTCCGTTGAAGAAAATGGCCAAACGAGGATCCATTTATGAGCATTGTGCATGTCACTACTTGCTCGGAATACTAATGTTATCATTCACTGGTAACTTACACTTGAATCAGTAGTCAATGGATTCAGCCACATGAGATGTCTACTGTGCCGTGAGCAGCCTTACAACATGATGCAGTGTAACGTGTGGCCGGTGGCCACCAGATGTTCCCCAGGCTATATGGTGGGCAGATGGATGCTCGGAAGAAGACCAAGGACACAAAATGGGGTAAGGGTGCCCAAGGCATGGCAGCTCATCTGCCTGGTACACTCTGCTCCGCTATGCTGTGAAGTCCACTGCAGGACTTTAAGCAACAGCCACTTGCTCCAGTCCCATGCACCCATCTCACAACACAGGGTGAGATAGTGGTTGGCTTTCCCGCGGGGAGGTTGACCATTTGCCCTACTTCCCATACTGGCCCTGCAGTTTGGTGGCTGTGCATGTGGGCCACAGGGCCATTCAGGGATCAGGTCCTCTGCAGCTCATGTAGTTGCATCCACTGGGGTGCAGTCACACAATATGTTATCTCACTTAAGGCAGCCTTATCCCGCTCTGAGCAATGTTACCACACAATGCATTGGCTCACATGTCTGGTGGCTGCCAGATGTTCACCCTGACCTGTGTCAGGCAGCCAGTTACTATGCGATGTGTCCTCAGAAAAAGACCAGAGACGCAGCACATAGTAAGGTTGCCCAAAGTGGGATAAGGCTGCCCAAAGTGGGTTAAAGGGCCTGCCTCGGCCTCCTGTGTGCCTGGACTCTGCAGACCTGTCACGATGTGGGGTCTGTGGATCGGATCTGGAGGAGTGTGATCCTCCCCTTGCCTAACAGCTGATTATGGAGCAGCAGTGGCTAGGAAGAGTGCATGTCATGGGGGTGGGAGGCTGATAAAACAGTGCACCCTCTTACCAGGACGCCCTCCCTGACAAGCAGCTGTTAGGGAGGGGAGGAGTGTGTACTCCTCTGCTCCTCAGCAGCTGCCTAGTGGCAGCAAGACCAATTCTGCAGTGCAGAAGGAGTCCAGGTATCCATCCCCGTGTGGATGGCTCTTCAGCCACCCCAGGGCATAGAGGGGTTGGTGATGGCCTCAGGGGACCAGACCGTGTTGCCAGTTCTCTCCCTGCCGGCTCAAAGTGTGACAGCTGCCCTAGCCCAACACAGTGTGCTTGTGGAATTGGACCCACCCCAGTTCGTATGGCTGCACAAAATGGGGCCGATCTCATGGCCCATGGATCCTGCGCGCACCTCTGCTTGCGTGTGCTTGTGCATGGTTTCCATGTGGCAAACTGTGCCCTCAATGGAGGTATGTGAGGTGTACACTGGATCCACAGGGCATGGTATTGACACCATCGACTGCTTCAGAATAGTGGTGTCTTTAGACCTGTTCAGTGTCCTACCGTTACAGTGTTTAGACTAGGGATGGGAATTCCGGATCTACCGGTATCCGATAATGCCGGTATCGGGCGTACCGGCATTATCGGATTCGGGCCGGTAATCCGGCCCCCGGTACCGGATTTCGGTGTGCCGGTTTTTTGCATTGCAGCCATTTAAAAATGGCTGCAATGTAAAAAAAATTAACGCTGTAGGCCTTCCGGTGCACTTCCGGGTTGCACCGGAAGGCCTAGAACGTCCTGAAGCCGGCAGCTACAGCCGGCGCTGAAGCCGCCGGGCCGCCCGCCGCCGCAGGAGCTCCCCAAGGTAAGCGGCAAGGGCGCTGTAGGGGTGATCCCTGGGGGGGGTGGGGGTGTTAAACACCCCCACCCCCCCCAGGGATCGGGTCAGACTTACCTGCGGCTGCGGGGACGCCGCGGCCGCTGGTGCGGGGGGGGGCTCGCCTCGGGGTCTCACTCTGAGTCTGTTCTATCTTTTACAACAAAAAGCCAGGCTGGGCAGGGGGGGAGGGGGGTGTCCCCCCTTCCACCCGCGCAGCCTGGGAGGGGGAGGGAATTAATTTTAATTTATTGCATTGGTTTCAATGGGGACACAGCGCCCCATTGGAACCAATGCAATAAATCCGGTACCGGTACACCGGATTTAATCCGGGAATCCGGTTTTTGTGAAACCGGTAACCGGTAAAATCCGGTGTACCGGTAATGGGGCCGGGCCCGTCCCTAGTTTAGACATACTGTCAACACAGTGTTCACCCCAAACACTTGAAGTGAACCCTGCCAGGTTTTGACAGTTTAATCAGTGTTTGGGGTGAACATTGTGTTGACGGCAATGGTAGGACACTGTGTTACAGAACACTGAACAGTGTTATGTCTAAAGACACCCTAGGTGGTTTGAGAGCTGGAGTCTAAAGCTGCGATCGGCTGGGGGCGCCTTCCTGAAGACTAGGTTTTTTCAGTGGGTCTCCAGTATGAGGAGGGCATTCTCAGTTGTCGTACCTTTGTTATGGAACTCTCTCCCACAGGGAGCCACCTGTGTTGAAGCCTGGTGCCATTCGAGTCAATGTAAGACCGTTCTTTTCCATCAGACTTTTGGCAGCAGGGACTGAATTGCGGGAGAGGGGGGTTGGGCTAGGGGATATGGAGGGGGATTAGGTGGGAGGTTGTTGAAGGGTGGGAGTGGGTTGTTGTTTTTTTGGGGGGGGTGTATTTTAAATGTTTTTATACCGCATTTTATATATTTAAAAAAATTGTAAGCTGCCGTGAGGCTTTGGGGAAAGGTGAATATAAATATAATTAAATAAATAACATCAAGGAGTAGTCACAAAATTTTGATAATATTAATTTCTTCCCATTTATCTAACTGCAATCACTTTAGTATGTAAAACTACTTAAAGCAAACTCTTAGGGATTGGAGATAAATGGTTTCTTACAGGGGCTAAGATAATTGGAGTAGGTTCATATTCAAGTTTGTGACTAGAGTGGAAAGAAGTACCTGCGAAAATGGACATACCCATCAAATTTCCTATACCCAAATTCACCCAGAAATTTCAGGAACTAATCAGTACCCAATTAGGGTCTGGTTCAGGTACCCAATGTCTTGAAATGTCCCAATCAATTTTCAGTCTCATAATATTGACATTCAGTTCCAATTCTTTTTATTTTCCATCCTGGTTTTTCAATTGGTAACTGTAAAATCAGTAAATTAGTAATGGAAATTACCGATGTATTGTTTTTTTTTATTACCTGATTGGTGATTGGGTATAGCCCGTCAAGTACCCGACACTGTACCCAAAAATGCAGTTATTATCTGTGGGTGCTAAATTAGGTACCTGTTTCAGTTCTATTTATGACTATTCAAAGGCTCAAAATAAGGCGAGTCTCATGTACTACAGAGTCGGTGTATTTGTTGGTTTCCACCTTATGTAATCAGGTACAATTGGGCAAGTGTTTTCAATTATGGTATAGAGTACTACTAAATCAGAAGAACAACACTGACACTCTGCACTGGAGTGATAACATGAGGTGTAGTATATATGAGAATCAAACTCAGCACTTGTTTGACAAAAGAAACCTGAATTAGAACTCAGTCCTCGTCCACTTGTGAATTAGATCCATGCCTGTCCTGGCTGGTGAAAACTACCTGGGAGAGACTGGGACTATTGCTGGCTCAGGTTGTCAATGCCTCTCTTTAGGAGGACAGGGTGCCTGATGTACTTAAAACTGAAGTTATCTGACCCCTGCTCAAGAAACCATCTCTACATGTTGACTGTCCTGCCAGCTACCACCCCACTTCTAATCTTTTTTTAGGGAAAGTTATTGCTTCACGTGTATCTCAATGCTATTGGATTCCTGGAACCATTTCATCCTGGACATGGCACTGAGATTGCACTTGTGGCCTTGGTTGATGATTTCCACTTGGAAATCAACAGGGGTAATTGTACCCTATTGACTTTGTTAGATCTTTTGGCAGCCTTTGATACAGTTGATCCTAGGGGGTTGTTGGCACAGCAGTGGAACCTGGAAGGGGTTCATGGTAGGGACAAAACAAGAATCGTTCAGATTCTCATGGGATTCTCACAAGAAGAATCAAGAAATATTACCAAGAACTCAACAAGATCTAGGTAATGTTTTGAGACCTTGTGAGAATCTCGAGAAATTTTTTTAAATGCCCTGTGCATGTGCAAAATGGCTGCTGCAGTCATTCTGTGCATGCATGGACATTTTCCAAGATGGTGAGGGCTGCCTTGGTATCATTTTGGAAAACTAAGCTGGTCTGCACATGCACAGAGGCAGCTGCCCTTTTCCAAAATGGCACCTACATGGCCCACACCACCTTGGAAAAGAACCGTGCATGCGCGAACAACCACAGTGGCCATTTTGTGCATGCTCAGAATGTTTTTTTTACTTTCTCAAAAATGTTGCGAGAACAGGCTGAGAAGTGGCCAATTCTTGGCTCATTCTCATTCTTGGAAATCTTGTCGAAAACTCGGCTTTTGAAGATATTTGCAAGACTATTGAGAGCAAGTTTCAGCCATAGTTTGTGGGACTGCACTTGCATGGTTTTGCTCATTCCTGGCTGGGAGAACCCAGTGAGTGGTGATGAGTGGTGACTCATTGTCTCCTCGGGATCTCCCTTGTAGGGTCCTGTAGGGTTCCATCTTGCCCCAACTTCTGTTCAATGTGTATCTGAGGATCCTGGGGGAGACTGTACAGAGATGTGGAGTGATGACTCTGAACTCTATCTCTCTTTTCCATCTGACCCTGCAAGACTGTTGTCATTGTTGGACTGGATGCGAACAAACCAAATGAAACTCGGACAAGACCTAGGTGATGATAGTTGACCAGCTTTTTGACCTGGGAGACATAGGGACCCCTGTTATTGATGGGTCTAGCCTCTTTTGGTCACTCAAGTTCACAGCCTTGGGGTGCTCTTGGATACTTTGCTGTGCCTGGATTGCAAGGCTGCAGCGGTGACTAGGAGCACTTTTCACCAACTTTATCTGATGAGAAGGCTGCAACCTTTTACTATCAGATCTGGATTTGGCCACTGTAATCCATGTGTTCATAACCTCATAGTTAATACTACTGCAATGCGCTAACTTGGGGATGTCCTTGATGTCTGTTCAGAAGCTGCAGTTGGTGCAGAACATGATGACCTGTGTTCTGTCAGGAGTGGTCACCAGAAGCACATTACACCAGTGCCCCAGAGTCTGCACTGCCTGCCAATAGCTTTCTGGGCACAATTCAGTGTGCTGGTTTTGAACTATAAAGTCCTAAATGGATTGGGCCTCAAGTATCTGAAAGACTGCCTCTTCCCTTATGTTCCGTTGTGGCCTGTGAGGTTAGCTGGGAGGGCCCTCTTGCGGTACCATCTGCCTGTGAATTTTTCAAAAGGGCAGACAAAGTGGCGTTCTCCATGGTTGCCACACAATTATGGAACCCCCTCCCCTTGGAGATCCATCTAAGCCCAAGCCTGCTCATCTTCCAGAAGAGATGCAAGACCTTTTTGTTTGGTCAGGCAATGATAGGGTTGGCCTGGGTGGGGTTAGGGAAAAAGCTGAAGGGTGGTTTACAGGATTTTAAAGATGTTTTAAAATGTTTTATATGATGTAAGCAGTACTGAGCGTTATTGGGAAGGTTGGGGTAAAAAGTGAAATAAATAAATAAAATAAGAAAGAACCACTGGATCCTAAAAGCATCTGGAGAATAAAATTTACCTTATATCCATTATGCTAGAACAGAGTTGAATATTCCCAAATTCAGCAAATTTAGCATCCACTTCAGATATTAGTTTCAGGCCTAGAAATGATATAAGAGAACCCCAAATTCTCTTGCCTCGCCATCACTAGAGACATCTGAAGGAGTTCTAATAGAAAGAAAAGTGATTTCTTCATTCTTTCCTATTAATTCCTAGCCTATTTAACTTACTCTTTGGGGTTTTCTCATTAAAGTGGTTCTCTCTACAATGTCAGCTTCAGAACCATCTTCTAGGATTCTTTTTATATGTATATTTGGTTTCTTTTGTTTCTTTTACATGCTAAAGCATGTACATTCTCAGTCTGATAGTTCATGACTGAAGTTTTAAGACATTCAGACATTCATTCACTTCGTTATCTGAAAGTCCAGGACCAACTGACAAATTAATGTGTTGTTTACAAACTCCAAGCCTTCTGATGGGGATTTGAACATAATATATTCTTAATGTGCCTGGTGGACAAGAATATTTGAGAGGCTGAAATAGCCAGAATAATTCTCTTTTGTAGTAGGCATGCCTTTAACAGTCATTGATTTTGCAGCAGCTTCAGAGGCTTGCGGATCAACCTGCCTACCCTAGGCTTTTTACACACATAATTGGCTCTGGAGCTCTGCCTATTCTAGCAGAGCAGAACTTATTCTATGGCTCTCCGAGGGCTCCAGCTGCAGTACAGGATGACATGTATAAGTATTCTTTGCTTTGGGCTATTCAGCAAACTCTGATCTTGGCATGAATTAATCTCTGTTTTAAAACTGAACTGATTCCTAATTGCATGGTCAACATGCTAGACAAATGTCAAACAGAAGTACCTAAAGACACTTGATTTATATAATATGGTCATATACGGGAAAACATAACCCAGCATTTGAATACTCAGAGGCCTAACGTTAGGCACATGAATCCATGTTTAAACACCTAAAAGAAGTTGGGGTTTGGGTCCTCCTATCCAAGTTAGAAGAAATCTTAATAAGTCGACCTCTAGTCCCTTTTGGGAGGTGCTGTTTTTTGTCTTTTACCTGCTCTTAGTTACTGTTTGGCTTTGAAAGTGACCAAGACCTTTCTCTCCTTCTCATTCACGGAGAAGGAGAGAAATTTTGCCATATCAGGAACTGGGATCAATTTTCCAATCATTTCCTGATACTGTTGTTATTTTTCAGTTTTCACAGTACAATGAGATACCATCCCAGTTTACCAACTGTCCACTTACCATTTACCATATAATGTTCATTTACCACTACCACATTGTCAAGAGTATCGTTCTACTTCTGGGTTTGTTGTTTGAGCATTTGTGAGCCAATTACTGGAGAAAAATAGCCTACCCCTTAACCTCCTGCCATCTCCCTTTAACCTCCACTCCAGTGCCCCCAATCAGAATTGTTGTTCTATGTTGTTCCCTTTGCTTTGACCAATCTGCAAAGATTAGTAAAGGGAGATTAGTACATCTTAAATTTCAGATTAGTAAAGGAATCTGAGTAACAATGAATGAGTGACAACTTAGAAAGTACAAGGGAAAATGGAGCACAAGAAATGTGGTATTGTATCAGTACTACCTCTGAGGATTCAAAATGGATGGCAAAATGGTAAACAGGATCCTGGTAATTGGAAAGTTGGTAAATTGAGAAATGAAATGTCATTTGAGGCATTACCAAGTACCAAGTGGTTCTTGATTCAATCAAGACGGTATCGGGAACCAGGATTTCGATGAGTTTTTCCATTTTGGTGAAATCTCTTTTCAGCCCTAATGGCTACTTTTTTACATGTAGTTGCCAGGTTAGCAATGTAAAAATGCTCAGTGGGCCACATCAAAAACAGAGAGATGTCACCAAAAATTCTCACATTTGTCTTTAATCCAGGTGCAAAAATAGAAACATTATCTGAACCAGCAATAAGAAGATATTTGTGGGATGTGGGTAAGGGCTGCAGAGAAAACCACACAGAGATATATGTGTGGTAAAGAGGTGCAGGGAAGGAATGTTGAGACAGAATTCATAGTCAGAATTCATCCCATGCCACGAGTGCTCATGGCATGGAAATGGAGAGAAAGGATCAAGTCATGGATCGTGGTACATAGCATGCTAGTATGTTCCATTCATTGATATATTTTAAGGCCAGAAGGAGCCATAATGATTGTCTGTCTGCCTATATAAGAGACACTACAGAGATTCTGAATCTAGCTTGACAATTTGTGGGTGAACTAGAGCATATCTGAATGAAAAGCTTTTCTTGCAGTAAGAGGGGAGACTGACAGTCCCAATGACTTGGAGCTGGTGAGTAAGAACACAAAGCTGAAAAAAAACACTGTGTAAACTAGGTAGGAAGCAAAAGCTGGCTATACTGGGGAATCTTAAGAGATCATGCCATATAACTCCTCCCACTGACAGGGCAAACATTTAGAAGAAGCATGTTTTCTCTTTCTGGCATTTGGTACACTTCTCTTTCATAGATTTTCTCTACTCTTCTTAATTAACATTTCCCCCTTAAATTTTAAGTAAGTGCATACATGTTTTTAATATGATTAGGAATCTCTCTAAAAATAAATAAATCCTCAATAACATCTCTGTGTTGCACAGTTGCTTTACTGCCACCTAATGGTGCAATGCAGACTGGGCTAAAGATGGATAACTGACAAAATATCCCTGTGCTCTTGTTGGAGGTAGAGCATCATGAACCTTAATTCACAGTTTAAAAAGGAAGTTTCCTCTGCAACATAACCAAGGACATTTTGTATATTGTGTGTACATGACCTTGGGTGCATGGACAATTGTTTGTACATAGCTATTAAAACCAGTTTTCTGTGAACCTACATGTTCCGCCAAAAAACGAGAAGGAAAGGAAATGCAGGAAAGTCAGCATTCCAGAGAATCAGGGGGCCATAGATACAATAGGTGCAGCAGTTGCAGCTGCACCAGGGCTCATCAACCTGAGGAGCCCACATGCAAGTAGAGTCCATATGTACAGTGTAATGACCGAGCAGGAGGCTCATTACATTTTCTGCACAAGGGCTCATTCCCACCTACGTACGTTCCTGCAGAGAACATACAAAATGTGTTAACTGTAGAGATTCTGAGAGAGAACCTTAGCTTGTGTCGAGTGATGGAGTATCAAGATTACACCAGCAAATAAAAATTGTCATCGTATTTGTATTGAGTTTTAAATGGTTTTATATATGTTTTAATATATGTTTTGTGTTTGGAAGCCGCCCCGAGCTGTTAGCAGGAGGGGCAGGGTAAAAATTAAATAAATAAAAATATAAATAAATAAAGGATCTGGCCTCAAGATTCTAGACAGCATTATATTCATATCAAGCTCAATCATCCACCTGAAAGACTTGTCCACCTTCTTTCCTTTCACTTTCCCATACTTCCCCTCCCACTCCCACTATTCCCCTCGGCTTCTTTCCCTATTATTGGTTTTTTTGAGCAAGGGTGTGGCTTCAGGCTTAGCTGTCAGAAAATTATGCCATCTAAAGTAACTTAACCACATAGGATACAAAAGGCCTTGTGACAGGGTATTTTCAGACGTTACGTGGTCAATGTCCACCACAGTCAATTCCCTGTGGTGGCTTGGACCACGTAACATCTGTTGGGGGGAAAGGATGTTACACCCCCAGATGTTACCACGGTGTGGGATCACATTCACCACGCGAGCGGCTGAAGCGGCGGGGCCGGAGGCCGTCGCATGTTGAAGGCAATTCCCCGCCATGGTGACCCCTGCTGTCAAGTCTGGACGGCGGCCACGGCCCAGAATCCCCACAGGGATTCCGGCCCGTGGCCATAGCAGGCGAGCACTGCAGCAGCATTGGCCGTGGCGGCCGCCCATCTCCCCAGAGGGCAGGCGGCGGAGAGCGTGGAGGGGGCGGGGTCGTGCAGCCGCACATTGCGCCACGCGGCCCCGCCCCTTCCCCGATTCCCCGCCGGGATCCCCCGGCACGTTTATTAGGGTGTGACGGGTCATCCCGGTGGGGGATCATTTCATTGATTTCGTGATGGGGCCAATTGGCCCCGTCACATCTGAAAATACCCACTGAGTCACAACACTCTTGTTTCCTGGAAAGCCTGTGTGTACACTGTATGTACTGACCCATACAGCAGCAGGTTACAAACAACACACCCCATTGCTGACATTAGGGTGTTTTCAGACGAGCAAGTGAATCCTGAAGCAAATCATTCTTTCTTCTTCTTTGGAATTTTCCTCTTAACTTCCCATGAATATTTTGCATGATAATGAGAAATAGTTTTGACTACAATAGTAAAATCAGGATGGGCAATTTTCACCATCTGTACATAAACATACCATCCATCCAGTATGAGAGGAGAGATTTTTCTTTTTCACAGGTCTCTTCGTAGGTGTGTTACATCTTTCATACTGCCTTGGGCATGCTACACTATTATTTTACTTGCAGGATAAAACCTTCTTTCTTTCTTTCTTTCTTTCTTTCTTTCTTTCTTTCTTTCTTTCTTTCTTTCTTTCTTTCTTTCTTTCTTCAGGTGGGGGCACTCTGGCATACAGTTGTTTTTTCAACAGTACTGCAGAAACTCAGTCTTAGGTACTTCACTGAGTGGGCATTAGCAGCTGTCAGAAGTGACTTTGGATCAATTTCTAGACTGCAATACCATTTCCAACCAGCAAGCATCACTGAAACCTAGAACCCTAGGATACCTGCTAGTTCACTTTACATTTCTTAGGCTGCTTTCTGACGTTACCTGGGAAGGGCGGGAACTTTCGTAATCACCACAGCGGCTCTCTAATTATGAGGATTAGCACTAATCCCCTTTCAGCACATGAGGACACTCGTGCATAACCAGGTCCCTAAATAATATAACCTTTACAATGACAGGTGTTCTCACACACTAAAAGCGGATTAGTGCATTCTGACGGGCAGTAATCCTCACAATTAGAGAGCCATGGTAAGAACTGTGAAAATCCCCGCTCCTCCCAGGTAACGTTGGAAAGCAGTTTCAGTGTTCAATTTTACTGGGAAATGTCTTTGCTTTCTTCAATCTTAACAAATCTCAATGCTTTATCATTATTTGACTTGACTGTTTCTACTTCATGTTATTGACAGTCTTTAGTTTAAGCTTCCAGATAAACCATTCTCTCTGGGTTTACAGACTTCTGTGAGGAAGGAGAAAAAAAGGGCTCAGATCAATCTGATCTCAGATTCTGTTCTTGCTAATAACTGCCTTCAGTTGCAAGCAAAACATAGCAAGTGGTGCAGTTCACTTTTATAAACCCTGGCCATGAACCACAAACCACTCACAACAGGGTAGTCGCACTGAAGTTGTAACTGAATGGAACTACTCTGAAGCAAGAGCGTAGGATGGGTTCTGGTGCAGAGCATGGCATGGAGCCTATCCCCACTCCAAGCTCCCTCCGAGCAGCAGTCGTCAGAAAATGCAGATGCACTAGGGAGCATGGGTGCCGCAGACTTGTGAACCCCAGCGTACCTGTATCCTCTCTCTCTATTACAGTTATGCCCTTGCTGTGAGGTAAGTGTTTTTATCTGTGGATCGTGTCCTGTAACTTTCAAATGAATGCAACAGCTATCTCTAGGCTTTATACAGAGGATTTCGATGCTGCTATAAAGCTGAAATCATAAATTTTGCAGGTGTGTGCATGGGAACAGTTAAATATCACCTCAAAGGGTAAAATGAATCAGTTTTTCAGAGGTTCACCTTTACATTCTAGCATTGATTTCAGACAGCGAGTCTCATTACGCTGCAAAATTGGTTCTTTAGAATTACCATTTTGACAAAAAGTGCTACTGCTAATAGACAATTAAATGCTACATCATGGAGAAAAAAATTGGACAATCTGCTTTCCATAAAGTATTCCACATGCTATCGTTGTTAAATCTACTCTGAATACCAAAAATAAAATAAAATAAAAATCTGTCATTCCAGTACAGTAAAATTTCAATTATCTGAAATTCAGTTATTTCAAACAACATGCAGAGACCATACAACCTAATGCTGATTAATCATATTCACATTTCTCAGCATTATTAAGCACTGATTATACCATGTATTCATCTGTTACTGGGACACATCTAATCAACATAGCAGTCAAACATATCACAGTACAAGTAACACACATCCTATTGTCAATGACAAACTTGAGCAGAGAATAACAAAAATTCAAAATGAAGGATGGGTAGTTATACTCTTTTTCTCCGCAATTTAAAACCCAGTTCTTCAAATCAAGGGCCAGAAAAAAGGGAGGTGCTATCCCCTGCTTCCCAAACTTTGGGAGTCATGTATTCCCACCCACCAGCCTTTCCTTTTTCTACACCCCTGATCTTGACTCAACAGTGGAGATGGAACAGATATTTGACTTAGTCCCTGTGGTAATGCCCGTAATTTTGAGTGCTTGATGGGCTCTCCTTCCTCCTCACCAGAATGAGACAAACCAGATTATCAACAAGAGAGCTTTCCAGACTCTAGTGAGGAGCAGACACTCCGATGATCTACAAGAAATGCTAAACCTCAAGATAGACTCGGTTTCAATCCCATGCCCTGCGGACTGTGTGCACACGTGTGGATGTGCGCAGAAGTCCCCTTCGCCATCAGAATGGCGGCGACGGGGCATTTTTTGCACCCCCTTCCCCGAGTGAGAGAGAGATTAGTGAGGCAAGATGGTGCCGCTACGAGGAGGCTTGATAGAAACCCTTCCCCACTGATGTAAAGGGGTTGCTGTGGCAACCATCCTGAAGCAAGGCGACGCAAGCGCGCCTTGTTGGATTGGAGCTCCTCCCTTGTTAGAAGGGGCGGATCTCCAGTTGCCATGCAGAGCGGCATTCCAGGGAGCAAGGCCGAACAGTCAGCAGCAATGGAGGCTTGCTGCTGAGTTCTTAGCCTGCACGTGGCAAATTTAGGTCGGGCCGCCATGGGCTGCATTAGAAAGAAGAAGGAGACAGGGGGTTCAGAAAAAATGAGCCACCCCAAGGAGAGGGCATTTGGATCCAGAGGAGACCCATCTAGGTCCCGGAGACCAGGCGGTTAGTGAGAGCCTCCCAAGTAGGGTTGCGATGGTGGGTCGCCTCTGTGAATGCGAGGCAATCTTGAGGGCCAGGGGTTACCCCCCTGTGACGGGGGTGGTGTGGGTTCTGTAGACGGTGTTGGTTTGGGCAGGGGAGAGTCCACCAACCTCAAAATAGGCTCAGAACTGATGCCTTCCACTGCGGGGCCAGTGCCCCGGGTGGGGGGCCAGGGGAGGATATGTGTGCCATCCCACAAGATCTGGGAAGAAGAAAAAGGGTAGTCATGCCACCGGCATGGTATAGAGAAGGAGCCGAGCAGGCAGGAGGGAGGGAGCAGCGAATTAGCCCCCCAGCAAAGGGGCACATGCCCCCAAGGGGCTGAGGAGGCATCTCCATGGGGAGCACAGCAAGGGGAGATGGGCACCCAGTTGCCCCATCAAGAGTTAAGCATGGCTGAAAGTGAGCAGACCAGGGATATGGGTCCATTGTTACAGGCCTTGTATCCAGGGGGGGTATCACACTCGGAAGGAGCCCAACAGCCCCACCCCGGCACCCTATGGACCAATATGGGGTCCCCGGGCTAGCTCAATATTATCAGCAGGCCCTGCCTTACCCATTGCTGTACATAGGAGGGGGACCGAGCTGGGCTGACAGGGAAGGGAAGCCGGTTGTGCCTGCCTCAAGGATGCCATTACAGGGTGACGAAGAACCCCCATCCAGCAGAAGGAGGATTGAACATAGCGAGCTGGAGGCTGACATCAGTAAAGGCAACCTCTAGCAGAGAATTTTGGCCACCGAGTCTCAACTTCGTGGAGAATAAAGGGGATCCTCTCAGGAATGGCCTACCAGTTCCTATCACCCTCCCCAACTCCCTGGGGTCAGAAGGCAAGGTGAGCAGGGAGGCCCAGGCATTGTGGGCAGGGGGGAGGACAGGACAGAATTGAATAGGCGCATGGAAGGGGTGGACCACATGGAAGAAAGGGCTCAAGTTGCCGGGGTGAGGTCACTTGGGAGCCCCCCTCCCCATTGAAAGGGGGGAAAGTAGGACTTAGGAGCCTGAGGGAGCCGAGGCAAGGATAGCTAATCAAGTCGGGGTCCCCCAATTGTTGCAGTGGAATGGAGCTTGGGTTTGGGTCACGCCAGCTGTAACCCTGAGTCCTGGGAGTGAGACAGGCTATTTTGAGCAGGCACAGGTGGGGAGTAGTAACCTAAATAAATACCCAGCAAGGGGTAGAAGTAGGGAAGTCCCGGGAGAAGGGGTTGGAGAAAGCGGTGACGGTTAGTATAGAAGTGGAAACACAAGGGGTGCCCCTCCCAACCCCCTTCCCCCAGGGGCCCCATCCCAAGCATGGCCACTCCGTTTGGGGCCCATTTGCTCCAAGCAGTGAAGGAAAAAATATTGAAGGGTGAATATGTTGATATTTACGCCCTCTTATTTAGTGACCCGATCCTGGATCACGCAGAGTCAGAGGATGGAAAGATAAAGAAAAATTTAAACATCCAAAGGCTGACCGAAATTGGGCTAATTGGACGGTGGCATTTGCAGTGTATATGGGAGTCATACTCCAAGCCGATCCTAGCCGAGGACTCGAACTCCACAAGTATGCTGATATAGTTCGATGTGCTTATGGAACAGGCCCAGTAGGGCCTACGTATGGTTACAATATGATGAAGCATTTCGTCACATGGCCGCCACTACATCAGGGTTGCGTTGGGATGTACATGCCCCCAACCTCTGGCTTGAATGTATGGTGGATGCAACCAGAGCTCCTAGGTCTGACAGTGGGCACCCTTTGGTACGGGCTGAGGTTGCCTGGGTGAGTGAGTTCTTTTGAGCCAACACAAAAAGGGGCGGACAAGGTAACCCCAGCCCATGTTGGCAATTCAACAAGGCTGGGCAGTGCAGCAGAACAACTAGTAAATTCTGTCATGGGTGCTCAAATTGTGGGGGGGGGGACATCCTGCTATCAATTGCTACAGGCCCAAGTATAGGGGTGCCAAACCGGGATACAACCAAGGGGGTGGACCAGGAAAAGGGAGTCAGGGTTCCCCAGCTGGATCACGGGCTGCAAAGGGGGCCGACTCCAGTCAAAACTGAACAGCTGGAATAGGCAATACAGGGGAACCCCAATAGAGATGAAGTTAATTACATGGTGCAGGGGTTTAGATTTGGTTTTGTTATACCTGCAGGTCCAGTTTGGCAGGATAAGAAGGTCCACAATTTGAGATCAACAATAGGAATGGAAAAAATAGCGATGGGTAAGATTCAAAAAGAACTAGGGGAAGGGCGGATAGCAGGCCCATTTGATCTTCCCCCTATGGATAACCTGGTGATTTCTCCCCTGGGAATTGTTCCTAAAAAAGCAGAAGGTGAATACCATTTAATTCATCACCTATCACACCCCAAGGGTGGCTCTGTGAACAATGCCATCCCAAAGGAATTAACCACCATCAAGTATGCAACATTGAATGTGGCAGTAGGAAAAGTCAGGTTGATGGGTCAGGGCATGCTCCTAGCCAAGTGCAATGTAAAATCTGAATTCAGGATACTCCCAGTACATCCCAGTAGCTTTCGCCTCTTAGGTTTCCAATTTCAAGGGCGGTATTACTATTACCGGGCCATGCCTATGGGTTTCTCTATCTCTTGTTCTGTTTTCGAGAGATTAAGTACCCTGATTCCTTGGGTCGTTAGTCAGAGGCTAAAAGGGGGAGACATAACAAAATATTTGGACAATTGCCTGATAATTGGCCACCCCCGGTTGGGGGAATGCGTGGCTGCCCTAAAAGTAGTGGTAGAGGTAGTGGCAGAATTGGGTGTTCCCTTAGCTCCAGAAAAAACAGAAGGGCCGACAACACAACTTACGTACTTAGGGATTGAGCTTGACACAGAGCGTAAGACATCTAGGTTACCCTAGGAAAAATTGGTTAATTTATGGGCCAAGATCACAGAATTCATGGGGGCTAGGAAGACAACGGTCCACAGTTTACAATCATTAGTGGGATCCCTGAACTTTGCATGTAGAGTAGTGGCACCGGGCAGAGCATTCTTGTCACGTTTATATGAGAAGCTCAGGGGAGACCCTCTCCCTCACTACTGGATATGGGTCACGAGAGAGATGTGTTTAGACCTGGAAGTATGATTGGCATTCTTAGAAGATTACAATGGAGTTAGCTTTTGGCAGGAGCAATCACTCCTGCAGGCTGAGCTCCAAATGCAATCTGATGCAGCTGGTGGGGCAGGTTTTTTAGTTTACTTTCGGAAGCACTGGTGTGAGGCCCCCTGACCCAGTGAATGGCACTCATCCGGAGTCACCAGGGACCTCACGTTCTTGGAATTATTTCCGATAGTGGTGGCGGTGTTGATTTGGAAAGAGCATTTTGCCAATCACAACATATGGTTTTGGTGTGACAACTCGGCTGTGGTCCACATTGTGAACTTCACGTCCTCCCGGTCCCCGAGGGTCATGGGACTTATTCGAAGTCTGGTGTTGGAATGTTTATGGAACAACATTCTCTTTGTGACTCGACACGTCCCAGGAATCGACAATGGCATAGCTGATGCCTTCTCTTGATTCCAGATGGACTGTTTTCGGGAGTTGGCACCAGAGGCCCTGGTGGACCCGGACACGTTGCCATCAGGTATTTGGAGCCTTGGCAACTCAACCTACAGTACACAGTCCAGGGATCCTTGGCTCCGAGAACACAGGCTGCCTATGGAAGGGCTTTCTGGGAATTCCAAGATTTCAGGTTAAGGAAAGGTTGGGGAGCGGGGTTTCCCAACATAGAACCCAAAACAATCCAATTTGCACAATCACTCTGGAACAAGGGCTTAGTGGTAGGTACTATCGCTGGAAAGCTCACAGCGCTTACCTTTCAGCCCCCTGATAAGGGTTTCTTCTTGAAACGTATGCTGGAGTCCTGGGCTAGGTCGCGTGTAGTACAGTTCAGAAAGCGGGAGCCTATAACAACCCCAATTTTGATGAGCATAATACAGTTCCTCCCGGAAGTTTGTTACAACCCATATGAAGTACAATTGTTTACAACAATTTATGTCATCATGTATTTCGGCAGTTTTAGGATTAACGAACTTGTGTGTACATCATCTAGGGATACTTCAGCTAGGGCCGTGGGTATGGACGATTTACAGGTGGCAGATGACCAACTTCGGATTAATCTTAGGTGTTCAAAAATGGATCAGAAGCGCCACGGCCAAGTAGTAGAGATTTTTGAAGTGGGTTGACAAATGTCACAAACAAAATGGTATATGGAGATTCGACCACAAGTACTAGAGGAATTATTAATCCATAATAATGGAGCTGTTGTTACAAGTTTCCAGTTAACGGTGATACTGCGAGCTGCATTGAAGAAGGTGGGATTATTGCCCTGGGAGTTAGGGTCCCATTCCTTTCGGATTGGGGCAGCCACTGCAGCTGCTGCTGCAGGGTTACCAGAAGCAGAAATCATGGCTGTAGGGAGATGGCGATCTGGGACTTACAAAAAATATGTCTGCTCTGGCCATGTCTAACAATGTGTTTTATCTTGTCTTCTGCTAGGGGGCAGATCAGACAGGACTGTCCGCCGGACAATACGGATCGTCGGACACAGCCTCGTATGATGGGCAAATTCAGCGGCAACAGCGTTCGCATGGGAAGTGAATTTGGGCCTGGCTGGCAAAGCCCGCATAAAATGGCTGGGCAGGAGTGGGTTACGATGGAAGTAGCTTGTGCCAATGTTGCAGGGGTTGTGGGGTACCCCTCCCCCAGATGTAATGGTTATTCATCTGGGGGAGAATGACCTGTCTGTAAGAAAAGGAGGGGATTTGGTCATTACTATAAAGAGTGACTTGTTGAAGATTAGAGACTGGTTCAAAGGAACCCATTTAGTTTGGGTAGAATGGATCCCAAGAATTAAATGGAAATGGGCACTTAAGCTGGGAGGGGTTGATAAGGCCAGACGAAATGTTAATAGGGAATTTGTTAAAAGGTTAAAGGGGTTAGGGGGATCTAGTAGGGATGTGCGAACAGAACCAGGCTTGGATGTTCGGCTGTTCAGTGGTTTGGATCGAACTTAGAGTTTGGAATCAGGATTCAGTTTGATCGGGCTCAGGTTGGTCTTTAGTTCGGTGCAATCAGGAACTGAAACTGACATTTGGTTTTTGAAAGAAAGGGAAAAAACTGAAAAACATATTTCCCACTATATAATTTTTGTTTCCTATTTGATTTTGATGGAATTTGGGGAGATTGTACCCCCGATGGAGGAAACTACATGTACCAAAATTTGAAACAATTAGATAAAGGAAACCAATTTCAGAAGCAATTGAATGTTGTGATTTTAAGAAAAGCTCCATACACATTCATGGCTACAACTTCTTTATCTTGCATCCAATGTTCATGAAACTTGTGCATATTACATCTCTCCATATGCTTAATACTTCTGCCAACTTTTAGAAAGAGTGGATTTTTTTAGAATTTTTAGAAAGAATTGTTTAGAATTTTTTTAGAATTTTTAGACAAAGTGGGTCCCAAGAGTATAAGACATTAACCTGAAAATACATATCCAGATGTAACATTTTGATATTCCATTCTGTTTACAGGATATTTGGCAAGAATGTATCAAATACCTTTCCTGCCATTTCAGCAAATGTACAGGAGATTTTGATAAAGGGACCCAATTATATAAGCAATTGATGTTGTCCCTGTGAAGATCATTATTCAGATGAATATCAGCATATTCAGTGCCAGTCAGAGGCAGGCACCCTGCATGGCAGGGGGAGAGAGACTGTAGGAGGAAGGATGTGGAGCAACCCCAAAGACTGACAGACACATTCAATGGCCAAACACATTACTGCAAGCTTCTAGCTTTACAGGACCAATTGGTAGTGGCTTCGAGGTGGGCATAGGGGGCGGCCCTGAGGCGGGCATAAGCAACATAACTGGGACTTCTGAGATAGCATCCCAGCAGTCAGGAGACATAGTTTAAACACATCCAGGCTGGCCAATTATCATCACAATCACATCCTGCAGCACTGAGACAGAGGACATAAGAGAATCTCTATTGACTCTTTCCTAAACAGATGCTTCTGACTTCCCAGAAACAAGTGGGGGAGATATGTTGGGATGGTCCCAGCACAGAATGAGGATATTTGGTTGACATTTCTGTTGGCCAATTCGCATCACAAACCGATCTTATACCACAGTGACATAAGAGAATCCCAGGCATAGGCCCCTTCTCTACATATGTTGTACAGGCATATAAAATTGGTACCCTTTATAAAAACTTTCTGATATTTGGCAGAGATGATCATGAAAGTGTAATATATATCCCTGCCAAATTTCATGTACACTGGTTGGATTACAAAGATGTTATAGTCAGACATACATTTATATGTTAATTGTTTATACAACCAAGACCCTTTTTTCAATCCTTCTGAAATTTGGCAACGATAGTAATTTTTGGAAGAGATATAAACTGGACAAGTTTTACATACATTAGATGTGAGTAAAAGAAGTTAAAGCTAAGAATATATATGTAGAATATTGCAAAATACAATAATTCAACTGCTTCTAAAATCGGATTCCTTTATCCGATCGTTTCGAACTTGGTAACATAATGTTTTCTATAGGAGGTATAGGCATCCCAATTTTCAGCCTCATAGCATGAAAAACAAAAATGGTACAGCCGATAATGTGTTTTCCATTGAAACCAATGGAAATTCAATTCCAAACTCACCGAATGCATCCAAACTGAACGTTCAAATTCAAGTTTGGTTTGCACATTTGGTTATGCTGACCAAACTATTCGAGTTCGGTCTGAACTCCGAACTTCCGAACCCCGTTCACCTATCCCTAGGATCTAGTATTAGGTATTCAGGAATTGTGCACACAAGACCGGCGGTATACCGGGAAGATGGGGTACACCTTTCTAAAAAAGGGCATGAGATGTACTTGGCAGTACTGGTGGGGCATTTGGAAAAATTGTTTGAGATGTTGGTGCTGGGTGTCGGGGCGGTTCGGGATCGACCGCCCCTTGAGTGGCAGGGGTCCAGTATGCCATGATAGGATTAATAGGGAGGTGAACAGGTTAATAAGAGTCATCTCCCTAAGAGATGGGGAGATGATACACAGTGTAATGCGGGGTACAGCATCCACTGGTGGTCATTCCCCTGGGAGTGAGGTCACAGCACTGTCTGCAGGGACATGTGCTGTCCTCAGGCCGGGCAGACTCCACACTCCTTACTCACACCCAGGGATGGGCTTGTCCCCCCCCCCTTTTGGCCAGAGTGTTGTCAAAAGAGGGGAGGTTTTTGTTATAAGGGACTGTCAATGGAGGGCACATCCAGGCAGGACCAGTGTTGATAAGTTATTCTTAGTAATTTAGCATACTGGACCCAAGATTGCTTGTTGAAATGACCCACCAACCATTGAGTTGTTCTGTGAATAAATGAGTGCGGCCAGCATTTAATCCAATATATGCCTCCGAGTCTCATTTGGGGTGCGTCAACAAACTGTGCGGGGCCACGCAGAAACTGTGTGGAGCTGCATTGTGGGCACATTGTGCCCTAAGGAAACCGCATGTAGTTTGCCCATGATCCACAGAGCAAGGGATCACATCCATTAAGAATTGTTAATGAGCCAGGAACAAGGATGGAATAGGATAGTGAGTGGCAACAACTCATTCCAGAGTGATATGCTAGTAACCGCTCCTTTGTAATATAGTTGACGTGTTTGAGTTGGGGTTTTGTAGTAAAACTTATTTGATTGTTAATGTTTGTAATAATCATTACTCCCTTGTTAAGATGGAAGATGTAGAGGAGGCATTATTATTTAGGGGAATTGGGAGATGGAGATGGTCCCTGATTAGATCGAGTGAGCTTTACTGTAATCGTAGAACACCATTTGAATGTCTGCGGATTAAAAGTGCTATTCCTTCTGATTCTTGAGTATCTGTGCTTTCTGAACCCAGTGATCATTAAATATCATTCAGATAGCTATCTGAAAATGCAGATAATATCTCTGAATACAAAATACACTATTTGTTTTAGCTGTATGGACAGTCAATATAGTTGCAGTCAACTGATTATGCAAACAAGCCTGCCCTGTGCAGTGCATGTGCCACATTCCCATTGCTGTACATTCCTTATGTCAAATTCCTTTCTGATGGCTTCTAAATTGCTCCGTAAAAGAGGCATGTTCACTAAACATCCCTCCCTCTTGCTACCTCTCTGGTTACAAACCAATTCTAGGCTCTTGTCTGGCAAAAAAGTTTGCCATTTCTACCCTCAGTTATCTAATGGAATAGCTTAATGTAAGAAAAGTCACTGATAAGATGTTAGGAGATCACTTCCACTTGGAATGCTCCCGAGCTTTTCTCCTGGCATGAGAGCTGATTATCCTTGTGACATTTTAACTCTTGGCCATGTAGCAGCAGATAAGAATACCTATTTCTTCTCAAGAATACCTATTTCTTCCCTCAAACCAGTTGCCTGTGGCAGTGAACTCCTACAGGTTATCTGTGCAAACAACTATTTTCTTCCATCCATTGCATTTGACTATTTCAATTATTTTTCATTTCAGCTTTCCTTCATTTTGCATTTATACAAGGACTATACATTTTCACACGTGGCAACAACAAAAACAGGTTTTTATTCAGAGTACATAAACTGCAGTATCCAGCAATGCTGTTGCAAGTTATTTCCCTATCTAGCTTTTAATATAGACTATTCTGGATTTCTGAAAGAGTTTTTATTGTTATGGTTTGGTTTCTTTTTGAATACTTGACTACTTTAGGCAGGGGCGTAGCAAGGTTGAGAAGGGCCTGGGGTCAAGCCTTAGTTATGGGACCCTAATGTGCGCACGTGCAAAGCACGCGTGCGCGCTCTGAAAACCCAAAGTGGGCAGGGATTAAGGGAGGGGAGGGGCTTAAGGGAGGGGGAGGGCCTGGCCATCCCTGGCATCCATCTCAGCGCCACGCAGAACCTTATGGCTGGCAGAGCTCCAGGGAGGGGCTTGTCCATTGTAGATGGAGCCTCCAAAAATCCAGCAACAAAGAGTTTTCAGCATTAAGATGTGATGGGCAGAACATTAGTTTACACTGGGAACTCCTTCCTACTGAGTAAAACCCTACCACTTGGAGACTGAGAAAACCCTCCTACTAGCATCTCATCCAGTAAGTGGATGGGACTCCAGTAGGACAACTCACTCTCTCTCCATCAGTGGTAGTGCCATAGCAGAATTTAAAAATCCTGTTAATGTATTTAAAACATATTAAATTTCTGGGCCACATCCAAATAGCTGCATGCTATTAACAATACATGATCACACAAGCACGTTCATATTTAGTAAAAGTAGCATGTGAGGAGCCACTTGAAGATGAACAGAAGGTTGCTACCTTGTAAATAAGGTTCTTTGAGATGTCCGAACATTCTCACAAATACCCAGCCTACCAGCCTAGCATTGAATTTTTCCTTCTATTTCTAGAAAGGGTTGGAAGGAACTGTCATTCTGAGGGGGGAGAGCACTTTTTATACTACAGGAGCTCGAGACCATCATGTGGTCTATTATTTGAATAGGATGAGCATGCACAACCCAGTTGTGAGAATGTAGGGAACCATCTCGAAGAACCTTTGCTACCAATGGGGGTGGGGGGAAGGGGGATGGGG
>QEPC01009013.1:187436-211385 GCA_003113815.1 Sphenodon punctatus | reverse complement strand
ATAGATAGATAGATAGATAGATAGATAGATAGATAGATAGTTACTAGATAGATATAGGGTGTTTTCAGATGTGATGGGGCGGCTTCGCCCCATCCCCAAAACAACCCAGATATTCCCCACCGGGATCACCCAAGCACAGCAAACAGACGTGCCGGGGATCCTGGTGGGGAATCAGGGAGGGGGTGGGGCTGCATGGCACAATGTGCGGCTGCACGGCCCAGCCCCCTCCACACTCCCTCGCCGCCCGCCCTCTGGGGAGATGGGTGGGCGGTGAGGCCAATGCCGCCACAGCGTCGGGCCGGTTTGACCACGGCCCAGAATCCTGCCGGGGATTCCGGCCGTGATCGCCGGCCAGACGTTACTTTTTTGTTGTTCTGGCCAGGAATCACTTTCACTATGCTTCTGGGGATTTTTGCACTGGGAGCCCCGGAAACATGGTTGAAATTGACCCCATGTGGGCATTCAGCATGGCGAACATCTGGCGGCCGCCGAACAGACGTGCAGGGCACAGTGACCACATGTAGGTATTCAGCGTGGTTCACTGTGATCTTGTCACATCTGAAAACACCCATACATAGTAGTTAGCTTAGTTATGGAGGTAGATAGAGATACAGTGTGTTTGTAGGAGAAGGCCTTTGTAGTTAATTATGAGATTATTCCATTTAGTTCAATAGGTTTTAGAATAGTTAATAGCAGTTAGATTTAGTGTAGAGATAGTTATATATAAAAAAAGAAACAGCCACTCCAGCCCCAGGACCCACTGTCAGGGTTCTGGGGCCTACGCTACTGGCAGGGAGGACTGTGGCCAATATGTATCTAAAAGCTACCACTCTAGCCCCAGGACCCACTGTCATGGGTCTGGGGCCATCATTTCTCACACAGAGGCGCAGTTGTTCCACCATATCAAGAAACAGCCACTCCAGTCCCAGAACCCACCATCAGGGTTCTGGGACCAAGTTACAGGCAGGGAGGGCTGTCGCCAATATCCAGAAGCTGCCACTCTAGCCCCAGGACCCACCGTCATGGGTCTGGGGCAACAATTTCTTGCATAGAGAGCCTTTTTCCAAACTTCCGAACCGAACCAAACACGACTGAACCAAATGGCTGAACCCGAACGCGGAGACTGGACCGAACGGGCGTACTGAACGGGGGAACCAAACCGAACAGCCAAACCCAAACCACGATCTATTTGACCATCCCTAATATCTTCATTCTGTGCTGTGACCATCCCAACATCTCTCCCTCACTTGTTACTGGGAAGTCAGAAACATCTGTTTAGGAAAGAGCCAATAGAGATTCTCTTATGTCCTCTGTCACAGTTCTGCAGGATGTGATTGTGATGATAATTGGCCAGCCTGGATATGTAAACTATGTCTCCTGATTTCTGGGATGCTATCCCCAAAGTCCCAGTTATGTCTCTTTTATGCCTGCCTTAGTGCCACCCCCTATGCCCACCTCGAAGCCATTACTGATTGGTCCTGTAAATCTAGAAGCATGCAGTAATTGGCCAGTGTCAGTCTTTTGGGTTGCTCCACATCCTCCCTCCTACAGCCTCTCTCCCTCTGCCATGCCAGATGCCTGCCTCTGACTGGCACTGCATGTGCTGCTATTTATCTGAATAATGGTCTTCAAGGGGACAATTTCAATTGCTTATAAAATTGGGACCCTTTATCAAATTGTCCTTTAGTTTGGCAGATGGCATGGAATGCATGTGAAACATTCATGCAAAATGTCTTGTAAACAGGATGGAATATAAAAATGTTGCAGCTGGAAATGTATTTTCAAGTTAATGTCTTATACCATCAGAACCCATCATTCAATCTTTCCATAAATTGGCAGGTGTATTAAGGTTGTGGAGCAACAGGAAGTTTGTAGGTTTCATGCAAATTGAATGGAAGACAAAGAAGAAGTAGCTATGAATGTGTATGGAGGTTTTCTTAATTTCACAACATTCAATTGCTTCTCCAATCTGTTTTCTTTATCAAAATGTCTCAGAAACTGGTACACACAATGCCCTCCATTGTGGGCACAAATATACCAAATTCCATCACAATTGAATAAGAAACAAAAAAGGTAAATCTGGAAATATCTTTTTTCAGTTTTCCCCTTTTTTTAAAAAACAAAATGTCATTTTCATTTCTATTTTTGTTATTATTTGTTGTTGTTTTCGTTACTGCAATAACTATAATGAAAACAACAATTTTCATTATTGCTATTGTAATAACAAAAATGATATGCACAATATACAGTAAATGTAACCCATTATTTTTGTAGTAAGTATGAAACATTTCTGCAATATATGAAGGAGGAACCAATTACGCTGCATAAGGGTGTCAGATTAAAAGTTCCAACATATCATTACAGTACAAGAAATATTGATCAAAAATGATGAAATCAATTTTTAGTTTAACAAACACATAAATGATCAATATGAAATCTGTTTTTATTCTTCAAATATATATATATTTTTTTCCTTTGGTGGTAATACAATTTGGTGAGATGTAAATAATCATGTACAAAGTAAGTGATGAGATATCTACTTGCTTTAATTAGGAGAACAGGCACCTCATTACCTAATGATCAAAGATATACGAAAAACACTACCCAGATATCATATAAAAACATGGCATGTTCAAACAATGGGTATTTTCAGACGTTATGAGATCACGTTCAACCACAGTGAACTACGCTCAACTCCGTGCCGGGGCCAAAGAGTCCTGAACGTCTGTTCAGCGCCCGCCAGATGTTCACCACACTCAATACCCACATGGGGTCAATTTCAACCACACTTCCCGGGATACCCGGGGAAATATCCCGGGAAGCATGGTCAAAGAGATCCCCACTGGGAACCAATAAAAAGTAACGTGTGGACGCCAATCAACTGATGGAACCAAAGGAAACGATCCCCAGCCATGGACAATGCACGCAGCGTCGCTGCCAGGCAACCAGCAACAACACAACCATCGGAGGGAGATTTAAAGGGAAATCTGCAGCAGGCAAGCATGGCAGGATGGAGCGAGGAGGGAGGCGGAAGAGAGTGGCGGGAGAGAAAGTGATGGTGATGGAGGAGGAGGAGGAGGAGGAGGAGGAGGAGGAAGGGGCAGCGGTGGAGGGAGTGCAGGCGGAGGAGGGGGAGCAGGGGGTCATGCTCAGGATGGAGGAGGTGCAGGGACAACACCTGCAGCAGCCGGGACATGATGCCCCGGGGACATCAGCCGGACTGGGGGAGGTGGAGGCACCCAGGAAACAGGTAAGGGGAATCAAGGGGAGGGGAACAAGGGCTCAGGGGCACCCAGGGGGGCATGGGGCATGCCTGGGTGCCAGGCAGGGAGGAGGGGGAAGGGACACCCTGAGAGGGGGCCAGACCCACACCCAACCTTATACCCCCCACCCCCCTGTCCCCACAGACATGGAAAAGGGCCCGGGCGGATGAGCCCCGGAGGACACCGGCCCTGCCCGTGTGGAGGCGGAGGAGGAGGATGACCCACGTTGGAGAAGAAGGAGGAAGGCCTGCCACAGAGGGGACCAGTGGGGGTTCCAGGAGACCTGGGACTTCATAAGGATATGGGGGACCCTGGAGTACCAGCTGGAGCTCACGCTCAACCAGCGCAACCAGCATGTCTACCAGGACATAGTGTGGGACATGGAGGCGGCGGGGCACCAGTGCACCATGGCACAGTGCCGCTCCAAGGCCAAGGAGCTTAAGAGGGGGTACAAGACCATCTGGGACAACAATAGGCGGTCCGGACATGGTGCCCCAACAGCCCCATTCTACGATGCCCTGGACCGCATCCTGCACATGAAGGGGTCCATAGTCACCCCAAGACTCTTGGGGAGTGCTGTGGTCCAGGGCAGGGAATGGGCCAAGGTACCCCCTCCCCTCGCCACCCCCCTGGTAGACATGAGATCCAGGGTCCCGGACCCCCAGGAGGAATGCCCCGGGACCTCCAGCACCTGCAGACCCCCCCCCCCGACAGCAGCCCAGAGAGCACAGACCCCCAGGCCGGGCATGCGGAGTCCGAGGCCGGCACCCTCATCACTCTCAGTCAGTGGTCCATGGGGGAGCACTCCCACACCGAGGGGCCCTGGGTCCCCTCCGGGGCCCCCCCGGTCAGCCTGCATAACCGGGGTTCCCCTTCGGTGTTGCCCTCCCTGTTGCCTGGGTGCAGCGCTCTACATGGCCTCACCGACCTGGCTGTGTCCAGCGACCTGTCCCCACCCACCAGCACTGCCACCTGCTGCCCGCACCCCCCCTCTCCTGCATGCTAGTGTGACCTGGGGGTTCAGACTGGCCCACGGACAGGTCCTCGGTGCCTCCTCTGGGGTGTGTGTGCGTTCTTGGACCTGCAGCGCTGCACCGGCATTCCTGCCTGCCCAACACCTGCCCCTCAGCAGTGGAGGGGTCTCCAAGTGCCTTCTGGATCCTTCCTGGGTGGCTCCCTGTGAATTTCGGGTCCCTGCTGTGCCTTGGGCCCAAGCTTCTGCCCCCCCCCCATTCTGGGACTGCCTGTGTTGCTGTGGGGGTGCCTGTGGGGACAGTTCTGCTGGGGGGGTTTCCACCTGGCCCCGGGGGGTGGTTGTTTTGTTCACCCCCACCGGGAATCCACTGTGGTGAACCGGCCACCCGTAACATCTGAAATCACCCTTTGACTTTCTTGGAAAAAATGTAATTAATGTAATGAAAACCTGACCCCATATCCTATTCTTCTGTTGTAAATCCATATTTCCTGCATAGAGTTTTATATAAGTTACTCATGCAAGGAAGGTCAACCACACCTATTAGTATAAGGAGTTCAGAGAGAGAGAGAGAGAGAGAGAGAGAGAGAGAGAGTTTGCTCTGTTGGTCCCAAATGTAAGAGATGGTGACAAAGTAGTTCAGTCTGTACCTTTTTTTAGACCAACTTCTATTAGTGCAAGTTTTCAAGATACATAGGGCCCTTTCTCTGGCATGTAAAAGGTCAGAAATATAATCAATCAGAACTACAGTAGAAAGTCAGGCTGCTTTCAGACATCCTCCACCCCATGCGTATTCTGGCTGCAGGAGGGAATACACAGCCAGGATATGCGAGGGGTGGCACCAGTCTGAAAGCCCCCACTCCCCCGTGGAAATCCTGCTCTCTATCCCTGCGGGTGTTTACTGGAAAACTGCGCAGGGGCACTTTCAGACCGGCAGCAGCCCACGCATATCCTGGCTGCTCATTCCCTTTCGCAGACAGAATATGCGGGGGGGGGGGGGGGGGGGGGGCGGGGGGGAGGTCTGGAAGTGGCCTCAGACTGAAGCAATGCAATACCAGTATAGATACATGAACAGGGAAAACCAAAATCAAATGAGACACAAATATAAATGCAGGCAAGGATCTATGCATAATGGCAAAAGCTAGGGAGGAGACTGTAGTTTCATGGGGAGAGGTAGTCAGGGGCATAGCTATCAAAGAGCAAGGGTAGTTCAGTTGAGCCAAGGCCCCCAGACTCTGATGCACCCTTTTCCAAGAGATCGGAGAACCACCAGGAAATGAGAGCAAGCACACTAACCCTGAACAATATGAAAATTTCTTAGCGGCTTTGAGGCAACTTGCAAAAGGCCCTATCAAGAAGGAAATTTTCAGAGTGGGCAGGATGGAGTGCTGGTCCCACCCACTCTTAAAACTTCCTTCCTGGCAGGGATGTTGCCAGTTCAGGAGAGGGGAGTCGCTGAGAGCTGGGGCAGTGTTATCTTCATGGATAAGCCCTGCCTCTCCACCCTGGAAAGCCCGCACCTTGTCCTTAGGGAGGCCCATAATTAGGACATGAGCTTGGGCCCACTACAGTCTTTCTATGACACTGGAGGTAGTTAATGATACCAAAGCATTTTAAATACAATGTAGGGAACAAAGAAAGTAGATATAAATGGAAGGTTGACTGTTTCACATGTCTATAGTGGTTTTTGAAGCCTAAACCTATATTTAGTTCCCTGTTTTTGGTACCCAATAAAATTATAAATTTTAGTTCTCAGGCCTGTATTTTAGAGGTGTTATACAGGTTTCCTTTCAGGACAAAGATTGAGAGATCTGAAACTGAGTGGTTGTTCTGGGAGAAGAGAACATTGGGGCTGATCCCCTGGCCTATGGATCCAGTGCGCACCCCCGCCTGCATGTGCATGCGTGTGGTTTCTGCACAGAACAGCGTGCCTGCAGTGCAGATGCAGGAGGTTCCTGTGTGGGTGCCCGGACATGCACAGGATCCACAGAGCATCAGATCAGCCCTTCTCAATGCTTTTTGTCCATATATTTTTTTCCTGAAAGAATTCATTGTTTTATGTAAGGTCAGTTCTTCTGAGGAGGCAGAGTTTAGGTTTTACTTGGAATTATTTATTAATTATTATTATTATTATTATTATTAGGATGATTTTTGAATGGAAATAACTTTTCCAAGAATGTCATGGAAACATCATGACATGGATCAATCTAAACTTTGGGCAAGATCTGGATAATATGTTGCGAAGTGTACATATTTTTCATATCTAATTTTTGAGGACCACTACAATTAATAAGTCAGACTGAGACAGCAGAAAAGTGAAGGAGGCTCTTGTGAAGTTTACAGTAAATCTGATGTTCCAATGAAGCTGTGTTGACAGGATTTGATATCATATTTTATTTACAGCAACGTGCTCCCCCCCCAAAAATATAGCAAATTGGTAAATAAAGAGCAATACATAATAAAATGTTACGTTCATAAGTCAATCACATTTAAAATTCACATAAAATACAAAATGATTAAATACACTCCATCCTTATAAATTGTCATATAAGATAAAAAAGGGAAAGAATCTAGTTACTGGGTGCTAATAATTATCCTTTATTTTCCACGCTCTTACAACAAAGGATCCTAAAGCATATAAAATGGTTAAAGAATAATTTCTCAATAGCCATTTTGTTCTTTTTCTTTCAGAGTCCAGTATCTTAAGTTATCCCAGTTGTGGCTCGGATATCTTATCATTAGGTTCTGGTATAATGGACAATTCCATAATGATAAATATCTTCAACAACATTTGACCCACATACACAAATCTTATCCCGATCGGGACTTTAGCCCACCTTCCCATCTGTACAGCAGTATCTATTTGGGCAAATCAAAGTTTAGTAATTGTTTCCCTTTGTTTATTATTCAAGACAATATTCAAATATGGCTTAAAATTAAATTCACTTTTAACATATTTTTTAAAAGGGAGCACATTTTAACCATCGAACTATACTCAAATCAATATGTATTTTACACTTGCATCTTCTCACACTTATCTCTCACTTGTATCCTTGTCTCTCCTGATGTTCACTTCTCCCTGGTCTCCCCCTTCCTTATCCCTTAGATTGTAAGCCCTTTGGGGTAGGGATCTGTCTGTAACTACTGACTATACAGTGCCAGGTACATTGCTAGTGCTATATCATTGTTATTGGTATTGTTGTTTTTATTTTTATTGTTAATAATAATAATAATAATAATAATTAATAAATTAATAATAAGTATAAAATCCATTCATCGCAGGTCAATTTCAATTTTATCTGAGAATAAAAGTACTCTATCTACCCAAATATTTATCTCCAAGCCTATTTACAATCAATATATGTTTAATCTTCTTTAACCATAAAAAGTGAAAAGGTGTAAGGTGTGAATGTGGTACCAGTCTCTAGTAGAGACATCTTTCAATATCTGCTCGGAGAACTGTATCAATCAAGACTGCTGTGCTCTGCAGCTGACCCCAGTAATCTCACATTTCTATGGCTATGTAACATTCAGACCACCTGCAATGCATTTTCTCAGGATCCGGCTCCAATGACACACTCCATGCTGTTCTACCAAGGACTCTTTGATTGTAGGATGCTCAGCCCCAGAACAGCTTATACAACACCTAACAAGTCATGGTCTCTTTGTCACAGTACCTCTCCTGGAGGCAAGCCCTATGCTTCCAGCCTTTTGATTCTTCTCCTGCAGGCATGTCCGATCTTGGCTCCTTAAACTCCCTGACTCATGCCAGTGAATCTTGCTGGCACAAGGCTGCCACCAGACTTCACCTAATCAGCCGCTGTGGCCTGGAGCCTTCTCCCTGGTAGTCCAGTCTCCTAAGCTTCCTTGCACAGTGAGCCTTGCCCCAGCTGGCTTGCAGTTTCTGGCAGCTGAGCCCAATCAACCATCCTAAATTGGCTCATCAAGTATTTGGCTCCCTGCTACATTTTCCAGGGAATTGCATCCCGCAAAGGAGGTATCCAGCCTACCTTGAGCCTTGTCCTGCAACCACTTAAGAGCCATCTGTTAGTTGTATATCTACTGAAAAACCTAGATTTCTGGGAAACATAAATTTTAATGGATTCTACATTAGATGTAAGTAGTGTTCACTGTTCATCTCCACCCTTCTAAATCCCCATGAAGAGAAGGGACAGAGATGAGACCCCTCCCTTTTTAACGGCATGAGTACTTCAAGATCCAGGGAAGCAGAGGCCCCTGTACAAGATTTTTGTATGGGCCCCCTCCTAACACAGGAATGTTTGACGGACACATATTTATTTGCCCATTAGTAGGAATGGGACTCTGGGCAAAATTTCATTCTCGGTCAATTTCCGTTTTGCTTCTCATGAATTTCGATTCTTTTTCGGTTTTGATATTTTCGGATCTTTTGCATTGATTTTTGTACCGAATTTTTAACATTGCGTTTTTTCAATGGGGGACAAACCACAATGTTAAAAATTCGGAACAAAAATCAATGCAAAAGATCCGATAGTACCGAAACCGAAAAAGAACTGAAATTTCGGATTAATCCGAAATGGCCATTTTGACGTACTTTCGGTTTTATCTGAAACGGAAATTCCCATCCCTAACCATTAGAGAAAGGAAAATATTACCGCAATTAATTTTTGCTGTTCAATAAACATCCTCTTCATTGGCTGGGACTCCTGGTCTCACACACACTGTGGACTTATATGTTATATATGTGATATTTCTAGTTTACCCATTGGCCCCATGTGTTGGGATTCCCTACACTGGAGGTTCTTTGGGAATGTTTTTATGACAATGGTACTCACACTCACATTGTCTTTTCAGATTGTGTCAGAGCACCTCAGAGGCACACCTGGTGGATCGTGGTCAAGCCATCACAGGGGTATCAAAAGCCTTTGTCTTGCTCAGTCAGGGGGGAACTGACTACAGAGAACAGCCTTGAGGGGAACTGGCTGGAGATGACAGAGAGACCCCTTCAGGAGAAGCAGGGAGGTTGTAGACTGGAGAACTGCTTGGGAAGCAGGAGCAGGTCTCTGTGAGTTTGAGATAAGAGTCAGGAGGGCTAAAATGAGCAGGGAGCTCTATATGAATGTTGTGGTGAGATGCTACTGATCTTTAAACCTGTATATATGTGACACAGGAACTTTACACTGTAAATAAATGGACAACTGAGCTAATTCCCAGTGTGGACCTGGCTACTAGGGGGGCTGATTCAGAAAGGAACTGCCAGGGCCTCTCTGTCACCCAATTTATTCATGACCTCAAGGACTGAGGGCCATTGTGGGATCCTTCAACACATGAAATACTGTGTAGTCACATAGGGTGTTGACAAACATGATGCTGGCCCTTTAGGGAGCACCTGGGCCAGAACCTAACCCATGTATCTGTTAGCGGGCTGCCAGATGTGTGCCTGCAACAGCCCCCAAACGGGTAGGTGGCAGCCCAGGAACATGGGCCGAAAAGGAACCAGGCCCACGGGCTGCCCATAGCATGCAAGCGCAGTCCAGGCCCATGGACTGCCCATAGCATGCGAGTGGCTGTGTTTGTGCTGCCATCCTTGCCCCCACATGGGGGAGCCATGTGCTAGAGGTAGAGAGAATATCTGCTGAAAAGCTAGATTTCTGGGAAACATAAAGTTTCCATGTCATAACAGCCATGGCTACCCCTCATGGTGGAGGGCAAGGCACTGCCACAGTGTGGGGGTGGGACCAGCCCCGTGGGACCAGTGGGACCAGTGGGACCAGTCACATCTGGGGCCCCTCTCTCCAACCTAATTGATCTGTGGGAATGTTTGTTCAGTTCCCCAACCTGACCCAGCTGGGGGAGTCCCCCACTCCCTGGCACATGTAGCTGGAGAGCCGGCTGCATGTCTATTAACATGCATTTGTTTACATTTGCCAGGATCTGGGCTGGGCATGATACTTTGGTGGGATAATATGCACATTAGCAGTCAGCACAGGCATCTGTCTCATTGAAGTAACTGTAGGCTGTGAGGGAGAGCATGAAGCACAGTTATGGGGTTGTATTGTTTAACCAAGTCTCTCTAACAAAATACACAGCTGGGACTAGTGACCAGTATTTATGGTCTTCCCCAGTTAACAAGATTTAAAGTTGCCATTTTAATGCATTGTTTCTTATATTATCAATTACATTTCCACAGGGCAAGATTGGAATTCAAGCTATAAACCAGCACTGTGATGACTATCCTACTAACAACTGAAAGAGGATTTAAAAAAAAACCAACAACCCAATAGATCATTTTAATGGTGCTTAGTTTTTTTAAGATTCCACCTTTTACTACAGCAGAAGTAGCAAAAAATGAAAACCTAGCCAAGTAATAAAGATGGAGAGGGCTTTAAAGGACTCTTCTGTTCAGGGGTTAAATTATGGAACAACCTAGAATGAGAAATTCAGTATTTGTCAATATGGAAGATACTTGAGAGAGACCTAGCAAGTATGTTATTTAAAACATTTTAGAAAGGTTTATTGTGTTTGTATTTTTGTGAATACTGTTGATACTGTTCTTTTTGTCAAGAAGCATCCTTGGGAACTATAGGACCTGGTGTTGATGGACTTATAGACCCTGGTGGGCCTCTTACATTAGCCTAGTCCCACAAGCCAAGAAAAACCTAATTGCTTCCTATTTGTTTCCCAGAATGAAAATTCCTTTCAGATATTTTGTTTTGGTCATTTCACTCACTTCAGTATTTTGTTACTTTTGCGCCAGTATTTTAGTCCGTTCAGTATTTTGGTTGCTTCGGGACTCCATTTCAGTCTCATTTAGCATAGTTTGGCAAATAGGACTGAAATAAAATACAGAATACCAATACTGAAGTGACTGAGGCTGCTTTTAGATGAGACAAATTTGCGCATGATTGGGGAAAAATGCATGTGTTTTAATGCTCGTTTAAACATCTAAACCGTTTTAAATGCGCATTTCCCATGATCGTGTAAAAGCCAAAACCATTTTGAATGTGGTTTTTAAATAATGCACATTTTTTAAAACCAGTTTTGAACCCCTTTGATGATTGGGGTTTGCCAAAACTGGATTTAAAAATGTGCATTATTTAAAAACCACATTCAAAACGTTTTTGGCTTTTACACAATAATGGCAAATGCACATTTAAAACGGTTTAGGTGTTTAAACGAGCATTAAAACATGCACATTTTTCACCAGTCATGCGCAAATTTGTCTCGTCTAAAAGCGGCCTGAAATACTGAAATAAAATAAACCAAATGACCAAAATAAAGAAATAAAACTAAATATCTGAATGTACAAATACTTCAGTGCTGGTAGGCAGGGCCCAAGCTTTGTAGAGCTGTATAGGTCAATAACACCACCTTGCATTCGGCCCAGAGGAGCATAGGCAGCCAGTGCAAAGAATGAAGCACTGGTGTAATGTGCTTCTCACAACCCGTCCCCATGAGAAGATGAGCCGCCGCATTCTGCACCAGCTGCAGACTCCAGAACATCACCATGGGTAGACCCACATAGAGCGCATTGAAATAGTCCAGTCTCGAGGTGAGGAAAGCATGGATAATGGTAGCCAGGTAAGAGTCTGAAATGTACGGCCAAAGCTATCACACCAGATGTAGTTAGCGGAACGTGCTCCTCACCACAGCCATCACCTGGACATCCAGGCGGAACTGCAAATCAAGGAGCACCCACTGACTATGGACCTGAGGGACCAATGGAGGGCAAACTTCATTGTGGGTTCATGGGTGGATAATGAGTGGGAAGGCACTTGTCTAAAAACCTCCATAGAGACCGTTATGAGCCAAGACCCATTTCTATAAGAAACAGAGAAATGAGTATTGAAAGCCAATGATGCTAGGTAAAAGGGGCAGGAAAATAAGCTGTTACAAAATGATCTGTCTGGTCTCTTTACCATTCAAACAATTCCCTCCTCCTTGAAAAGTCTTCATCCTGCTTAGTTTATATCCTCACCCTGTGGGAAAATAGTTGCCTACTTGCAATTACCCTTAATGAATCAGCAAGGTTTATTTCAAGGAAACATTGAGAAATCTCATTGCCAGCAGCTGTGGGAAACACTCCAGTAAAGAAGCATTTCATTATTTCTTCTTATTTTTAGTCATTAAATCAGTAAAGAGAAATCCCTACAACACATCTAAGTAACATGAGAAAAGAATCACTTTGTAATGTAGTATATAATAAATTTTATCTGCTTGTAATGCAATGCAAGATGCCAAAGTACCTCATACAGAGGAGATTATTAGGTACTATTATGACAGGAACGGTAGAGAGTATATTATTCTACACAAAAAGAATTGTGAATTTGGTCATCTTTAACAAGTGATCAAACCATCCACCCGAGCTAAGAGATGCCCCAAAAGGCTACAATTAGATTCTTAGGACCTACATTTTCCAATGACAAAAGCATGTGAGGGACAGGATTAGGATCTTAGAGGATGAAGTAGCTTTGAAGGGGAAAAACCCCAAAACAAAACACTGTTTTGATGGTCCTACTATTTGTGTTGAAAGTGTCTCTGAACTGAAAGTGAAAATTACATAAGAGGCTTGACTTCTGGGGTGAACTTATGTTTTAAATAAGCAGCTCAAGTATTCCCCACATACAGTGAATACAATTCTCCTACACCTTTTTTAGGAGACACGCTCATTTTGTCAAGCTCTTTAGCAGTTATGTAAGATACATTTCTCCATATTTCTGTGTGTCTCTATTTGGAGAAAAGGTAGCTGCAGTGTTGGTTCAAGTGTAGAAGAAACAGAAGACAAAGTACGTTCAAACTTCACAGAGTTGTTCCTAACATTAGATAATGAACTATGAGAAGCTTGCACATTCACCAACAGAATTTGGTTCAATGAAATGTATCATCCTAATTACTTGGCCTACTTCATCTATTTAAGATTCTTTATTAAGGAAACTAGACAGTCTGTACTGAAGTACTTATTCTCTAATTTACACTTCATATGACTTTACAGATATCCCTTAAACATATATCCTTTAAATGAATATTATTTGTCATTATAGAAGACATATACATTTCATAGTTTTTCTAGATCATTCTAGAATAATTTTAATGGGGATAATTTTATATTTACTTAAAGTATTTCAGAAAAATGGTATTCATTCTCTTGGTTTCTTCTATGTTGGTGAGGTAAGAATTAGAGCTGATACTCAGTCCTCAGAAAACTGCAGAATCCACCGGGGATTCCGGTACTCGGTTCTGAATTTTCTAAGACCGTAGTTCCAAGTACCAAGGCCAGTCCTCAGAAAACTTCGGAAGCCTGAATCGAGTGCTGGCGTCATTGCACGCATGACTGGAGTGATCCAGACGCCTGGCCCTAGCTACTCTGAGCTAGGAAATGAAATTTAGTGATATATTTCATAGGAAGGGGGAATGGGAAGGGACAGTTGAGTGATGGATAAGCCACAGGACAGGTTTTGACTGGCTGACAGGGCCAAAAGAATAATGTCTGGAGATCCATTTTCTATTCACATTGGTGAACTTGACTGTGTGCTACACTGCTGATCTGTAAGTAATCGGCTTGTTGGGGGAAGGGCGTCTGTCCTGTCCTGTCCATAGGGCCAATGCTGGGGGGCAGGGGTTACTTGCTTCCACCATGGCATGGTTTATTGATTTAAAAAAATAAGTGGGTGCCACACTGCTGCTGCTTCCTACTTGGCACAATGGAGGACAGAGGGCTATCTGCCTTGCTCCACTTCCCTGATCTGGGCTGTCCAAGTTATCAGTGCCATACCAATGCCATGCCTTTAAAAAGAAAAAAGAAAAAGTGGCCGCCACTGCTGCTTGCACTGCTTGGTACCATGATGGCCAGAGCGATTTGCCTAGCTCCACTTTCCCGGTCTGGGTTGTCCGTATACTAGGGGCAGTGCCAGGGGTTGCCACCAGTGCCAAATATACATAACGTTTGGGTGCTGCTGCTGCTTGCGCTGCCTGTTTGCAAGTTTGCAGCACCCTAGAGGCAAGAGAGGGATCATCTTTGCCGTGTTTTTTTTGTGGACATTGTTACTATATTTTTTTACTTTTTTATTTAGTTAGACTTAATACTCTGCCTCTTTTGTCATTGGCATCCCGGGGCAGCTTACAAAATAAAACAATACAAACATACAATTTTATAAAAACTTCAATAATATCACAAAAACAAAAATAGAGTTCTGTGTACAAAATCCACACTAACCCATTCCCTCCACCCCCAATGAAAGCCTGGTGGAAAAGCCATGTCTTGCAACTATGTCAAAAAGCCAGAAGATCCAGGCTGATGCTAACCTTAACTGGCAGAGCATTCCAAAGTGACGGCACGGCTGCTGATATTGCCCTCCTATCGATCTGGACCAGCTGATAACGTGGGATGTCTAGGAGGGCTTCCTCAGACAACTACAGGGGCTATCCTAGGACCTGGGGGGTAAGATTATCTTTCAGATAAGTGGGGCCCAGACTGTGTAGGGCTTTAAAGGTTAAAAAAAACACCTTGAATTGGGCCCGGAACACAATCAGCAGCCAGTGCAGCACCCAGAGCACAAGCGTTATGTGTTCCTTGCAGCTCATCCCCGTAAGGAGGTGAGCTGCTGCATCCTGCACCAGCTGCAGTTTCCGGACTGTCACCAAGTGCAGCTCCACATACAGCGCATAACAGTAGTCCAACTTTGAAGTAACAAACACATAAATGATAGTGGTGAGATCAGAGTCCGAGACATAAGGGCAGAGTCTTTTCATCAGATGTAATTGGTGAAAGGCACCCCTGGCTACATGCCCCCAATAATGGGGACGACCCTCAGGATCACTGGCCCCACCAACCAACATCACTTCCGTCTTGTCGGGATTGAGCTTCAACTGGCTCCACCTCATCCAGTCCCCCATAGTCACCAAACACCAGGACAGCAAGGAGACTGCCAGGCCTAGGCCAAATGAAAAAGAAAAATACAGCTGGGTATCATTCGAATATTGATGACATTGGACCAACTATCTACTAAAGACCTCCCCCAAAGGCTTCATGTACACGTTAAACAGGAGCGGGAACAAAATGGAACCCTGAGGTACTCCACATGGGAGGCCCCCCGAGGAAGATGTGCAATCCTTGAGTACCACCTGCTGGGACCTATACGTCAAATAGGAACAGAACCATTGCAAAACGGTCCCGTCCACCCTGGCCAAAACTCTCAGGCGTGACACCAACAACTCGTGGTTAACAGTGTAACAGAACTAGAAGGGTCATATGATAACCATCTAGTTACATGAGGAAGTCGGCAACCAAGGCCACCAACGCTGTCTCCATACCATAACCCAGATGAAAGCTGGACTGTGTTGAATCTAAAAAACTGTACTTTGTGGGTTCAACTTTGCCAAGGTGTGATGGACCACTGGGGGAGATATACATTTTTTCTGGTTAAAAAGATATTTTTTTGGTTTCAGCCCACAGCTGTACTTTTGCGAGTTTGTCTTCTTGAGCAATTGTCCCACTTTTGCTAGCCTGCTTTTCTGGGCACTGCTAGGTTAGCATAATGATTTTAAAGTGCGTGCACTACTGATGGTGGGCCATGCTGCGGGTACTAGCGATGGGTGAACGCGGGTCAGAAGTTCGGAGTTCAAACCGAACTCGGTCTGCTCGGTCGACCGAACTGAACCAAACTCAAATTTCAAACCAAGCCAAACCGAACCGAATTTTCAAACTCTGTTATGTTTGCCCATCCCTAGTGGCAACATACACCCAAAAAACTGGTTTTGAATGGCCGAACATGGTTTGGATGTTTGAAATTCAACTGAACTTGATCTGTTTGGTTGACTGAACCAAACTTCCGAACCGAATTCAAATTTCAAACTGAACTGAACCGAACTGAACTGAATTTCTGAACTCCGTTCTATTAGCGCACACCTAGTGGGTACTACTGACTTTTTTTGGCTTTCTGCACACAATTTTGCAGTTTTTTCCTTTTGCTTTCAAGCTTCTTGAACATGTTGTCTACTCCCGCTATATCAACTTCCTCTCCACCAACTGCACAGCTGATATTTCCATTCCCTATCTACACCCTGTCCCTAGGAAAACTCATTGCCTCTTATGGCTTCCAATATCACCTCTATGCTGGTGACACTTGACTCTCTCTCTCTACTCCCTCTCTCTCTCTCCATCTATTCAAGCTCGCCTCACCAGCTGTCTCTCTGACATCTCTACCTGGATGTCTCAATGTCAACTCAAACTCAACATGACTAAAACTGAACTCCTTATCTTTCCCCCTCATCTTTCCTCTCCCTCTTTGTTGTTGATCCTTATCGATGGGGTCACCATCCATCCCATCCCCCAAGCCTGTAGCTTACTTTCATCTTTGACTCATCCCTTTCTTTTAAATCCTACATCGACTCTGTTGCCAAATCCTGTTGCTTCTGCCTCCATATTGCTAAGATTTGAATTTTTCTCTCTGTCTCCTCTGCCAAAACCCTTGTTCAAGCACTGGTCATCTCTCACCTCGATTACTGTAACCTCCTACTCACTGGCCTCCCCCGCTCTCCCCTTTCTCTCCTTATCTCCATCCAAAACTCTGCTGCCAGGGTCAATCACCTCACCTGTAACTTTGACCATGTGCATCCCCTCCTCTCTTCACTGGCTCCCCCTTTCTGAATGAATCCTGCACAAGCTCCTAGTCTTCACCTATAAAGCTCTTCACAACCTTGTTGCCCGTACCCAGGGCTGGCCCCAGGCATTTATTTATTTATTTATTTAATAGATTTTTACCCCACCCCTCCTAAAAACAGCTTGGGGCAGCTTCCAACAATAAAATACATACAAAATATATATAAAACCATTAAAAACATATCCACAATACAATTCAAAATATTAAAACAGGGCCCGGGAACTCAATAAACAATAAATAGGGTAGGGGAGATAAAACCCTCTACCTCTTCTCCCCAAAGGCCTGTGCCACATGTGCGGCTGCACATGGCCCCACGGCCAGCTGGGCCCCCACACTTGCCTGGCTGGGCAGCAGGCTGCAGCCAGATTCTCCCCCAATAAGTGATTCTTCCTCCCCTCCCTGGCTCCAGATCCCATCCCTCACCTGCCTCTGTCTCTTAGCAGCAGCAGCAGCAGCGGAGATAAGGCTGTTTGTTTACAAGCAGCTCCTCCCTATGTGCTGATCAGAAGGTTGCTACCTTGTAAAGAAGGTTCTTCGAGATGGCTCCCAACATTCTCACAACCGTGTTGTGTATGCTCCCCCTATTCAAATAATAGACCACATGATGGTCTTGAGCTCCTCTAGTATAAAAAGCACCCTCCCCTTCTGAATGACAGTTCCTTTCAACCCTTTCTAGAAATATAAGAAAAGAATTCCATGCGGGGCTGGTAGGGTGGGTGTTGTGAGAATGTTGGGAGCCATCTCAAAGAACCTTGTTTACAAGGTAGCAACCTTCTGTCTTTTTCGAGTGGCTCCTCACATGATATTTTTACAGGGCTCCGCTGGGTGGGGAGTCCGTGGGTGCACCAGTGCATGGGTGGGGAATGCACACGGCTGCACACGCATCCCCACTCACCCACCACTCATCCAGACCCACATAGTAACCACCGTTTCCCCCAGTTGCTCCGTGCTTGGGGATGAGTGGGGGGATGAGTGGGGATACATGTTAGGCGGGCGCGCACGTACCCCCACTCACCATGGGTGCATGCACCGCATCATTCACATGGGGTTCCCCCACCCATGAACACACAGGAATCTGCATGTTCATGACTGGGAGGAGAGGCCCATGTAAAAAGGACCACATTCTCACAACTGTCTTATTTATACTATCTTAGGTAGGAATTTAGGATGTAAAGCAATATCTATTCTGTCTTGGAAAATAAATCTGCAAATGTGCTTCTGAGATTATTATGGCTGCTATTTCATTAACTCTTCTTAATGAAGTTATTGCTAACAGGAATACTGTCTTTAAACCCGCACCCCATAACCAGTTCATTTGCACCCCCATATAATCAATTCACGCTGCCCCGTGGGCACAAATTAAATGGTTATGGGTGGGGGCAGCGTGAATTGATTATATGGGGATGGGGGCACAAATGAACTGGTTATGGGGTGGGGACAGCATTAACTGATTACGG
This sequence comes from Sphenodon punctatus, assembly GCA_003113815.1. NCBI lineage: Eukaryota > Metazoa > Chordata > Lepidosauria > Sphenodontia > Sphenodontidae > Sphenodon > Sphenodon punctatus. The sequence goes on along the minus strand of QEPC01009013.1, from coordinate 193,054 downwards.
GGGCACAACTGAACTGGTTATATGTCTCTTTTCATGGCATAATGAGCTTAATAAGCTGGCTGCATTTTGGGTGTCTTGTGCATGTGATAGCAGCGCCTCTGGACTGGTCGCACCACATACATGCACAAGGAACAGGTGGCACTGGCAGCAAGAAGCAACAGGCCCTGGAGGCCAGACTGGCTAAGCTCACCCCCTCCTCCAGTAAAGCAGTGGACGCAGTCAGTCTCTCTGTGCCTGCCTCAGTGCCCGCTTGGCTGCCCCTGCAGTGGATCCACTCCTGGGGAGTGGTGGTAGACACATGCTTATCCATGGTTGCTCGGAGGGGTGAAGAATGGGAATCCTTCCTGTGCAGAGGGAGTAAGTTTTATGTAAATTTACACATTTGCATAATTAGGTGGGTCTTAATTATGCAAATTAGGCCCCGCACCAAGACTTCGCACATGGCCTCACAAACCCTGGGGCCGCCCCTGCCCGTACCTCTCTGCACTAATTCCCCTCTGTGCTCCAGTCCGTGAACTCTGCTCCTCCTCTGTCCCCTCTCTCGCCCTCCCACGCCTTCCCTGATCCCCTAACTGCCTTTGCCCATTCTCCCTAGCGGCCCCCATGCCTGGAACTCCCTCCCTGCCCACATCTGCCTTGCCCCCTCCCTTCATACCTTCAAATCCCTCTTCAAGACCCACTTCTTCTGCTCTGCCCTCCCCGACTCCTCGCTGGGTGCACTTTAAAATCATTAAAGAAAAGAGTTCTGAAGTTCTGAGTTCCTGGCATTTCCAAGGTTTGGAGTTCAGAAATCTGTGTCCTTGGACATAGTTCTGAAGCTTGGCTGAGTACACAGACCAGGTACTCGGAACTTCGGGACTCAAGCTGTTTGCAGCCCTAATAAGAATTAATGTGCATAAGTTTCTTGTTATTTCCTATTGGGAAAAAATTTCAGAACAGACTAGATAACTATTTTTTGGGGCGTTATCTTCATTTTTGTTATTACGATAATGAATATGAAAATGTTCCTTGTCTTTTTTGTTGTTATAACAATAAAAACAACAAATAATAAAAATGAAAACAAAACAAAAATGTTTTTTTGTCTTTGAAATAATGGGGGGAAATTGAAGAATACATTTCTTGCTATACCTTTATTATTTCTTATTCAATATTGATGAAACATAGGGAGATGTTACCTGCAATGGAGGGTACTTTGTGTACCGAGTTTTTGAAAAATTGGATAAAGGGAACCGTTCTTATAAGCAATTGAATGTTGTGATTTTAAGAAAAGCTGAATACACATTCCTGGCTACAATTTCTTTATCTTCCATCCAGTTTTCATGACACCTGGGGATATTATGTCTGTCCATACCAGTACTGCCAAATTTCAGAAAGATTGGATAATGTTTCCTGATGTTATAAGATATTCACTTGAAAATACATTTCAAGCTGTAACATTTTTTATATTTCATCCTGTTTACAAGTAATTTGGCAGGAATTTATCATACACCTTCCCTGTCATCTCTGCAAAATTACAGAATAATTAGATAAAGGGCCCCAATTCTAAAAGCAATTAAATGTGTACCCTTGAAGACCATTATTCATTTAAATAGCAGCACATGCAGTGTCAGTCATAAGCAGGCACCTGGTATGGCAGGTGGAGGGAGGCTATAGGAGGGAGAATGGGGAGAAACCCAACAAACTGAAAGAAAAATTCACTGGCCAATGACTGCATGCTTCCAGCTTTACAGGACCAATCAGTGGTGGCTTAGAGGCAGACATAGAAGGGACATAACCTGGACTTTGGGGATAGCATCCCAGAAATCAGGAGACATGGTTTACACATCCAGGCTGGTTAATTATCACCACAATCACATTCTGCAGCACTATGACAGAGGACATAAGAGAATCTCTATTGGCTCTTTCCTAAGCAGATGCTTCCAATTTCCTAGTAACAATTGGGGAAGAGAATTTTGGGGTAGTCACAGCACAGAATGGGGATATTTGGTTGATATTTCTGCTGGCCAATTGGCACCACAAACCGATCTTATACCACAGTGACATGTAAGAGAATCCCCGGCATAGGCTCATTCTCTGCGTATGCTGTGCAGGCTCATAAAATTAAGTCCCTTTATCACATTTTTCTGATATTTGGCAGAGATGATACTGATGGTATGAAATACATCCTTGCCAAATATAATGTAGACTGGTTGGACTACAAAGATGTTACAGTCAGACATTCATTTATAAGTTAATTGCTTATACCACCAGAACCCTTTGTTCAATTGTAAGGAAATTTGACCTAGTTATTAAACTTGTGGAGAGGTATAAACCTGCAAAGTTTCATCCACATTGTATTTGAGACTAAAATCTTACAGCCTAAAATGTATTTGGGACTAAAATGTATATGCAGATTTTTGCAAAATTACACAATTCAATTGATTATAAAATCTGATTCTTTTATCCAATATTTCTGAAATTTGGTACACATAATGCCTTCCATTGAAGGTATAATCCCTCCAAGTTTTTTTTCAAATATAATGAAAAACAAATGATTTTAAACGAAAAATATGTTTTCAATTGAAACCCATGTAAAGCAAAAACATTTTTTTAATATTTACAAAAATGAAAATGACAGATTTAAATAATGAAAATGAAAAATGAAAAAGAATAATAGCATGGGTCCCTGGTGCACACCTCTAACTATTTTGGAGTTACTGTAAAAAGCCATCTTCAAGGATAATAAAGCTTACTAAAAGTCATGTTTTCTTCACTTATAGTCATCGTCCTAACATGTCTTCATTGCTCAGGTAGAAAGATCATATTCACTGAGAACCTACCATTAAATTGTGCACTGGTAGCACTCAGAGGGAGGAACTAGCAGACAGCACCCCAGGAGTACCAGGTGGCAGCAGTGGAGCAGGCAGGTGGCGGTGGAAGAGCAGGACAGGTGGGTGATGGGTGGGTAGGCATGAGTAGCAGTTGCACAGGTAGCATATTAGCCACAAGATATGCCAGGGTCTCAATCTGCAGACAGCAACCCAGGAGGGGCAGGGCTTGTGTCTGTGTCGGTGTGCCATAGAGAGAGGCTCTGGCAGAGGCATCAGTGGGTATCGGCAGGTGCACTGACCTCTCTCAGAGAGAGATTATCCCATGGGGGGCAGTCTTGGGAAGCCCCTGAGTGGTGGGGCATCTTCAGTTCACAGAGAGATCACCCCTTATTGGTGGGGCATCTTCTGTTCGCAGGGAGATTGACCACAGGGGGAAGCCTTAGTAAGCTGAGATATGATATATAATACTTGGTTACATTTCTTGGTTAGTCATTTTGAAGCCCTTGAGTGGAGAGATGTGTTCAGCTTACAAAGAGATAATTCCACGGGGGGCAGACTTGGGAATCCCCTGAATGATTGCCTCATGGGGAGCAGGGCATAGGAGAAAGTGAGAGAGAGAGAATTAGTGAGTGATTGGGCTCACTTTATTCAATCACTGTGATATGTGGTAGCAGGTGCAGACACACAAGCACAGATATTGTGTGTTTCTGTCTTGTTCTGGTGGGTTTGCTGCTGGATGTGGGCATTGAGAATGAGCACATTCCACAAATGAGTTCTATCTCTGGTTCTGTCAGGTGGCAGTTTGGGCAGGATGCACCTCTCTCTCTCTCTCTCGTTCTAGCAACAGGGAGCCCCTCTTTCTCTCTCTCTCTCTCTGGTTTCACTTACCTGCCGGGACTCCATCGGTGGCTCTCAGGCTTGAGGTTGGAACAATAAGTTGGAACATGAGGGTGTTAAAATATGCACTTTCATTGTGGATCTGTGTGGAGCTTCACCCCCAGACTGAGATGTTCCTTCTGCTAGCAAAGGATGATTTTCAATCTTCCTGGAGAAGTAAGCTAAGGGATAGAATAACCCATCTGGGCTTTTAGGTTGACTACCTCTCCTCCAAAGGTCTTAGGGCAGTCAGGAGTGAACTTCTCGCAAGGATCATCGACGTTGCAAGGCAGGAGGACATTGCCGAAGCCAGGAAAGTACTCTTTTTGCGTAACTACCTGTATGTATTGCCTGTTGTGGGGAGTATGGCCACTTATTGGAAAATTGATATGTCCTCTGCTTTGGGGAGGTGTTTATTTATGGCCCGCCTGAATGTTTTTCCGGCCAAAGTTACTGAAGGCCGTAGGGACATGATACCTTTCGATTAACGTCTTTGCCCTTTTGATTATCTTCAGGTTGAGACGCTGGCCCATGTTATCCTGGAATGTACTTTGTATGTTAAATTGAGACAACAGTTTCTCCAATCCTTTTTGGACAAACATCCAGGAAGAGCTAACTCTGAGCTGTTACAGATGTTGTTTTCAACCCAGGACTATGCCCTGTTGGGAGATTTGGCTAAATTCTTATATAAAGCCATTAAGGCACGGGCAGCCTTTCTGGATTTTCAAGATTATAATTGTATCCATTAATCGCTACTTTATGAATTTTATGTACAAAATTTCATATTGCTTTAATTTAATTTGCTCAGTTTAGAATTTAATTTTAGATACTGTGACTTATAATTGTATTTTTTTTTTCTTAGCTGGGTTTGATTTGAAATGGGAAATGTATATGTTTAAGTACATATTATATTGCTAAGACAAATGTTTTGCATGTTTGGGTGTAGTATTTATATACTTTGAGGCAATGGTTATTCCATGCTTGGTCTTAGGGTTGTAATTCTTTTGACCAATACATTTCTTTTTAAAAACATGCAGAGTGTGCCACAGAATGGTCTAATTGGCACCATGTGAGGTAGATGGAATGACAGGCGGACACTGGCTGTTGGCACTACCCTATGTTACAGGGTGGCAACTTTCAGAGATTGCCCCGGCGGGGGGGGGAGGGAGGAAATAATAAAGAGAGAGGGTGAGATAGCACCCGGGGTCCCCCCAAATAATAAAGAAAGAGATATTGGCCTGGGGGGAGGGGGTATTAAGAAAGAGAAAGAGATTGCCTGGGGGAGACTAATAATAAAGAGAGAGGAGGGTAGCAGCAGCCCCATCCAGTATTTGGGCAAGAGAGGGTTCAGGAGGCATCAAGAGAGACACCTGGGGGAAGTCTCAAGTGTGCCACTGCCCCCTCACTCCAAGTCCACCTCCAGCTCAGGGAAAGCCTGCAGCGGCAGGTTGACCTTCAGGAACAGCAACTGTTCCACCAAACCAGTGCCCAGCCTCATACAGTGGGGACTCAATGTCCCCTGCCTTAGAGAAGAATCATTTGCTGGGCACACTGGTTGGTGGACAGGACACCAGTTCCTCTGCCACCCAGTCAGGGCCTGCCATACATTCACCTTCTCCTCCCAGTACTGCAGGGGATTGCTGCTGCAGTGTAACACTGGCTCCTCCAGATACTTCTCCACTGCCATTGTCAGGCACCTTTTGCCTCTGCCTGCTGCTGCTAACCTCCTCCCCAATCGCCTTTTCCCATGCTGCCTGTCCTGCCATGGTTCAGTGGATTATGGGCCTGGCCACCAAGGAGCTGCTGCTGCTGTCCCTGCTATCGGAGCTGCTGCTGGGGGTGCTTTTCATGTTCTACCTTCTTCTGCTGCTTTGTCCTTCATCTACGACCCTGCTACTGCTGCTGCTGCTGCTGCTGCTGCTGCTGCTGCTG
>QEPC01009013.1:154224-174479 GCA_003113815.1 Sphenodon punctatus | reverse complement strand
GTCGGCCTGGGACTGGCTTGTGGGGGACTGGGCTGGCTTATGGGGGGACTGGCTTGTGGGGGGCCTGGGCTGGCCTGGGAGGCTTGTGGGGCCTGGATGCACTCAGGATTAGCTTATTCAATAATATAGATATTAGAAGTCTGGTATCAATTCTCCCCTTAGTCTTCACTTTGCTAAGATAAACCTGAGTGGTTCTTCTCTTTGCTAAGCTAATCCTAGTGGTAGGAATGTTGTGTGAGAAGGCAGCTCTGTGTTAGCAGAAAGGGTGCATTCTTTCAAGGCTGTTCCTTAATTGTGTTCCAGTGCAGCATTAGTACAGGTGCAAGGAATGATGCCTTAATATTCAATATTGTACATATTGGAAGTCTGGTATCAATTCTCCCCTTAGTCTTCTCTTTGCTAAGCTAAACCTGAGTGGTAGGAATTCTGGTATCAATTCTCCCCTTAGTCTTCTATTTGCTAAGCTAATCCTGAGTGGTAGGAATGTTGTGTGAGAAGGCAGCTGTGTGTTAGCAGAAAGGGAGCATTCCTTCAAGGCTGTTCCATAATTGTGTTCCAGTGCAGCATTACTACAGGTGCAAGGAATGACACCTTAATATACAATAATGTAGTTATTGAAGTCTGGTATCAATTCTCCCCTTAGTCTTCACTTTGCTAAGCTAAACACAGGGCATGTGGAATACTAGTGCAGCTGGTGTAGGAATGAAGAAATCTTACTATAGGATGCATAGCAAGGAACAGAGTGATTTTTTGGTTGGGGGCCACTGAGCACTGAAATGGAGTGATTTGGGGAGCCAGAGCACTGAAATGAGGGCCAGTACCCCCCCAGTGGTAATCTCCCCCCTGCCAGCCCCCCATAAGTGAGAGGCCACTCACCCCTGCCAGGCTGCTGAGGAGCTCAGTCTGGGGAACATTTGTTCATGCTGCTCCACAATGACCCCAGACTCAGCTCTGATAGGCCCCAAATCTGGTGCACTCTGCCCGCCCCAAGCCACGCCCCCCCAAGCCACACCCCCTTAGCCCATTTCCAGTGCCCCGGCAGCTTTGCCACTGGCACAGGGCCACTAAGGCTATAGTTTCCCAGGCCGCTTTGATTTCCCAATCCGCCCCTGTCAGAGGGGAAGGGTGAAGTGGCTGTCCTGCCTTTGCCCCCACCTCTCTCAAACATTTGTCAGTGCTCTTTGACATTTCATTGTGGAGCAGCATGAACAAATGTTCATGCTCTTCTATATTTATGCTACAACGCAATGGGTGTTTTTAAACAAGCAAGGCTTGAGGAGGTGGTCTGTGGCCGCTGAGAGGCACTGCTGTGGAGTACCCACACATGTGGCATGAGTGGGGAGGGATTCTAATGGACAGACCCCAGCGTGGCCACCACAGCTACACAGGCAGCCTCCATGCACTCCAGCCACCATGGACTGACCCTGCAAACAGCTCATAGACACATCTGTTCCCCATTGCCCGGTAACACCCCCGCCCCAAGCCCTGCTCACGCTCTGCCATGATACACAGCCACAGACACCATGGAAACATAAAGCCACAGAAGCCAGTAACCTCTTTCTGCCCATGACCCAGGGAACTGCTGCAGCTGCTGGCAGTCCTGGTCAACAACAGAGGTGCCTATTGAGTGGGACATGCAGGAAATAGATGTCCCAGCTGCTGTCCTCCATGGTTTGGTCTCTTCTCTTGTGCGCTGCAAGGTCCCCCCCACCCCAGTTTGTGAAAATGCAGTGTTGTATTTCACATGTGTGTCTTCTAAGAGCTCCTGGCAGGGCTATTGGCGGGTATGGAGAGGTGGCCAGGCCTGTGGCATGGGTGGGCACCCTAGTCCATACATGCAGGAGATGCATGGTATACTTTTTTGGCTTGCCCCACCCTCTGAATTTTTTGGTAGTGCTCCATGAGTTCAGATGAGTGGCTGATGGGTGTCCATGTGTGGTAACATTTCATTTAATCCTTGCCTTCTTTGTTGGGAAGGATTCCTACATCAGGAGCACATCTCTTGCAAACACTTGCAAGTTAGTGGTTTCTTTAAATTTTCCCTTTTAGGACATTGCCACCTGCACACAGGTACACAATATCCCCAGAAGGAAGTTGGCTACCATTAACAATTTTGTATATGTGACCAAAAAGGCCCTGGGGTAGAACCATATACCAATTCTTTTTTCCATAGGGCAGATTTATACCCTGGCCTGGGGTAGAAACCTACCCCATCAGATTTCATGTTAGCTTACACATCCAAGCAATTTAAATCAAATCAAATAAAGTTTATTGTTTGGCAAAGCCTTGAACAAAGTTACATAAAATATCAAACTAGTATACACTCATAAAATATCCCCTAATATACACTCTATTTCCAAAATTATAAAAATAGTAAGAGTCACCTGGGCATACTGATGTGGAGCCAAATTTGCGGCTAGATACAAGGCCCTGGGTAAATGGACAAAGTCAAAAAATGTCTTATGCCGCTCTAACTATACACAGCTGTCATGTTGCGGTAGAACGGCTTGTCGAATTGTTAAGATAGCCAGACCCAATCTAGCCACTGCCCTGGCTTGCTCTGCATTGGTTGTACTTAACAAACTCTGAGAATCCAATGCAGATTCATGACATAAAACAAACCGACCCAGGTATTTACGTCTTGGGGCCTCCAGAGCGGGGCACTGGAAAAACATATGCCCCAGTGTATCTACCTCCCCGAATGAACATAGAGATCACCATCGTAGCCCCCATCTGCTTATAACACCCCTCCAGGACCGCTGATGGGAACATATTAGTTCTCATTTTGAAAAAAACTGTCCGTTCTCTGGAGTCTTCCCACGTGAAAAGATTGAATGGGACGGGGCTTGCAAAATTATGGGGTTTATAGGTTGGGGCAACCTTCTGTGCAGACAAAGATTCTCCCTCCCACTGGAGAGACTTATCATGGACTCTTTGTTTAATTAAACTTCTTGTGGATGCCAGTCCCAAATATAAAAGGCTCTCTGGTGAGAACCCAAGGCGCCTCACCTCTTTCTCCACTGCTTTCGCCCAGGCATCCCCCAATCCACTCCTAATGACTTTTTCTAACAGGGAACCAATGCAGGAGGGGAAAAGGACCACCCTGGCCCATTACAAAATCAGGGCTTGAAGGGCATACGCTCTTAGTGGTAAGCAGTTAGCCTCAGCTCTCAGGAGGATCTGCGGTGTACCCCTCGGGCCTCCTAAAATTGCACGCAAAAAACCATTTTGAATGGGCTCTAATTAGGACATAAAGCCGGTACCCCAGATAGGGAAAGCATATAACATCTGGCTGACCACTTTTGTACGGAAAAGCCGGAGAGCTGGTAACACCAACTTCCCCCCCTTGCTGTAAAAAAAATTCAAGATAGCCGTAGATGTTTTCTTGGCTAGTGCAAACGCTGCCATAAAATGACCCTTCCAGCCCCCATGGGAGGAAAAGATCACCCCCAGGTACTTAAACCTTTGTACCTGCTCAATAACATGTGGGCCAATTGCCCATCAGTATACCTTTTGTATTCCTCTAGACCCTATCACCAAGACTTTAGATTTGGTGAAATTTATCTTCAGGGATTCAGCTTGACAATAATCACCAAATGCAAGCATTGCCTGGCGCAACCCAACCTTGGCCTGGGCCATCAATACAGTATCATCCGCGTACAGGAGCAAGGCAGTCCGGTGGTCGACAATTTTTGGCGCGTGTGAATCAATCTGCTTTAGGACGTGCACTACATCATTTAAATATAAATTAAAGAGTGCCGGTGCTAATAAGCAACCCTGTCTTACTCCTGCACGCACCCGGATCGCCTGCGTTAATGTCCCAGTCCCGCCATAGCGCACTCGCAATGAGTTTTGGTCATGGAATTTAATCAGGAGGAAAAGAAGTCTAGGGTCAATATCTAGGCATTTAAGTTTTTCCCACAGGTGCTCCCTACACACTGTATCAAAAGCTTTTTCTAAATTGACAAAGCACAAAAATAACTTCCTTTGGGGTGCGACATACTTGGCTATTAGGGAGGATAACACAAAGATATGGTCCGAAGTGGCCATACCCTCCCGAAAACCAGTCTGTTCGGGCTCTATAATCTGTTCCCTAGCTACCCATTCCTGAAGTCTGCTCAGTAATAAATTAGAGTATAATTTCACCACAATGATGAGCAGACTAATTGGGCGGTAATTTCCAGGGTCTCTTGGATTGCCTTTCTTGTAAATAGGGACCACAGTACTAACCCTCCATGAGGAAGAGAAAACACCATTATCATTGATAAAGGTGAAAAGGGGGCCAACAAGTTTGCCCACCATCCAGGATTGTTTTTCAAGATTTCAGGGGAAATGAAGTCAGGTCCTGGCGCTTTCCCCGATTTAAGCTGAGTTATAAGGGGAATCACCTCCTCCGGAGTAACCGGGGGCCAGCTCTGGAATTCAGTTATGGGGTTAATGTCTATTTCCACTATTTCCCCCCTAGTAATATCATACAGAGCCCCATAAAAATGCTCCCAGACTGAAGGGTGCAGACTTACTCTGCCAGCGTCGCTATCTCTAAACTGGGACCTCCGTATGATATCCCAGAACATCATCGGGTTCTTTGCATTTACGGCACTTGTGAGTAAAGCCCACTTTGCCTTGTGGTATTTCCCTAGATTGAGGGATAGCAGTGTACGGTATTCTCTACACACACTGGCCACTTGGACCCTTATGGGGGAGCATGGGGAAGTTTTAAGGGCTCTAGTCAAGCCCCTCAGCTTTGCTCTCGCCTTACGGCATTCCCAGTCAAACAAACAAGGTGAAAGTTTAATAGGGTTAGTTACCTTCCGCTGGTTCCGCTTCCTGGATGTAATCACAGGGATCAATTGCTTTAATAAGGTTTCATATCTAGTCACTGACTCAGGAGACTGAGCCTCTATCTCAGTCACCAGGACAGTCGCTGCAGGAGAAATCATAAATTCTACCAATGCTTCCACGAGATCCTCTGACCACTTGGCCCGCACTAACGGTAATCCCAAATCCATCCTTGGGCTAATCGTGTTGGGGTCAAGTGACTTGGGCCGGATCCCTGGGATGGATATAGACAACTTTATGGGGAAATGATTAGACACATGCAAGGGGATTACCTCCATTTTTGTAATTGCAAAAAACCAACAAGGAGGGATCATAAAAAAATCAAGCACACTGGAGCCCTGTGGTGAGTGAAAGGTGTAATTGCCCTCTAAGTCATCCCAGACCCACCTGTTTACAATAACTAAGTCAAGGTCCAGCATTAGCCTCTCCATAAAAGGCCTCCTGGGGCCAACCACTCGATCCATAGATTGCCGCGGTGGAATAAATAGAGGATCTGCAGAATCCTCCAACCCAAATAGGACCTGCAAACCTGAAGCATCACCTAATCTGGTGTTAAAATCTCTGCCACATATTAACAGGGCATCCGGGAACCTTCCCACTGCAGACTGCACCTGCTCTATAAAGGTATCCCAGATCTCTGGATCGTAATAAGGGGATTGCGCAGGTGGAATATAGACAATTGCACTTATCATCTCCACCCCAGAAAGAAACTTACAATGCACAAGAATAAAACCAGATTTATTAGAGCAGAGGCACTCTGCGTGTACTATCAAAATTGAAGAGATAAGTACTGCCAGACCCCCGCTATGCCTACCATGTAAATTGGAACCAACCGCAGCCACCGAAAAAGTTTTAAATCCTCCCCAGCTTCCTGAGCCCAGCGGTTCTAACAACCATGTTTCCTGAAGGAGGGCTATATCCTGTACCAACAAGAAATGAATAAAATCCGGGTCAGACTGGTGTGCCCTCCACCCTGATATATTCCAGGAGGCAAGAGCACAAGGCCACTCCCTGCCTCCTGCCAGTCATTGATTCCCAGAAGGAGGGGGTTTACCCCGCTGTCTAAGAGTTCTTCCCACAGGAGGAGGGGGGGTTACACTCATGGACCTCCTGGGGGCTGGTAATGCGGCTGTTGGGGATATCAGAAAGGATGCGCCCACTGATGTCAAGGGCTCAGGTTTAGATTGGTCAATGTGGGTTGCTCCCTGAGTCCCATTGCCAGCTCCCTCCTGAAAAATGGGTGAAGAGGTTAAACACGGCTGGCCATGCCTCTGCTCCACCATGACCTGCACTGGGGGCACCTGGGAATTAGATATGGCCATTGATGTGTACAAACACTCTTCCCGTTGTAGGATCCCCACTCCCGGGTTAGAACCCTGGAAGGGGGTCCCTATTGGGGAGTGGATGGAAGATAACCTACCGCTTAGGACAATTGAGGCATATTGTGTCTTAGTACCAGCTCTTAATGGCTTCTCCAATATGCCAGTTTTAAGAGGACCAGATTTCAATTCTCCCAGTTGCCTATACAGTGCCTCCAGTCACTGCAAGAAACCCGCTTGGGAGGGTAAAAGATCGGGTGCTGGAGCTAAAGGGTCCGGCAATTTAGTAGCCAACCCTCCTTTTCCTCTTGAAGTTCTATGCATAGGTGAATAACTAACACTTAAAGGGGGATCTTGTGCATTCCCCCGGCAGGATCCACATACCTGATAGTGAGCCTTAGCGCGATGGGGTTGTGCTTGTGGGCTTATCCCCTTTTGAGCAGCTGGCTCCCCAGCGCTTCTCTGGGTCTGTGGTAATTCTAGGTGAGGGGGATCTGACGTGTCCTGCCTGCTCTTGCTATTAACTCCTAGAGGCGGCAGTTTCCCCCATACTTCTCACGGCCTTAATAGGAAGGGCCTGAAAGACACTCCCTACAGCCACTGCCTGCTCCTTCAAACAGGATTTTTGTGTCAAAATAATAGCGGGTAAATCGGTAGATGTAAAAGTGACCAGAACACCTGCCTATCCGGGGCATAAAGGAGAGAATCTACCGCATTGATGTCTCTGCTGGTAACTACCACTTTTCCCCTCCTTAATAACGGCCTCAGCCGTTCGGCAATATCGAGGGGAGTATCCCATGCCAACATACGCTGGCCAAGTGGGGAGGCAATTGTAAAGATGAGGGAGCATGGTCTTTATCAGACAGAATTGTTGATGGAACAGTTGGGGGTACTCGTGCATCCTGGGCAGGTTGAATGTTCTGTGTATAATTAGGGCCCATGTGACCGCGAGCCTCCTATTTAAGTCCAAGGGCAAACCCTGGTGCTCTCTATTCCACCCCTGTTCCCCTCCAGTACCAGCCACATGCATCAGACCCACCATTACATCCATTCTATCCTGCATAGAGGACAATGTGGTGAACATAAATTGCAAAGACTCTGCTGTCAACATGACATGATCAGTTAAGAAGGCAGCTAAGCGTTCCCCCGACGGTGGTTCAGTCTCCTTAAAAGTTACCTCTGCTGCATATGGGGGGTCAAGGGGTTCCTCCACTGGAGCCCTGCCCAACATGCTGGCCTCTGAGGTGGCTGGGGATAGATCCCCATTCTTGACAAGGGGCAAATAAACATTTCTAGTTGGAATGGGGGGTGGCTGCAAAATGGCCCTTCCACTCCTTACCGGGCCATCAATAAAGTTATCCAACGTTTGTTGTTTGAGGCTCTTGGGATGAACGGCCATACCGGTGGGGTACTCCAGCTCTTTCCACCTAGCTGTTGGAAGAAAAGGCCGCAAAGAGACTCACGGCAATCAGCGACAGGGCCCGGCACACATGGCAGCTCACCTAAGGCTGCGTGCCCTTGCGCGCACAGCCCTTAGGCACATGACTGCAGGCACAGTCCGCCTAGTGGCACGGGATTTAAATAGTCGTGTGTTCAGGTGTTGTCCGTCAGGCTGCCAGGAAATCAGTAGCTCCCTGGCCCACTCCGCTCCGCAGCTTGTCCACCGATCTCACGTCCCGCTGCTCTATTGCCCACCCGGTCTGCCTAGTGGCGCGGGATTTAAATAGTCGTGTGTTCAGGTGTTGTCCATCAGACTCCCAGGCAATCAGTAGCTCCCCGGCCCGCTCCTCTCTGCAGCTTGTCCACCGATCTCACGTCCCGCTGCTCTGTTGCCCGCCCCAAGCAATTTAACTACCAAAGGATTGGGGTAAAAATCTACCCCAAAACACAAAAAATATTATTTAATTTTCATCAGAAGACAGGGTTTTAAACACCCTATGGAATCTGACCAATGGGAGAGCCCATCAAGTGGCAGCATAAATAGGTGAAACCCAAAAGCCATACTGATAAAATTGACAAGGGAAAACGTCCCCACAGGTGAAATTGACAAAGCAATGCTAACTGACAAGGGAAAACTACCAGGGAACTCTCCCTTTCTGTGAAACTGACAAACCCAAAAGGCCTACTGTGAAACTGACAAGTACAAAGCCTCACTAGTGAACAGATGCTGATTCTGTGCCTTGTTTTCAGCTACTCAATGGGTCTGTTGAAGAGTTCTTGAATATGTTCCAGAGAACAAACCTCCAAAACATCTTGTTCACTCCATGGATTGCTCATGGGACTGTGTATGACCAAGCATAACACTTGGCCCCCTGTTAGGTGGCTGGAATAGCAAGTGTCATGCATACAGATTAGGGCCAAAATGAAAACCCAAATTGCTGTTTTGGAGAAATTTTGTCATATCGGGAATCAGGATCAATTTCCCAACCATTTACTGATACTGATGTGATTTCTCAGTTCTTACAATAGCACACAATACCATCCTGATTCACCAAATTTCTGCTTACTATTTACCATATACCATTCATTTACTGCTTACCACATTACTGAGGGTACTGTTTTACTTATGAGTTCATTGCTTCTGCATTTCTGAGCCAGTAGCTGTGAGAGTAACCCACCCCTTAACCTCCCTCCAGTACACCATAACTTCCACTGAAGTGCCTACAATCAGAATTGTTGTTCTATGTTCCTTTTGCTTTGAATAATCTGCAACTGGACCGAAGATTAGTAAAGGAATCTGAGTGCTAGCCAATGAGTGACAAGGAAATAGAAGGGAAAATGGAGTGCAAGAAATGTGGTATTGCATCGGGATTACCTCTTGGGATTTTGAATAGACGGCAAAGTGGTAAATAATGGTATATTGGTAAGCGCTGAGGAAGCTGGTAAACTGAGAAATGAAATGCCAGTCAAGACATTACCGAGTACCACAAGGTTCTTGATTTGACTAAAATGGTATCAGGAACCAGGATTTAAACAGGGATGGGTGAACAGATCACGGTTCGGGTTCTGCCATTCGGTTCGGCCATTCGGTTTGGCCATTTGGCTGTTCGGGAAATGTTATGGGTGTTTTTTTTTGTTTTTTATATGGTTTTTTTGGTTTTTTATTGGGTTTTATATGGATTTCTTTCAGTTTTGTTTTTTTTTGTTTGTTTTTATATGGGTTTTTTAAATTTATTTTTTTATCTAATATTATCTATCTATCTATCTATCTATCTATCTATCTATCTAACTGCTATTAACTATTCTAAATGCTATGAACTAAATGGATTATCTAATAAGTACACAGGTCTACTCCTACAAAGATTAAAACTAAATCACTAACGTTATCTCTATCACTAAGCTAGCTCCTACAACTACTATCCCTAACCTATCTCTCTCTCTATATATATATATATCTTTCTATCTATCTATCTATGGGATGGGGGGGAATCACAAACACAAGGTTTCAGTTTAAGGTTTAAGTTTCATTTCAGTACAAAACTGAAATGAAACTTAAAGCAATCTAATAATCCTACTCAGCGCCTGCTGTTCAGGAACAGTGATTAGCTCAGAAGGTGTTGGGAAGGAGGGAGGCAGATAGTTTCATTTCTTGCAAGCCTCTCCACCCCTGGTGCCTGGAAGTCTGCTCCTCACCCGAACTCACCCGAACGCGATCCGAACTGACCGGACTGTTCGGTCATTTCGCCATTTGGATTGAGTTCAGTTCGGCCAGTTCGTGTTTGGAAGTTCGGTTCAGCTCGGTCGTCCGAACAGGCCGAGTTTGGGCCGAACTCCGAACTTCCGAACCGCGTTCGCCCATCCCTAGATTTAAATGAGATTTTCCGTTTTGGCAAAATCTTGTTAGAGTCTTAGTTGAGGCATTCACTGACTGCTCAATGGATTTATAAATAAATAAATAAATAAATCATCATTTGAAACATTTTTATCACTTCAAGGTTACTCTACGCATGAGATTTCATCAGAACACACCTTCAAACCACTACATTTAAGTACGTGTGGAGATCATTAACGACAAAAAAAAATGGCCTTGAAAGGTTTTTCCTTCTGCAACACAAAAGTTGATAAGAAAATCCAAAGTAAGCCAAGGTAAGTTTCATATTGATTGGCAATGTAGTTTTAGAGATATTAAGTGCTTAATTCTCCGTTATGTCTGCAACACAAAGGCAATTTTTAAATGAGATGCTCCCATGCATGGACACCCAGTGTCCACATGGGGAGCGTCTCATTTAAATGTGGAGATGTGTGGGTGCACACTTCCGTGACCCATACATCCACACTCATCTCTACCCACCTCCACCCACCCCCCACTCATGGAGCAATCAGCGAAAAGGCGGGTTACTCTGTGCATGGAGGTGAGTGGAGATGGGTGTGCACTAGTGTGCACCCTTCCCCCACCCACAGCCCCCACAGCAGTGCTCCACTGGCCACACATGGATAACCCCCTCCCCCCTCAGCGGCAGTCTGTTTAAAACCAGCCATCGTTAGCTATATACATGTACAGAAAGCAATGAATAATAAACTAAACAAAGGTCTGCTTCTGTACCCATGGACTTTGAAGATCTATCACCCTTGCACATTTGTTTGTAGCCAAACTACAGCAGGAGATCTGAAGCCATTACACTTTTCATTTTTAAGAGAATTACAAATTTTCCAGATAAATCTGTTTAATTATAAATCATTCACAGAACTATCCTTTCTCTCTCTCTCTCTAATTGTGCATTGTTTGTGAACTCAAGCCATGATTATCTAAGGTTATTCTTGGGGAAATTTTGACTCTAGAAGGAAATGTGGCATCAAAAGTACAATTACACTTCTGACTAATAAAGCCCTCTATTTATTTATTTTAAAATATTGTATAGGCCAGTGGGGCTGATCCTATGGCTTGTGTGCCGCACGCAGGCATACACATGCAACTGATGGGAGAATGCAGAAGCGGAAAATACGAATGAATGACTAGGAGCACTCCTGAAAGTTTGGTATTTCCCAATGGAATGAGAACACCTGCTTCTGCTTCAGGCCTATTAAAGACCCCCATCTGCCATAGTGTACCACCATTTCCAGAACTGACCCTTAGTTTGGGCACTGAATCAGGACAGCATTTATCACATGCTTATCCTATTAAGTTGAGCATCTAATAAAATAATAATAATAATAATAATAATAATAATTAATAATACATTTTTATTTTTAGAGCCTCCCACTGCCAAAAGATGCTCAGAGAACTTTACAAGATAAAAATACAATATATACAATCAATTTAAAATATAAACCTATGTAAAAACAATTTTTATTGTATTTTAATTTTAAAATTAAATTAATTAAAATTATGTAAAAACAATTTAAAATGTGGAACGGAATTGGGGGAGGACAACACACATTAAGGAAAACCAGCATTGTTTTCTAACAGCACATGAAAAATAGATATATCTTTAGGTGCTTTTAAAAGTCAAATCTGCTTGAATGTTGTCTTGAATAGGTTTTCTTGAAATGGGGCCAATGGCTATAATGATCATACTATATGCAACATGGAGATGACAAAGCCCAGTTAATGGGAGACTATTTACCTCAATCATTGTTTTATCATCACCACCAAATATGGGGGAGGTTGTTTGAGAATCAGACTGTAAAAAGTCAAAACTCATATTGCCGAAAAAATATTCAGTGTGAATACTGAATTTGAAAAATGTGATATTCAAATCCATTTTAATTAAGTGGTTATGAATTGGTATTTGCGTCCTGCTTCATTTGCAGGTCTGTTTCAGTATTTTCGAGTTCTACCACCTAAGTACCAAATACTAAAATATCGAAGTGAGCAAAATACTGAACATGAAATAGCAAACTGAAGTACACAAATAAATGAAGTTGTGAATGTTGGAACAGGGATGAAGATGAATTAGGATATTTGGAATGAGGATGCAAATTATCTTCATGAATATGAAGTGTTAGATTTGTTTCACCCTAAATTACCTTCTTTTGTAAATCTGACTCATAAGAAAATGAACTGGATGCTTTATCAAATAACATAAGTTACAGGTCTGAAGGAACCAATCTATTAATCACTCTGGTTAATGGATTAATACTTTGATCACAGATCAAGGACATGGTACTGATGACAATGGCCACAGTCCCAAACCCCCTCCACATGGGATCTGCACGGGTTCTGAGTGGCACAATGTATTCACAACGGATGTATGCCTGCAGCGCTCCATGGGGCATGGGATTGTCTGTACTGAAAGAAGCACCATGCCAGTTAGAAACAAAAGGGTAGGAGTCAAACTATTTGTTGTTCCCAACTAGGACTGAGATTACTATTCAAAGTAAATTTGAAAGCACTATTCATGGTTTGTGGTTTCAGTAAATATTCATTTTAATTCTTTGTTTCAGTATATTGGACACTTTGTCACTTTAGTGTTTGATACTCTATTACTTTGGGATTTTGGTTTTTAGCACTTTGCACCTTCCATGGTACCACATCAGAGTAGTGCTTCAATGGGAGTAAGTTCCTCCCCAAACAATTAACTTAGACCATACAGTGCCACTACAAGAGCTTAGTATGGGAAATGACAAAGTAATGAAGTAAAGAGTATGTGAAATAATGTAATAAAGAGTCCCTGAAGAAACAAGTTTTGTAACTTCTGAAGACAATTCAGATATTTATTCATGAGGACAAGTATGGCAATGTCCTTTGTAAATACAAAAAACAAATATTTTTTCAGTACTGTTGTATTTTTATGGGGAATGTGTTGTGGGATGGGAGAATAGGAGAGCATAGGGTGTGTTTGGTGTGAGATAGCATCTCACCCCCCAGGTGAGAGATGCAGGAGTAGGCTTAGAAGCTCCTCATTTTAGCCATTGCCCCTCTGTAAGGAGATGGGGTAGTTTTGGGGAGGGAACGGCTCCAAATGAAAGTTGAGTGAATGGGAGGGATGGGAATGGGGAGGGGTGGGATTTATTGTACATGTACAATGTTTTATGTGATACTGTGTTTTTATATTATTGTAAGCCACCCTGAACACTCCCTACTAATTCAGGAATGAGAGATTTGAGCGTAAGCTGCACTGTGTCTCACTGTGCACTGCAATATCAACGCCGTGAGGTTGCCTAGCAACCTGGGGTTTGGGCGCAAAAGATCGCACAAGAGGCGAGCTCCTTAACATGAATCGCTTCGATCCCCCTCATGCAGTCAGTCAAGTGCGGCGGGAAGAGAAGCGATCGCCATGGTGAGGAGCTTGCAGCCTGGGAGGGGCTGGAGAGAGCAGGGGAGCCTGTCAGACTGGAGCGGAGGACAAGCGGTGATTGCAGTAAGCGACTGAGCAACGGCTCCCAAGAGGGCAAGGCGGGGACCCAAGGGAAAAAGTGGGCCTAGCTCTCAGCCTTCATCCCAAAGGATGGACCCCTTGGAGATGAGGATAGCAGGTCAGTATTGCAGTCCCTCCAGAGTAAGGTGGCAAAAGCTACTGCAGCAGCTTGCTGATGCGGTGGGGGATGGAGCTGCTTTAGTGAGAGAGGAGGCTCAGTCTGCAGCAAAGGAGGAAGTAGGACAGAATAGTGTTGGGTATGAAGAGCAGGGGGTTGTGTGCCAAGAAGCTATAGTAGTAGTGAGGGAGGCTGTGAGCCAGGTGGGCGAGGTTGAAATGCCAGATTTGGCGAGTGCCAGCGTGGTGCCAGATGGACCAGTTGTGTTGGTGGCTGAGATTCCTCAAGAGGAGGAGAAGGAGCTGCAGAGTGCTGGCAGGAGGAGGGCTGTCCCTTCTCATTTTAGGGAGGATTCCCCGGCTCCAAGATGGGCTAGGAAGCAGCAGAGTGAGGAAGAAAGGGAACAAATGAGGGATTTGGTGAAGAGGATTGACAGAGTGGACCAAACCATCAAGGCTCTAGCGGAGAGGTTGCCAAGGGTTCAGCACATGCAACAAGTTCAGCAAGGGAGCCTCAACAGCAGCACACCAGAGTGAGTTGCAGGTGGGGTGCCAGTGTGTGATGGCATGCCGCAGGGGGCATGGGTGTGGAACTGGTTGCCACACACAGACAATATAGGTGGGGCTGTAGGGCAGAGGTTGACTTGGAAATGGTCATGGGTTCCCTGGCCTGGGCAGAATATAGGGGTTGTTTTACCTGCGTGTCATGAGACAGTTGCTTCCCAATATTTTCATGTCCGTTGGCTCAGAGTGGATCTGTGCAGGTTTGTGTGGTCCACTCGGTGGTGGTGGTGTCCGCCTGTGTGGGACAAGTGGCCGGAGTTCAGAGCCCAATTGGGCATCTTGGCACTTCCAAGGCTGGCAGGGTTGTGAGGTGTTGTGAGGCTTCCCCTTCCACCACCCAGGGAGAGATGGGAAACACAGCCAGTGCACAAGCAAGTACCCAAGTATGGATGAGAGCAGCATTGCTGTTTCAGCGGGAGTGTTGAGGTGACGGAGAAGCCACCCTTGGGGGTTGGGGGTGGATATGTCAAGATCTCCGTCCCGGTTGGGGTGTATTTGTTACAGGCCACTAGGGAAAAAAATCTGGCATGGTGAGTATGTAGATCTGTTCACGTTGCTGTTCAGGGATCCTCTACCAGACCCCAATGATAAGGAGGATTGGAAAGACAAAGAAAATGTTAAGCATCCAAAGGTCCAACTGGACAGCAGCTTTCTCGATTTATTTTGCAGTCATGATACAGGTAATTCCCGGTAGGGCAGGCAAGTTGCACAAGTACCAGGACATCATCATATGACACCAGAAAACCCGGTGCATGGCAGTTAGGCATAGGGCAGTGATTACCCCAGGGATTAGATGGGACTTTCAAACACAGAACCCCTGGCTGGAAAACATGAATGATGCTACCAGTACTCTTAGGGCTGACAAAGGTCATGTGTTAGTGAAAGGGGGAGTTGCGCCGCTAAATGACACATCTACCCAGGATGTCCATAAAGAGACAGCTGTAGGTGGTCCATGCTTGGAGTATAACCGGGCAGGGAAAGGTTCTCGCTCCCCTTGTTGGTTTTGTCACTCCTGTTGACTTTGCAGAGTCTCCCCATACAGTCTCCTACTGTGTGAAACATAGGAATTTTATCAAGTTCAAGTAAGGTGGGAAGGGTCCAGTATCACGTGGGGCGCAGGGAGGTGAGACTGGAAAGGGCCCCAACCCCAGTTAAGCCTCATGCACTGGAGGCAGCACTGCAGGTTTATCTGGAAAAGGATTCTCTAAGTTATGTAATTAGGGGATTTAGGGAAGGTTTTAGGATCCTGGAAGTGGGGGTTATCCCCGCAGGGTTGAGGCCAATTTGGAATCTATATATGACCTTGAGCATGTGAAGTTGGCAAAGGAGGAGGTGGAGGGGCAGATAGCAGCTCAGTTGACCATCTGCCATTGCACAACCTCCACATCTCACCACTGGTACCAAAAAAGGTCCCGGGTGACTGTAGGCTTATTTACCCCCTCTCTCATCCGAAGGAGGAGTTGGTGATTGATACAATCCTGGAGGAGCTTTGCTCAGTGTACTACACTTCTTTTGATGCAGTGGTTGAGATGATGAGGCAATGTGGAGTGGGTGCTCAGTTGGCAAAGAGCAATATAAAGTCCACTTTTCGCCACCTCCCAATTCATCCAAGCGACTTCCATCTGCTCAGTTTCACTTTTGAGGGGAAGTTCTGCTTCGATAAGGCCATGCTAAGGGTGTGCAATTCATTTGCATTATTATGATAAGAAAAACAACATTTTTGATTTTCTTTTTTGTTATTGTAATAACAAAAACAATAAATAATAATAATGAAAACAAAAACAAATTTTTGTTGTTGAAATAGATTAGATTTAGATTTATTAGGCAAAGCTTTCGCCTTATGCCAAAAAAAACCAGTAACAAACAAACAACAAATCAAACAACAACAAGCACTAATTTACACCAACCGCATTCTCCTTATCATTTACAAAAACTTTAACATAAATAAAAACAAGGTTTAAAAGAACAAAGTTAATAATAATAGTATTAAAATCTAACATAAAATCCAACATAAAATCTATTATTGTTGAAATAATGGGAAAACACTTAAAAGCTTATTTCAAGTTACAACTTTTTTTGTTTGTTATTAAATTCTGAGAAAGCTTGGAGAGATTGTACCTGAAATAGAGGGCACTATGTGTACCAAAATTTGGAAATATTGGCTAAAGGGAACTGATTTTATAAGCAACTTAATGTGCTTTTAAAAAAAGCTCAATACACATTCGTGGATACAACTTCATTACCTTCCATCCAATTTGCATGAAACCTAGGATTATTTTGCCCCTTCAAGAGATTACCAACCATGCCAAATTTCATAAAGGTTGGATAAAGGGTCCTGAGGTTATAAGCCATTAACTTAAAAATGAATATCTGGCTATGATATTTCTATATTCCATCCTGTTTACAAGGCATTTGGCAGGAATGTAGCCCACAGATTCTCTGTCATCTGTGTGAAACTACAGGAAAATTTGATAAAGGTCCCCAATTTTATAAGCAATTGAAATTGTCCCCTAGAAGATCATTATTCAGATAAATAGTAACACATGCAGTGCCAGTCAGAGGCAGGCACCTGGCATGGGAAGGGGAGGTAGGAGAGAGGGTGGGGAGCAACCCAGCAGACTGACAGACACATTCACTGGCCAATTACTTACAGAACCAATTGGTGGTGGCTTCAATGCGGGAATATGGGGCAGCCCTGAGGCAAGTATAGAAGGGATATAACTGAGACTTTGGAGATAGCATCCCAGAAATCAGGAGACATGGTTTGCACATCCAGGATTGCCAATTATCATCACAATCACATTCTGCAGCACTGTGATAAGGAACACAAGAAAATCTCTGTTGGCTCTTTCCTAAACAGATGCTTCCAACTTCCCAGTAACAAGTGGGGGAGAGAAGTGGGGATGGTCACAGCACAGAATGAGGATACTTGGTTGACATTTCTGATGGCCAATTGGCATCATAAACTGATCTTATACCACAGTGACACGTGAGAGAATCCCTAGCATACACTCATTCTCTGCATATGCTGTGCAAGCTTATAAAATTGGGATCCTTTATCACATCTTACTGATATTTGGCAGAGATCATCCTGAAGGTGTGAGATACATCTCAGCCAGATTTCATGTACACTGGTTGGACTACAATAATGTTACTGTTAGACATACATTTATAAATTAATTGCTTATACCACCAGGACCCTTTATCAATCCTTCAGAAAGTTGTCATAGATAGTAAAAATGTAGAGGGGTATACACTTGCCAAGTTTCATCACATTAAATGGGAGACAAAAAAGTTACAGCCACAAACGTATATGCAGTTTTTGTGTGTGCAAAATAACACAATTCAACTGCTTGTAAAATCGGATTCCTTTATCTAATCCTTCTGAAATTTGGTACATTTAATGTCTTCCATTGGTGGTACAATCCTTCCATGTTTCATCCAAATATAATGGGGGGGGAGGAGCTACAGCCAAAAATGTGTTTTCCATTGAAACCAATGGAAATAAAAAACAAAAGCAAAAACAAAAACAAAATTTTGATATTTATGAAAATGAAAATGAAAGATTTAAATAATGAAAATGAAAAATGAAAAACCACATGGGTCCCTGGTGCACACCTCTAGGCCATGCCAATGGGTTGCTCCCTCTTATGTGTGCCCTTTGAGAAGTTCAGTCCAGTGTTGCATGGGTGGTTAGGAGGCTCTCGGGTCTGCCACAAGTCATCCACTATATGGATGCCTATCGGTTTGTAGGGAGGGCTGGTATGTGCAAATGTGAATACTTGGTGCAGCTGTATCAGAATGTCAGTCAGGAGTTAGAAGTGCCCTTAGCCTCGGAAAAAAACGGAGGGTCCTGCTACATCCATGGCATTTTTTGGGATTGAACTTGATACCATTAGGGCCAGATCCAGACTCCTGGTGGAGAAAAAAGGGATGGCATTAAAAACTGCATCTGAGCAGTAAAGGCGACTGTAAGACAGCTGTAGTCCTTAATAGGGAACCTCAATTTTGCATGTAGGGTAGTTGCATCTGGGTGGGCTTTCCTATCTAGGCTCTATGCAAAAGTTATGGGGAATTTACCGTCTCACTATTATGTTTGTGTCATACAGGAAATGAAGGCGGATCTTGGCACATGGGCGTCCTTCCTATCTGACTTTAACAGAATTAGTTTGTGGAGGTGGAATCTGCTGTTAAAGGCAGAGTTGCAAATACAGTTGGATATGTTGGGTGCCCTTGGTTTGGGGTTATTCTTCAGACGGAGGTGGTGTTCGGTGAGGTGGCCAACACAATGGGTTGAGCAGGGAGTGACTAGAGATCTCACCTTCCTGGAACTGTTTCCGATTATGGTAGTAGTTCACATGTGAGAGGAGACATTCACCAACAAGACAGTATGGTTCTGGTGCAACAACATGCGATCAATACCTTGTCTTCCAGAAACAAGAGGGTAAAGAAGCTGATGAGGGCATTTGTACTGAAGTGTTTGCATGGTAACATCCTTTTTATTGCAAAGCACATGCTGGTACCCAAAGTGCAGTTGATTCAATATGAGCTAGCTTTTTAAAATGATGGGCTTGCACTGAGAACAATTGTGGGCAGTTTTTCAGCATTGTCATTTATGAGTGGGTTAGCATGGTATCCGATCATGGAACAGAGATTTTTTTCTGAAGCCTGTGCTCGACTGTTGGGAAAGGCAGCAGGTGAGGAAGCGAGATGATTGAGTGCTTATATTTATTTATTTATTTATTTATTTATTTCATTAAATTTATTAGCCACCCCCTCATGCCTATGGCATCTTGGGGCAGGTTACATAATCATAAAAACACAATAATAATAAAATCAACAACCATAAAAACACCGGACCCATGACAATTTATAAAACATCACTAAAACCAACCCACCCCCCTTCACCACCCTCTCACCCTCCCCGCCGAAGGGTCTTGCAAACACGTTGGAAGGCCAACAGGCCCGGGGCCAAGCAAGACTCCTCTGGGAGGGAATTCCATAAACACGGCCCGGTCACCGAGAATGCCCTCTCCATTGTGGCCCCCGTTTTACACGGGGGACCTCCAAAAAGGTGCCCCCGTGGACCGAAGGGATCATTCTGAGGTGTGGAGGGTGAGGCGGTTCCCGAGATATGAGGGGCCCAGACCTTGCAGGGCTTTATAGATCAATTCCCATGTTGAGACAGTTTTGCTAGNAAGGCACCTCCGGTAGACCGAAGGGATCATTCTGAGGTGTGGAGGGTGAGGCGGTTCCCGAGATATGAGGGGCCCAGACCTTGCAGGGCTTTATAGATCAATTCCCATGTTGAGACAGTTTTGCTAGGTATTATCTATGGTGTGTTACAGTGGATGGGAGGTTAATTTGTTTGTTGATGCATTCACCTAGACTTTTTGGGGTGCTTTCTTTGTGTGTGAGGTCATAGTAGAATCAAGCATGGCCAGGTTCAAAAGGGAATTGACTAGGAAAGATGTCATACTGGGTGAGAGTGATAGGAGCGCAGTGATCAGAAGGTCTAAGGTGGATCAAAGAGGTAGAGGGCAGGTTGTGGTCCTGCACTGGGTGGATTCTGGGGACCCTTGCCCTGTTCGAGCAATGCAGGACTACTTAGTTGAAAGGAAGGATGATTTGGGATCATTGTTTAGGCATGAGGATGAGTCACCTCAAACTCGGTATTAGTTTATGACAGTGTTAAAGAAGTGCTTGAATAGGGCAGGATTTTCCAACATCAAGGTAAGTTCACATTCATTCCGGATTGGGGCAGCAAGTGTGGCAGCTGTTGAGGAATTAGAAGAAGAAGTTATCAAGAGTATTAGGCATTAGAGATCAGGGGCTTTTTGCTCTAACATCAGGTCTCTCCCTCGTTAGCTGGGTGGCGAGGGGTCATTTATGTTGTGTTAAGTGTTTGGTGCTGATTTATCATTTTATCATCTCGTGTAGATCATGGGACACAGTTGTATTCATTGAGTGAAGGCAGCTGGAAATAGGCAGGGCTCAAAGTGAGGTCTCTGCGAGAAAGCTGAATTAATTTGGACTGGAAAGAGAGGAATGCTCCGGAAGCAGTTGCTGTCTGTGAGCCACATGAAGGCCCTTCTGAGGTGCCCTGATGTTTTACTAA